>LPNX010660496.1:4136-59957 GCA_001517045.1 Pseudotsuga menziesii | reverse complement strand
GGGGGGGGCGGTTTCCCATGACGTTTTTCTCATTTATTTGGTTTATTGAGCAGTTAGTTTTGCATTAGATTATATGGGTGACCCTTTTTCTTAGTTTCTAGGGCCCAGGTTGTCGAAGTTAGGATTAAGGGGGGGGTTTTAGGATTAATTATAATCCTCCCTTTGACCGCCATAGTCTAATTGTCATTTCCTTGCTTAGGAGTATGTTGGCACCTCAGTAGTGCCGTGGGGAAATCATATGGGGCCCATCGAAGACTTGATGTGCCATCTTTCATGATTTTAGGAGGTCTAGAGGCCAATCCCTATAATTTAGGATCCCACGATGAGTCATGGGAGTCCCATCATCAGTTCACCCTAGTCTGTGTTGAGTTATTGATCCGGAGGATTATTCATCTTTAATTTACACTGATCCAATATGGTACAATGGTATTTAATCTATGGTTAAAAGAACATAACATATGTTTTAACTCATATATATAGCTGCGACATACTTTTCACACTGCTGTGACATACTTAGTTGCGACAGACTTTTCACACTGTTGTGACAGACTTAGCTGTGACAGACTTAGCTGCGACAGACATAGCTGCGACAGACTTTTCACACTGCTGTGACAGACTTAGCTGCGACAGAAATAGCTGCGACAGACTTTTCACACTGCTGTGACAGACTTAGCTGCGACAGACTTATCACACTTGCTGCGACATCGCGAAGTTAGTGGTGACATCAAATGGTTATGTTACATGTGACGCTATGGTATGTTGCAACATATGTACGTAACAGTCATTGCAACGTGTTGTGAGTCAACATATGTGCGTGGAGTTGGTTTCAATGTTTTGGGAATATGGAACGTCGTGGTACCATAACGCTTGGACAACGATTTGGCCTAATTGCATGGTTCAGCTTAGTGTATGGTTGTAACAATAAAAAAAAAAAGATAACAGCTGAGATGATGGAATCGGTTACTGATCCCTCCCGCTAAACTCTTAAATAGAGGAGGCTGGCCACCAAGAAGGGGGCAGATTGTTTTGGAGTGCAGAGTATAATTTCTCTGTTATGAGAAGCTTAGAGATCATTTTTTTTGCTGTGAAGTGTCCAGATGCTGTGCTGTAGAAGTCGACATTCTCTGTTATATTTTAGCTTTCTTTATCTTTGAATGTTGATTGTAATTTCGAGAGAAAGGTCTTAAATATTTTGTACAACATTCTGTTTACAGTTGCTGAAGTTGTTTCCAGAACCATTTTGTACCATTTTCAAAATATTAATTGGATCGGTACCCATTGGAGAGGGACCCGGAGACATAGCCCAGTGGAGGGGGTGAACTCCGTTATCAACTTCTGTTTGTGATGCTCTGATTCTGTGCTTCTTTATATCTGTTTATCAGTTCGTTTTCCATTTGTTTTCAGTATTTAATTTCTGTTAATGTTGTTTCATTAATTAACCTACTGAATGCATTCTTTTAACACAAACTTTTAATGCACATGAGTTTAGGTACGACGGATCAGTTATTCTCATAAGGGCATCAGTTAGTTCATCTACAATTAGTCTAGCGCCACATTTTTCTAATTGTTACGGAGAGAAATTCTTATGTTTTGGGGTACCACAACAGACAGCTTGACTCTAGAAATCAATCCTTTCCTATATGCAAGAGAAACCAAATATCTAACACTAAAGGATCTCGATTCATACCTTATTCCGGATGGTTGATGTAGATCCCCGTTGAGCTTTCCAACTCCAGATTGAATTGATAAATTGCTTCCTCAACATTCAATAAACAAGACAAGCATGCTATATATAATCATGTTAGACCTACTCTAGCATATATAATCAATAACATATAAGCATTTGAAATCATCCATGGATCAACTATTGATTCAAATACACATTATTGGAGAGGAAAAGATATTTCTATTAATATAAAAAATAGATTACAATAGAGACAACCTCTATTGGCACGTCTGCGAATCGGAGAAACTGAGTCCCCCACTTGGGCCTCCACCACTTCAATCCTCCATCTCTCGATAGCAAGCTCACAAACAAAAGGCAATCTTGGGAAGAAAAAAAAAGTGCTCCAAGGGACAAAGGGATGCAGTCTCAAGTATAAGCTCTGGTAACAATGGACTATAGTTCTCTTGCTCTCAATTCCTCATGCCTTTAATGTATCCAAAGGGTTCCTTATATAACTCTTCAATGGGGTAATGAAGGGTCAAATCAGAGCGATCTCAAGGCATATGGAAGGCTAGGAGACAAGTGAGTAGGATCCACATCAAGAAAAACTCCAAAAGAATTTGGCCTTTTGTACACATCCTGATGTACGCAGTTTTAGGGGTCAAACCCGCGTATATACACGAGAAAGGGTTTAAAAGTCACGTATGGCAATTTTTACATGTTTTTAGAGATGATATTGGAAACATCAAAGGTACAAAAATGGTCCATGGGGTCTAAGGAGTCTACAGAGGGACAGGGAAGGCCATAAAAGTGTGATTCACCATGTGTGGTAAAATCAGTTATAAAAAATGCCCCCTAATGTGTGAGGTCAGAGGGGTCATACGATGGCTGAAATACATTATAAGTCCATCCCACAATTGAAGTGATCAAGAACCTAGTGGAAGAACCATCCATCCAATCAGCACTATACAATGATACAACTTTGCACATAACTGCAAATAGATATAGCAGTCCTGGATACATAAGAGTACAATTTCCATGAATAGGCATGATACAATATGACATATGTGGTCATCGCCACGTACAAAATAGATCAAAATATCCATGATGAAGATATACAAAGGATCATGATCTCCATGAAGGCTGAAGATATATAATGGATTGAGATCTCCATAAAGGCTGGAAATGCCTAACATATACTGGAATCAAGTCACAAGAGATGAAATCTCATGAACACTGGCACGATCGAGGAGGTAGCATATAAGAGATGCCACCAATCTAGAAGGTCTTCTACACAAAATGCTATGAGTACATGTCCTACTATGTGAATAGAGGTGTCGAGGTCGAACATAGTAGTCCATTGTTTGATTACCGGTCATTGATGTATTCTGTTAACAGACGCGAGATCACCCACCGATAATGAAAATGGGAATCAATGTACTAGAGTGAAAACTAAGAAGTGTGAATAAATGTGTTGAGGTCGAACACTTGAGAGAATCCATCAATCAGGGGACATTGATGTATTCCCAAAAACTGTCAATGGAGAGAGAACCTGCCACTGATGACTGCAAGTCTCAAGGCACTCAAAAATGACTCTAGATTCCTATCCCAGAATAAATGATTTGAAGTCGATGGGATGAAATATGCTAGAAGGAGGACATTAAGGCATCCCCCATCATCCAACATGAGGTACTCAACAAAGTTGTATAATGTGGAAGGACTTGATCACAAGGTGCATGAATCAGTAACTGAATCGGGAATGGACGACATGCAAAGTCAAGATAACTGAGGAATGGCCGACTCAGGTTTCAACTTCCTTCGAACAAGAGCATAAAGGTGAATGGTGATTGAATGTAGGGAGCATAGACTTGATAGAAAAAAATGGGACATCTCTGCGACACAGGAGGCATTGACAGAGGCTCCAGAGGGACTGGAAGCTTAACCAGTCGGTGGAGATAAACTCAGATAAATGAGTACAGCTCCTAAATTCAAACTATTAACCCAACCAATGGATGTGATATACTGTGCTCTATTCGAAGGCGACACGACACGACTGCTGGCAAAGATAACATCTTTTCTTGTCCGGCTTTTTGGTTTTTTAATTTTTTTGGAATTTTTCAAATATTTGAAAATCTTGAAAAAGAATAAAATTGCTTTAAAGTTATAGATTAGGAGGACACGAGTGTCAAATTGGAAAACAAACTAGTTCCAAGCAGTGGAACATACCTATTCTTAATGCAAGGACACATGTGTAGGATAGTGACACTCTGGGGAAATTCCCCTCCTGGTAAAAATAGGGAATCAAGCTGCAAAGGATATATAAAATGGCTCTGCGTGGCTATACATGAGACAAGCTTGGGCTATATGGATGATACTCAAATTTAGGGAAGTCGGCATAAGGATCAATAAGGCAGGAAAAGCTCATGATAATGCAATTACAACTTGACATAAGGGAGTTTGGGGGAAACAGGCCAGCAAAATATCAAGAGGAGTATGAGGCTCTTACGAAATGTCATGGAAATACTATGAAATAGATTCCCACACCCTAAAGGATAAACTGTCAGCATGGGCACTGAATGCAAATAAGGAGCTAACTAGGGTACCCATGTCCGGTCAAGTTCTACCATTCCAACCATGCCACTTCTAAAACAACAAGAAGGTTCCGTGACAAGATAGAAAGGGTTTGTACCTACGGTTATAATGAAACGGTCATAAGGTCATGCAAAATGAAAATGAAGGTGAAACCTAATCTATATGCCAGTTTAAACATGATACCTGAAATCAGCATGAACAGGTCAAAACAACAGTCAAAATGGCGCTCAAAACGGTCTCCTACATCATATATTAGTAAAAAACGACCCAAAAGGGTCAGAAACGGTACAAAACTATAGAAAAGGGGGTAAAAATTTTCTATAAATAGTGAAAAATTCAAAACATTATATAACATTTGAAATTTTTACCCAATTGAGCTCAGAACTTCAAACACGAATTTCGGGAGATCCAGCTGCGGAATTCGACACCATTTTTTCCAGGTAATTTCCCATACCCTGCTCTTTTATTTACATGTAAGTTTTGCAATTTTCCATGGTCTAATTTGATTTCTATGCCATCCTAAAGTATGCTCCACGGCCCACACGGAAATTGAATATTTTTCTGCGTATAGGGCTGGATATACGCGAAAAAATGCCCCAAAGTCGTGTACATACGTGGCTGTTTAGAAAATAGTCACGTATGCGGCCGCGTTCAAGCTTTTATAAGACATCTAATGACCCAAAATTGAATTAATTGTGCAGGATGGTTCTAGAATTGAGAGAACGTGAGAACGAGGATGTAGAAGAAGAAGTACATGGTGATCTAATGGCACAACAGGCTCTTCGTGCATACAGGCTTACAAGTTTTGGTGTCTTGGTGACTTAAGGGCCAAACCAAGATTACTACAGATGCTAGTAGACTACTGGGATCCTAACTTAGATTTGTTCTAGATCGACGGGGTGTCCCTCACCATAGAAGTGGAGGACATATACTTTATTACTGGATTGTCCCATGGTGGCGGCGGCAGATAGTTGCCATCGATGATTACCCCTATGCAGGGATATATTTTCGGGGAGACCCCGACATGCCACTACCACCAGGATCGACATATGGTGACATTGGTAATGAATCCCAACCCTCTTTTTAATATTTTTGAGTTATTTAATTTTTTTTTTTTTTCTGTTTTTTGATACATGGAATAAAAAAGACATGTTTTTGCGTGACAACACATAGTGACATCCTGTCATATGCGTGAAAATGTAGGACCATGGTGGCCTGAAGGCTTCCCTCATCATAAATGGAGGGGAAGATGAGATGACATTACGGGTGTGGATGCAGAGTGGATGCTCCAAATCATTCATACCAACTTCATGCGGCTGACACATAGGGTACCCATGGCGCAGGTTGAGGACTTTCCTGAGGCCATGCAATGTCAGGTGGTGGGTGTGCCATGAGCATGGGTGTGGTTGTTTCGACAGCTAGCTAGAGTCATGGTGACATTCCACGATCAGAACCCCCCTCTTCCTCCCTAGGCTTAAATACCTGGGAGTGATACATTTTTTACTACAGTGTATTTATATTTGGGTGGCTCGGAAGGCCCATTTTTGTATTATGACACTATGTATTATTACATTTTGGATGTTTAATGAAATTTTTTTATGATGATCGGTTTATTTATTTACATGTGTAAAAATGTATGTTTGTGATGAGATTATTGTCTATGAAACAAATGTCAATCTAACACATAGGTAGCATATGAGTCAGCAACTTGATTATAAATTCTTGGAACATGTATGTATGTTATATTGTCAAATTGCCGTTCTAACAATCTCACACGTAAGAATCTCCATAAAAATGTTGGATCCCTAACATGATACAAGCCATTAAGCTGTGACACTACTAACTCCGAATCAAGACATACCTCAATAGATAGAACACCATGTGAAATGGAATCCCGTAGAAGCTTGATAATGGCACTATATTCTGCAACATTGTTTGAAGAGGGTCATAAACATACGCCTCTTGAAGACAATACCTGACCTGTAGGAGTATAAATCACCCAAGCAGCATAGGATGAGTGTTGATTGTGATGGATTGCACCATCCGTGAATCCTATATAGATAGAAGAATCCATTGACATCTGCCATAAGAAACGGAAGCTAATCAACAAACCCGATCACCATAAGAAAAACCTAACTATGCAAAATATTGTACAATAAAATACAATAGTCAGCCTTGGCTGAAAATTATGCATAGTACTTTTTAAGATAGATCCCATTTCTAGGCTCCACCAAGGCCTTCCCCTCGTAATATACTAGCTCATAAGTTCCCTTCTCTAACACACATTTAACCACATGAGGACCATGCCACATGGGGTTGAACTTTCCTACTCCCAAGGGTTCTTTAGCTTGATCCCACAAGAGGACCAAATCTCCTTCACTAAACTTCCTTGGACAGACAGATTTATCATACTGGACCTTAACGTGACGCTTATTCACTTCTAGAGCCA
The DNA here is from genome assembly GCA_001517045.1 of Pseudotsuga menziesii. Classification (NCBI taxonomy): domain Eukaryota; kingdom Viridiplantae; phylum Streptophyta; class Pinopsida; order Pinales; family Pinaceae; genus Pseudotsuga; species Pseudotsuga menziesii. The sequence goes on along the minus strand of LPNX010660496.1, from coordinate 53,250 downwards.
CTAAAGCATCTCGACGTTGCTCATCAAGCTGCTCTAAGTGGACCAAATGCTCCTCTAGTGGGGAAGTGTTTGGTAAGAGCTCTATGGCTAGCTTCAAAGAAGGGATTTCGCACTCAACCAGCAATACAGACTCCACTCCATGTACAAGCTGATATGGAGAAAAAATGGTGGCAGTCTTAACCATGGTCCTATAAGCCCACAAAGCAGGATATAACATGATATGCCAATTGGTCTTGCTTTGTGCGATGGTTTGTTGGAGAATAGACTTGAGTGATTTGATATAACCTGTCCATTCGCTTGAGGGTAATAAGAAAAAGAATGATCCTCTTATACACTAAATTTGAGGCCAACTCTTCCATCATCCGATTTTGAAAGTGCCTACCATGGTCAGTGACAAGCTCTGGTTGAATATGAAGTGTGTGGCTATCTCACCATCGGATTTAACTGTAGGCATATCCTTAGCCCATTTCGTGAAGTAGTCAACAACCACGATAATATGATGATGCCCCCCAGCTGAAGGTGGGTTGCAATCCATGAAAGCAAGCCCCCACTTAGTGAAGGGACTAGCGGTGATAATTAGATGTAATGGGGCAGGACAAGAGCGCATATTAGATGCGAACACCTGGAAAGGGTGGCACTTCTTGACCGCATTGACGCAATCTTTAAAGATCAACGGCCAGAAATAACCTTCTCTCAATATTTTTTGGGCTGTAGAAATCCAAGATAAATGACCACCACACGCCCCTCCGTGGAAATCATTCAGCACAAGCTCAGCCTCCTCATGAGTTAAACAATGACATAAAATGAAATCTACCCCACAGGGGTATAATGTGTTATCCACTATGAGGTAATTCTTGGATACGTGATGTAGTCGTCATCATTCATCCCATGAAAGGTGAGTAGGGACCTTCAATGTTTGTAAATATACGATAATATCCCCATACCATGGATCCAAAGTTGAGATCAAGAAGACGTGCTCATCGACAAACATATCTTCGCAAGCCTCCTCCTCCTCCTCGCTCGGCAAATCAGATATAAGCTCTGCAAAAATCAATGAATTCTTTGATTTTGCTAAAACAAACTTGAGATCGATTTCTTGTAAGATGACAATCAACTTATTATATTTTCCCTCGATCATCCTTCTAGTGAGGACGAACTGAAATGGATTGACATGGGCTACCACCAAGTTCTGGCGAAGGAGAATATAGTGTCTCAGTCTTTGAACTGCATGAATGGTAGCTAAGGAAAGCTTCTCCACATGGGAATAATGGATCTCCACATCTATAATGCACCGGCTTAGATAATATATGACATGCTTTTGGAGCTCCTCATCCTCTCAAACCAAAACCATAGTAATCATCTCCATGGACGCAACCTAATAAAGAAGAAAATCATGGCTATAGTCGGGTGGACTAATCACCGAGGCTGATGATAAGGATCTCTTAAGCGCATCAAAGGAATCCTGGGATCACTCATCCCAACAAAAGGTAGTGTCCTTCTTCAAAAGATGCATAAATCCTCTAGTCAAATTGGCAAAGTTCACGACGAATCTCTGTAAGAAGTTTTCCATGCCTTGCAAACATTGAAGATGTCTAATGTTTCTCGGGGGAGACAATTGGAGTATTGCCTCAACCTTCAAAGGGTCGACTCTTATACCCTCATTGGAGACAATGAACCCTAATAAGCGACCAGAGTTCACGCAAAAGATGTAATTGTGAGGAATTAACCTAACCAAGTAATGGCGGCACCTTTTGAACACTAATCTCAAATGATAGGAATGACACATTCTCATATGAGAATGAGCAGCAAGGTTATCCAAAAAGACTTCAATAATTGATTTGAGATCATGGAAGATCAAGTTCATAGCCCACTGAAAAGTGGCTCCGACATTTTTAAGGCCGAAAGGCATCTTCCGATATGCAAAGGTTCCCAAAGGACAAATAAAGGCAGTCTTATGCTGATCCTTGGGTTTGATTTGTATCTGATTGTATCCGGAAAATCCATCCATAAAGGAAAATACCTCGCTTCCCGCACACTCATCCAAAATTTGATCGATAAATGGTGTGGGAAAATTATCCTTAGGACAGGCACGATTCAAGTCACGAAAATCAGTGCATATACGGATCATTCCCTGCTTCTTATCAACCAGAATGGGGTTTGAAACCCACTCCGTCAAGGGAACAGGATAGATAGAACTAGAATTCAACAGCTTTTCTATCTCAACCTTAATCGCGGGTTCTTTCCTAGGATTCACCACACGCAAGCGTTGTCGAACAGGCTTAGCATTGGGATAAGTTTTAATCTCATGTTCAACAATGCGAGGGTCGATACCTGGCATTTCCTCATATGACCAAGAAAATACATCACAAAACTCTTTGAACAGATTGATATACTCTTGAATTTCAGCATGGGAACATTCTTCCCCAATATAGACATTCTCAATCTTGCCAGGATCGCGAGAGATATTGATAGGAATGGTAGGATATATATTTTCCATGTTTCCATCAGCCATCGGACTAGGAGAGATTAATGGAACCACGGGACTACCAATTCTCTCACTAAGAACCTCCCTAAATTCCTCACACTCTAAATGGTCAAGCTCGAAAAAAAAAAGATCTATGATGCAACTCTTCCCAAGGTGGCTCAACCCCAGACATGGCCTCAATAATAGCTTCATCTGAAGAAAAAAACACTATCAAGCTAGTCATGTGTGTGAGAAGACTGAACTGCCCATGCAGGTATCACATTAGGGTCCTCCTCCTTCGTCCGCAAAGAGGAAGGGCTAGGCTCTACAACACATTCAAGATTAGCTTGATATGCTATCATAGTTGTAGGCAATGGCACGCCTGTTTTGATGGGATCACATGAAGGAATCGGTGTAGGAAGAATCCAAGGATCTTCCATATGGGTTGTGTGAAAATACACTGATCTCACTGGCGATGAAGCCTCACCGAAACTAGACCTGATCATAAGAACAAGTGCAGGACAACAAAAGCTTCCCATAAGGGATGGATACATGCCAACACCCACACTCCCAGTTGACAGCTGAGAGTGGGCGACAATCGGGATAGAAGCTACCGAAGATGCTGTAATAGGCAGATTCTTGAATGACATTTGATCAATTGTAACTATCTTCCCATTAAACAAAAAACATGCAAATCGAAATAGAGAAGAAGCTACGGCTTGCATACTGTACATACAATTCCTACCCAGCAACAAATTGTAGTCGAGGGGCGCATCAACCACCTCGACCTCTATCGCAACGGTCTTCCCTCCCAAATGGACCTTAAGAGAAGGAAGAATACCGTGCAGTCGAAATGATCTACCATCAAAAGCAGTCAACATGGTAGCAGATTTAGACAACTCAGGGGAACCCAAACCCTTCCAACATGCCAAAGACATCACGGAAGTAGCAGCGCCTTCCTTAATCACAGTGCATTTGATGGTCATGTTAAGACATTCTACATGAATCAAGAGAGACACATAGTAAGGAAAGCAAGGCTGTAGTCCCGCGGTTTCAAATTTGATGACCGAGGAACAATTATCGTTAACACCAAGAGCAGAAAGCAAAGCTTTCCTTTGTGAAGGACAACTCTGAAGTACTTCGAGTGCAGATATCGCACAAGGAGTGTGGCCCAAATCCTCGACAACAAAATAGTTTTGGGTAGCTCGGGAATTAGGATTGTGCCCTGAATGCTTAAGGACTCCCTTAGGAATGCGAGGTGCAACTTCAGGTTTATCCACAGGTTTTTCAATATGGAAAGGACTCTTGGGTGGATCAGGTTCCTTTCCAAGGTCTGGTTGTGATGAACCATAGTCCTTCGCGTGAGTCACAACCTTAGTAGCACGCACCATATTGATGCAGCCATGACCACTAGTAGCTTCCGGTGGATCTCGATTCCCACCAGACTGATCACGGGTCCTCGAGTTCAGGTTTTTATTATGAGGTAAAGGGTTGGTTAGCACAGCTGGGCCCTACGCTATGAACCTTGAGGCTTCTTCTATCCGAGGGCACAAGTGAGTGAGGTGGTCATCCTTACACAACTTGCAAGGAAACTTAACCTTACGTTTAGGCTGCTTGCCCTCCCATAATTTTGGGAATTCTTGTCATTAGAATTGTCATTTTCATTCTTATTCCCACCCTTATGATTGTTTTGACCCTTCTTCTTATTCATTCCAGGTTGCTGGTCACCCTTCTGGTCCGACGATTGTACCGAAAGCACACTCACCGTTTGGGTTGGTTGAGATGAAGCCATGGCTTGTCCCAAGGAAAATTGGTTGATAGATAATTGACTGACCTATTTCACAACCGAATCTGTAGGTTTGGCACTCGTACAACCAACAATGCCATCAGCATCTGGTCCAGGTTTGACCTTAGGGTCGAAACTAGAATGCAGAGCATTAGGAATGATCTCATATAACAAACCGGATTGAGCATAAATCAAGTCTAATTCCTGTGTCCTAAAAATGGCTCGTTCCTCATTCTAAACTCTGGATGTAGAAACATCCTTCTCTATATAAGGTAGTAACGATTTAAGGAACCATTCGAGGAGAAAATCCGACGGTATGAAGGATTTAATCAATCTCTTCCATCTACGCCACTCTTGGATATGGTCCAAGATATGCGTGGCTTTGTCTTGCTAAAATGTCGACAAGAGCTATGTACCAACGTCATAATGCACTGGTAGCTAGAAGTGGTTGAGAAAATTCATATCTAGGTCATCGAATAAAGTGAATTCCCCCCTAGGTAGCTCTATGTACCATTTCATGATAGGCCCGATGAGGGTGCGTTGAAATAGCCTTAAACAGATTGAATCTTTATGTAATGAATTAGAAGAGCACCATAGGTGAAATGTAGTAACATGCTCACTCGGATCTTCTCCTGCTTTTCCCTCGAATTTGGGAATGTCCGAGGGAAGCTTCGTAGGGATAGCCGACCAAGCCAGGTCATAAAGTATTGGATCGTTTGTTAATCTCGACAAGTCAGGAAGATTTAACGTTGCGAGGAAATGGAGCCTAGGTTGAGCAGGTCTATGAGGTGCTCCCTGATAATTTTGATTCACATAGGACTGATTAGTGTAACCACCATGGCCATGGCCATAGTATCATCCTCCCGTTTGACCCATGTAGGGTGGCATGGAAGCACCATAATGTGGTGTACCTTGACTATGTGGGGGTACAAAGCCATAATTCGGAGAGTAAGTGGGTTGTTGATACCCATACCCATAAGGTGAATAACTCTATGCATATTGTGCTCCATAATATGTTCCATAAGAATTCCCATGAGATGTCCCATGAGAAACTCCATAGGTAGGGATCCACGTTCCGGAAATAGGAATATGACCTCCAGAAGTAGGAAAACAACCTCCTGATACAACAGGAGGTACTTGACTCTGAGACACAACGACGCGAGTAGCAGTGGTACACACATGAATCACAGTAAAATTCCGGCATGAAGGACCATGTGAATGTGGGGGAGGAATAGCATTCGAAGAACTAGGAATAGAGGATGAGGGGACATGTGAAATTACATAAGTGGTATTCCCTACAGTCACCCTATCTTGGCTCTGGTATTCGAATAGGACTACTAGCACTAGGTCTAGGACAAACATGTGATGTGACCTCCACTGTCGGGATGGAGGGTGAAATGTGACTCATGTTCCCAAATCTCTCCACATGGAAGTGACTAGGAATGCCCCCAGGCATAGTGTTAGGTTCAAACTACGACTCGGTATGCGGTACCGAATCATGTGCAGGAATACCAAACATATCATAACTAACATAACTAGTGCTCGCAGGTTCATGATGAGTCTCGTCGCCCGGCATCCAATATCGGTGACCTATGGCTGAGGGATCATACCCAGAGTGTGTAAGTATATCACGTGAAGGATCATACCCAAAGTGTGTAGGTATATCAGGTGAAGGATCATATCTAGGGGTAGGATCTTCCTCTTCAACCTCATGAATCGAAGAAGGTAGCTCAGGAATTTCATCTTCATGATCTCCCATCGTGTGTGAATCAATGTGAGAATTAGTCCACCTAGACCGTCTTCTTCTCTCTCCCAAAGGAAGAGGAGATGTAGAAGGTGGAAGTCCTGCTAAACAACAATAATGGCAAGGTGCTGCACCCAAATTCACAACGACTCAAAAATGAAAAAGACTCTCTAATTACGCAAACCCTAAGCAAGCTAACGTGCACAAAGCATACACCAATATAATCTAAAGTGAATTGCAAGCAAACAAGGGTAGGATATGTGAGCTCCTGAATGAAGCAGGTATGTCTCGCCTAGGAGAGTCTTAAGACTCCCATACACAACAAGTGGAGGTTCGTAACCAATTATTGTGGCCCTCAGCTTCAACGCATATAGCAACTATGCTATCCGACCCCAACCTGGCTGGGACACCTGCAGAATAACCCCTGCAAAGTATCCCCTCGATAACCTAGGTAAGGAAACTAAGGTCGCCTCAATATAATCAATGTTTAGGCAGACAGTCGCAGGCAGGATTGATTGTATGGGTAGGGTAGCAAAGCCCGAAACTCTCGAAAGAGCCCCCAGATACAAATACAATCCTAGAAATATCTTCGGTGCTACTCAGTTATGACTAGGGGTCATCCCAATCAATAACTGCTCACACTGCCTCGTGCTTAACTCCCTTGTAAGAGGAGGATCCTGAGAAACACTAATTATACCAAGGAATTTCACACTCTCACCTAGACAGACACATACATGTTGTTGTTTAGTGGTCTTGGAGAATTTACTCACAATGAACTATTCCAAGACCCTAAAACCTAATCTTGTTGGTGTAACCTATCAAGGAAAATAGTGTAATCCATTTTAATTAAGCGTTTATTTTATTTGGCTTTATTACTCAACAAAGGTAGATTACCGTGCAACTAATGGTGTTATGACACAACATGAATTAAAATGCACACCTAACAATCAATGCAAATGCATTGTGTCGAATGAAAAACAGGCCATGCTACTACGTGAAATGCAAAATTTTCTTCAAATGACAAATGCAGTCATTCCTATATGAAAGCCTAACTAAGACTTCTCTAAGAAAACCTAGTGCAAGTACCATGCAAAATGCAAAGTGCAATGCATAATGATGCAAAGAAGCAAATATTTTTGGATTTTTTGAATAAAAGTGAGATAGTAAAGCAAAAGAATGATTCTACCACCCCCAGACTCTGCAAGCACAATCAAACAACACTCACGCAAAGTACTAAGTAAAAAGAAATCTAATGCACTAATCCCAAAACAAAAAATAGAAAATGCAATGACAAGAACATTCTTAAAAAAAAATTTACCCTAAAAAGGGTGTCTTTGGTTAGAAATAGAGGTGTATATAGACTCTAGAAGTATCAAAGGAGACTCAACAATCATCAAAATTCACCCAGCAACAATCAATCTTTCTCTAAAAGGAAAAACTCAGGGCATAGGCTACTATATGTAAAAAACCTGCGTATGTACGTGGATATAGCAGTCAAAACCGCGTGTACACGCGACTGTGAGTTAAAACTCGCGTACAGGAAGAAAAATGTATAAAACTGAAGGAAAACAGATAAGCTGAGAAAAAATTCACACCAATCAGACACTACTAGGAAAACATGCCACCAGACCCAACTCAGAAACAGATAAATCAGAGCAATTCAAGAACATTGAATGCCTATAAAAAACCCCCAAAGGACAACTACTAAGAACTCCACAGCGAAGTCGCCAATTCTGTTATGGAGAGAAATTCCTATGGCTTGGGGTACCACAAAAGACAGATTGACTCCAGAAATCAATCCTTTCCTATATGAAAGAGAAACCAAATATCTAACACTAAAGGATCTCGATTCGTACCTTATTCTGGATGGTTGATGTAGATCCCTGTTGACCTTTCCATCTCCAGCTTGAATTGATAAATTGATTCTTCAACATTCAATAAACAAGACAAGCATGCTATATATAATCATGTTAGACCTACTCTAGCATATATAATCAATAACATATAAGCATTTGAAATCATCCATGGATCAACTATTCATTCAAATACACATTATTGGACAGGAAAAGATATTTCTATTAATATAAAACATAGGTTACAATAGATACAATCTCTGTCGGCATGTCTGCGAATCAGAGAAACTGAGTCCCCCACTTGGGCCTCCACCACTTCAATCCTCCATCTCTCGATAGCAAGCTCACAAGCAAAAGGAAAGCTTCGAAAGAACACAAAAGTGCTCCAAGGGACAAAGGGATGTAGACTCAAGTATAATCTCCAGCAACAATGGACTATAGTTCTCTTGCTCTCAATTCCTCATGCCTTCAATGTATCGAAAGGGTTCCTTATATAGCTCTTCAATGGGGTAATGAAGGGTCGAATCTGAGTAATCTCAAGGCATATGGAAGGCTAGGAGACAAGTGAGTCGGATCCACATCAAGGAAAGCTCCAAAATAATTTGTCCTTTTGTACACATCCTGATGTACGTGGTTTTAGGAGTCAAACCCACGTATATACACGAGAAAGGGTTTAAAATTCGCATATGACAATTTTTACATGTTTTTAAGGATGATCTTGGAAACATCAAAGGTACAAAAATGGTCCATGGGGTCTAAGAAGTCTGCAGAGGGATAGGGAAGGCCATAAAAGTGTGATTCACCATGTGTGGTAAAATCAGCTATAACACTGATTCAAGGAGATTAGACACATTTTCCTACCTACCTTGTTCAGTTAACCGATTGTGAACTGATTTAGTTGTCCCGAGTTATATTAGTGAGCTTTTAGTGGTGATTTATCACATTGAGTTAGCACTGGATTCAGTCCAAGTTGGTGAATTCAAATCTTACCTAGTGTATTCGAATTCTCCCTATTGTGTCATCATTGTATTACATAGAGGTTAATGATTATCGATGTAATGTTATGTTTACCAATTTTGTCTCTTAGTTGTTCAATTTCACCATGGATGTTTGGTCAATGTACATAGAATTGATTCTTTCTCCTACAATCATTTTTCACAATGAATTCATTCAGGATTAAGGATCCTAAGCTTTTCTAAATTAAAAAAAACATTGCAAAGAAATAAACAATAAATAATAAACAATATACAAATATAAAACACATTAACACACTTCAAGAGAGACACCAATATAACATGGTTCACCCAAGATGGGTTACGTCCACACAGAAATTGCGAGTCCTTTATTATTATACTGTTCAACAAAATGAAGGGATACAACCTGCAACACACCCATCGCACTTATTCTTCACTCTCTCATAGTCTCTCTCACAAAATCACGGATATTGTTTTACAATGTCACAATATAATACACAACTGTATTACAATATTTTCCTTTTATAGGGAAATTAACATGGGAAAACACTACGGATCACCTAATACCATGGAATCGTAAGCCATTATCCAACAAACATCCCAAAAATTTATTTCGGGAGAGTTTCCCCCAAACCTTTCCAGGGTCTCATTGGCCCTTGGACCAACCACCCGGGGGAGATGACCCCCCCATACCCCCCTGTTGGGATGAGTGTACAGTAAAATTTTGGTAAAAACATGGCCAAATAATATCATCTCTGAATCAAGAAGACCAGGCTCCAAAACCAACAATATCCCACTTAGAGGATGATCACAACAACTCTAATGTTGTTGCACTTGCTGGACTATGCTATGAACCTTGGACTTGGTAAATTTTTCTTCTTCACATTCATGCTTGAAGGGAAATTGAAACCAACTAGTAAATATGTTTCTCTCTAGTTACTACCTTTGTCAACATGTCTGCAAGATTCTAGCTAGTGTGTATCTTTTCCAACTTCAACAGTTCATCCTCTAGAATATATCATATGAAATGGTTCATGAGATATATATTTTTATTCTTTGAATGGAAGTTTGAGTCCTTTGCAAGATGAATGGAACTATGGATGTCAGTGTGCAACCTTATATGAACCTCTTACCCAATTCCATGATGCCTCTTACCCAATTTCTCCATGAACCTATTCAACCATATCATCTCTTTACTAGCCTCTGTAGAAGCAACATACTCTATTTCCATTGTTGAAAGTGCAAAAACCTTTTGCAGTTTTAAAATCCAACTTATTATTGTTCCACCTACAGTAAAAACATAGCTCGTTGTGCTCCTCTTGTTACCTTTATCACCTACCATATATGCATCAATGTATCCCTACAAAACAATGTCTAAACCTCCAAAAAATAATGCATGAGAAGTGATACCTATCAAATACATGAGAATCCATTGTACTACCCTCCAATTCTCTTTACCTTGATTTTTCCTATACCCGCTCACAAATCCCACTGCATTTGCAATATATACTCTTGTGCACACCATGGCATACATCAAGCTTCCAACTTCTAATGAATAGGGAACGTTCGACATGTATTCTATCTCCTGTTGTGTCTTGGGACACATCTCCTTCCTTAGTTTTAAATGGATACGAAAAGGTGTACTAATTCTTTTTTCATTCTTCATTCTAAACCTCTACAACACCTTTTCTATGTACTTTCCATGAGACAATGTCAATTTGCAATTTTTCTTGTCTCTTGTTGTTACGGAGAGAAATTCCTATGGCTGGGGTACCACAACAGACATCCTGACTCCAAAAATAAATCCTTTCCTATATGCAAGATAAACTAAATATCTAACACTAAAGGATCTTGATTCATACCTTATTCCCGATGGTTTATGTAGATCCCCGTTGAGATTTTCCACTCCATCTTGTATTGAAAAATTGCTATCTCAACACTCAGCAAACAAGACAAGCATGCTATATATAATTGTGTTAGACCTACTCTAGCATATATAATCAATAACATATAAGCATTTAAACGCATCCATGGATAAAATACTCATTTAAATACACATTATTGGACAAGAAAATATATTTCTATTGATATAAAATAGAGATTACAATAGTGACAACCTCTGTCGGCACGTCTGCGAATCAGAGAAACTGAGTCCCCCACTTGGGCCTCCACCACTTCAATCCTCCATCTCTCGATAGCAAGCTCACAAGAAAAAGGCAAGCAAACTCAATTATAAGCTCCAACAACAATGGACTATAGTTTTCTTGCTCTTCAATTCCTCTCTCTTCAATGTATCCAAAGGGTTCCTTATATAGCTCTTCAATGGGGTAATCGAAGGTCGAATCCGAGGGATCTAAAGGCATATGGAAGACCAAGAGACAATTGATTCAGATCCACATCAAGGAAAACTCCAAAATAATTTGGCCTTTTGCACACTTCCCGATGTACATGGGTTTAAGGGTCAAATCCACGTATATACGCGAGAAAGGGATTAAAAGTAGCATATGGAAATTATTGCATGTTTTTAGGCATGATCTTGGAAACATCATCAAAGGTACAAAAATGGTCCATGGGGTCTAAAGAGTCTACAGACAGACAGGGAAGGCCATAAAGATGTGATCCATCATTTGTGGTAAAATCAACTATAATAGATGCCCCCTAGTGTGTGAGGCCAGTGGGGTCATACGATGGAAAAAATACATTATAAGTCCATCCCAGAAGTGGAGTGATGAAGAACCCAGTGGAAGAACCATCCATCCAATCAATACAATACAATGATAAAAAATCTGCACATAACTAAAAGTAGATGTAGCGGTGATCCAGATGGAGATCGGTGGCCACCCAACTATTCCACTGGCTCAAAACAATTGTCCATCGTAGCAATTTCCTAGTTAGTTTTCTATGGTTTTTCAAGTCCTAAACTTTTGGGGCCATTTTGAGGCCCTAAACGACGTTTTTTGGTGATTTAGAGACAAATGAATGCCATCAACATGCATTTGGCTAACCAAAAGTTGTAAATCTTAAATAGACCTTTCCAACGAACTATCGAACACCCAAATTAGAGATCGTATGCAAAAGTTATGACCCTGGGAAGTTGACTATTCAACTTACCACCATGGGGCCACAAACTTTATGTCGGTTCATCTTCTAGGGTTATATTTTGGACTTTTGGGGTTCTCACCCTCATTATTATTATAAATAAGCCCTTTGGCCTCATTTTGTATTTAGCTTGGAACGGATGAGCGTAGCAGCCACATCTCTTCTCAGAGATAGCTACCACCATTCTAACAATTGTATTACAGTTTGTTCTATTTCCGCCATTTAATAGAATATGTGTTTACTGTATCTCTGTTATCTTTGCAAAATGTCTATGATTACAATTCTGTATATGTTCTTTCATTTCGTTCACGCATAAATCCAAATCAGTGGTATCAGAGCAATCTTCTCTTTGGTTGTTTCTCGGTGCATGTCCCCGACGAGGTGCGAGTATAGAGAGTTTGGTCTCGAACTAGTTTCACTTGATCATTCTCACCATCCCAAATGACCTCCCATGGCGGAAGAAAAGAGAGACAATGAAGCAGGAGATCCTATAAAGTCGCTGCTCGAGGAAGCCCTCAAGTGACAAAGGAATGAGATGATGGATAGTTTCGCCCAAATCCATCTGCGAATGCCGGCAACGACAAGTGCATCTTCCATGAGAAGTCGGTTCGGGGATGAAACTCCCTTTAAGGTACAAGATAACTTTGATATTCCTTTATTTGAAGGAAACATCAAGGCAAATACCCTGGATAATTGGTTGAATGTTCTAGAAGGGTATTTCTCTGTCCACAATTTTTTCGAAAGAGAAAAGATCACCTTTGCACTCCTTAAGGCAGTATCCCATGTACAAAATTGGAGGGGTACTTATTGTGAGAAAAAATCATCAGACGAGTCTGGAATGTTTGAAACAAATCCCACTTGGGCCTCTTTCATAGATTCCGTCAGGAAATAGTATTATCCTGTGGGAAACTATGATGACCAGTACACAAAATGGACCATTCTGCATCAAGAAAGGGACCAGACAGTGTCGGAGTACACCAAAAAATTCCATACCTTGCATACAAAGATGACTATTAAGGACTCTGAGTGACACCTGATTCTGAAATATCGCAGTGGTCTACATCGGTACATCTGAACTGAGATGGACTTACTCAACATCTCTTCACTTGGATACGCCTATTGGTATGCTATCAAAATCGAGGAGAAATTTTGACAAAAGAACAAGCAAGAATCTGGACCTGCGCACCCACTGTAGAAGCAAGGCAAGGGAAACCTTGACCCACAAAAAACAGGACAAGGAAAGGACAACCAGTCCCTGCCACAAGCAAAGAAGGGAGATGGAAAGACAAAGAAGGACACCGGTAAGTGGTGTGAATTTCATAAAAGCCCTTGGCACAGCACTGATGAATATCACTCAAAGCAATCATTAGTGGCTGAGATCAAATATTCAGAATCAGATCCTGATTCAGATTCTGAACCCAATGCCACAGCCGCATACAATGGGAGGCAGATCATTGATGCAGACCCCACTGCCACTGTTGCTACCGCACAGATTAAACTAGAGGATCCTGAAGAGTTAGAGGCAGAGGAGCACCTATTCCACTTGCAGATGTGGGTGAAGGGAATGCCTCTACATTTTGTTGTTGACAACGGCAGCCAAAAGAACCTGATCTCAGCAGAAGTTGTCAAGAGTTTGGAGCTTACAACAACACCACACCTGCAATGTTACAACATCGGTTGGATAAGCCAAGGATGAGGTATCTGCATTACTCAACAATGCCTCCTACCATATGGCATCAAGCCTTTCAAAGACGAGGTATTGTGTGATGTGGCCCCACTTGAAGTTTGTGATGTTCTTTTAGGACAAGCATATATGTGGAAGCGTCATGCTGTATATGAGTCATGGCCTCGTAGCGTCATTGTTACTTTGGGAGGAAAACTTTATCGAATACCAGAGACCGTTGCACCTAACAAAGTCTTGCAAGGTAGGAAGATAATCTCCCACATCAGAAAATTATTCCTCTTCACAATTGCATCTGAAGGAGAACATAAGATCACAAAGACCTCCACACCCTCTGCGCAGGGTGTCTCTGCTCATCAGACACAAGAAGAAGACAAAGCCATTGTTTCCTCACCTATCCAAGTACCTATACAATGCAAGGCTGTGCATTCAAGGTGCTCATCCAGAAACAAATCATCCGCACAAAAATTACAACCTTCTCGGGATTCCAAAGAAAAGCAGCCTCTTCACTTCACCAAATGTCGCACCACGAGATCAACTCAACACACAATTCGAGATATGATATGGGATTCAATGCAATGGAGAGAATTGGTTCCTAAGGAGGGAGGATTGATCCAGATGGATATCGGTGGCCACCCACCTATTCCATTGGCTCAAAACAATTGTCCATCGTGGTAGTTTCCTAGTTATTTTTCTACAGTTTTTCGAGTCCTAAACTTTCGGGGCCGTTTTGAGGCACTAAACGATGGTTTTTGGTGATTTAGAGCCAAATTTTTTCCATTGGCATGCATTTTACCAACAAAAAGTTGTAAATGTTAGATATACCTTTCCAACGAGCTATCGAACGCCCAAATCAGAGGTCGTATGCAAAAGTTATGACCCCGGGAAGTTGACTGTTCAATTTACCACCTTGGGGCCGCAAACTTTATGACGGTTCATATTCTAGGGTTACGTTTTGGAATTTTGGGGTTCTCACCCTCATTATTATTATAAATAGGCCCTTTGGCCTCATTTTGTATTCATCTTGGCACAGATGAGCGTAGCAGCCACATCTCTTCTCAGAGATAGCTACCACAATTCTAACAATTGTATTACAGTTTGTTCTATTTCCGCCATTTAATAATATATGTGTTTACTGTATCTATGTTATCTTTGGAAAATGTCTGTGATTATGATTCTGTATATGTTCTTTCATTTTGTTCACACATAAATCTGGATCAAGCGGTCCTGGATACATAAGAGTACAATGGCCATGAATAGGCATGATACAAAATATGACATGTGTGGTCATCGTCATGTACAATACAGATAGCTCGAAATCTCCATGACGAAGATATACACAGGATCATGATCTCCATGTACACTGAAGAGATATAATGGATCAAGATAACCATAATGGCTGGAAATATTTGACATATACTAGAATCAAGTCACGAGAGCTGAAATCTCATGAACACTGACACGATCGAGGAGGTAGCATATATAAGATTCCACCAGTCTGGAAGGTCTTTTACACAAACCACTATGAGTACATGTCCTACTATGTGAATAGAGGTGTCGAGGTTGAACATAGTATTCCATTATCTGATTACCGTTCATTGATGTATACCGTTAACAGATGCGAGATCACCCACCAATAATGAAAGTGGGAATCAATGTACTAGAGTACAAACTAACAAGTGTGAACAAATGTGTTGAGGTTGAAGACTTAAGAGAATCCATCGATCAGGGGACATTGATGTATTCCCAAAAAATTGTTGATGGCGAGAGAACCTGCCACTGATGACTGCAAGTCTCAAGGAACTCAAAAATGACTCTAGATTCCTATCCCAGAATAAATGATCTAAAGTCTATGGGATGAAATCCCGGAAAGGAGGGAATTAAGGCATCCCCCGTCATCCAACATGAGGTACTTAGGAAAGATGTATAATGTGGAAGGACTCGATCATAATGTGCATGAACCAGTAACTGTACCGGGAATGGCTGACATGCAAAGTCAAGATAACTGAGGAATGGCCGACTCAGGTTTCAACTTCCTTTGAACAAGAGCATAAAGGCAGATGGTGACTGAATGTAGGCAACATAGACTCGATATACAAAACTGGGACATCTCTGCAAGACATGAGGCATTGACAGAGGCTCCATAGGGAATGGAAGCTTAACCAGTTGGTGGAGATAAACTCATAGAAATGAGTACAGCTCCTAAAGTCAAACTATTAACCCAACCAACGGATGTGATATATAGTGCTCTGTTCGAAGGAAACATGACTCAACTGCTGCCAAAGATAACATCTTTTCTTGTTTGGCTTTTTGGTTTTTTGATTTTTTGGACTTTTTCAAATATCTTGAAAATCTTGAAAAAGAATAAAAGTGCTTTATAGTTACAGACTAGGAGGATATGAGTGTCAAGGGGAAAATAAACTAGTTCCAAGCAGCGTAACATACCTATGCTCAATGCAAGGACACACGTGTAGGATAGCGACACTTAGGCGAAAGTCCCCTCCCAGTAAAAATGGGGAGTCAAGCTACACAAGATATATAAAATGGCTCTGTGTGGTTAGACATGAGACAAGATTGGCTATATGGCTGATACTCAAAGTCAGGGAAGCCGACATAAGGCTCAATAAGGCAGGAAAAACTCATGATAATGTAATTACAACTTGACATAAGGGAGTCCTGGGGACAAAGGATAGCAAAAAGATCAAGAGGAGTAGGAGGCTCTTGCTCAAAGTCATGGCGGTATTATACAAAGGACTCCTGGACCTAAGAGAGGACTCACATCATGGGTACCAAATCCAAAGGGGAGCTAACTAGGACACCCATGTATAGGAAGTCTCTACCATTCACATAGTACCACTTCTAACAACAACATGAAGGTTCTGTGATACCATGGAATGGGTTTGTACCTAAGGTTAAAATGAAAGAGTCATAAGGTCATGCAAAATGAAATCGAATGCGAAATCCTAACCTATATGCCAGTTTAGACATGATACCTATGATAGGAATGAATGGGTCGAAACCTCGAAGAGAGTGTACCAAAACTGGACCCTACATGACAACCATATTAGTTCAAAACAACCCAAAATAGTTAATAAAGAATCCAAACTATAGGGACTAGGGAGGAATGATCATGACAATGGCACCCAAAGGAAACAATGCGGTGAACGATGGGACATAACAAGGAAATTAAGGTGTAGACCCAATGTTCATGCATCCACTACCACCCCCGTGAGGGTGACCACCGGTGTAAAGAATGAGAGAAGGGAGTCAACATCCTCCATAAACGGAGTAGAGGGTGAAATGTGACCACTCCCAAATCTATGAGCATGGTAAGGGGTTGTGATGCCCCCAAGTCTGACACCAGGGTCCGTACTAGGACCAAGGATGGGTGATAGGATACCAGGCATGCCTAAAATAAAAGGACCCGAACTCAAGAGAGCATAAATATACTCAAGTAACCGCGATCCCAAAGGCCAACTAGCACACAAAGAGCACACTCCTAAGAAAATCTACATCCAAAATACAAGCAAACCAAGGGGAGGATAAGTGAGCTCCCGAATGCAACAAGTATGTCTCACCTAGGAGAGGAAACTCCCATACACTATAAGCAGAGGTACGTAACCAATTATAGTGGCCCTCAGCTTCAACGCATAAAGCGACTGTGCTGTCCGACCTCTACTTGGCTAGGACACCTGTAGAATAACCTCTGCAAAATACCCCCTCGATAACTTAGGTAAGGAAACTAAGGTCACCTCAATATAATCAATGCTCAGATGGACAGTCGTAGGCGGGATTGACTATATGGGTAGGGTAGTAAATCCCAAAACTCTCAAAAGAGCCCCCAGATATGACTACAATCCTGGAAATATCTCCGGTGCTACTCAGTTATGACCAGGGGTCATTCCAATCATTAACCGCTCACACTGCCTCGTGCTTAACTCCCTTGTAAGAGGAGGATCCTAAGAAACACTAATTATACCAAGGAATTTCACACTCTCACCTGGACAGACACATACATGTTGTTGTTTAGTGTTCTTGGAGAATTTACTCACAATGAACTATTCCAAGACCCTAAAACCTAATCTTGTTGGTGTACCCTATAAAAGAAAATAGTGTAATCAATTTTAATTAAGCGTTGATTTTACTTGGTTGTAATTATTCAAAGGGAAATGATCGTGCAACTAATGAAGTTATGACTCAGCAATGAAATAAATATGCACACCATAACAAACAATGCTAAGTACAATCTTTGTCAAATGAAAAATAGTGTATGACACTACATGAGATGCATAAATAGATATTCCTTTTCGAATGCCAACGCAATCCTTCCTATATGAAAGCCTAAATAAAACTCTCATCCAAGCAATCCAATGAAGTACCTCCTCAAATTCATATGCAAAAAATGAAACTACCTTGTATTTTTCAATATAAAAGAATGAAAAATGCAATATAAGTCAACTAAAACTCTCAGTCTCCGCAGCAAGTATAAAACACAAGCCCAGCAAGACACCGAGACAAAAAGGAGTAATGCACTAATGGCAAAACAAAAAGGATAAATGAGTAAAACTACTTTCAAAGAAAAATCAATGAAAAGGTGGTCTCTGATCATAAAGAAGCATCCAACAGACAACATCAGACCCAAGGAAGACCCAACCACACTCACAACCCACCCAGCAACTTCCCACAACATCAAACTCACAAAAAGGGAGGATGTATGTGACTCTTTACATAATAGCTGTGTACATACGTGACTTTTGGCCAAAAAGCTGCATGTATATGCGGATTTTGGCCAGAAACCTGTGTGTATACATGACCTTTGGCCAAAAATCCATGTATGTACGTGACTTTTAGGCAAAAACCTACATATACACAGAAGACAGTGGTAAAAAGCAGGCCAAGGGTCAAACCAATAAAGGGGAGTGTCAATGGATGAACATACTATAAAATGCAACACAGAAACAAGGAGAAACAAAGAGCAAGTCAAGAATCTTAAGCACATTGTGCCCCTAAACCCCAAAGAAAAACAAGGAACGTCCCCAGCGGAGTTGCCAATTCTGTTACGGAGAGAAATTCCTATGGCTTGGGGTACCACAACAGACAGCTTGACTCCAAAAACCAATCCTTTCCTATATTCAAGAGAAACCAAATATCGAACACTAAAGGATATTGATTCATACCTTATTCTGGACGGTTGATGTAGATCCCCGTTGAGCTTTTCCACTCCATCTTGTATTGATAAGTTGCTATCTCAACACTCAGCAAACAAGACAAGCGTGCTATATATAATTGTGTTAGACCTACTCTAGCATATATAATCAATAACATATAAGAATTTAAAAGCATCCATGGATCAAATACTCATTTAAATACACATTATTGGATAGGAAAAGATATTTCTATTGATCTAAAATAGAGATTACAATAGTGACAACCTCTGTCGGCACGTCTGCGAATCGGAGAAACTGAGTCCCCCACTTGGGCCTCCACCACTTCAATCCTCCATATCTCAATAGCAATCTCACAAGCAAAAGACAAGATTGGGAAGAACAAAAAGTGCTCCAAGGGACAAAGGGATGCAGAATCAAGTATAAGCTCCGACAACAATGGACTATAGTTTTCTTTCTCTTCAATTCCTATCTCTTCAATGTATCCAAAGGGTTCCCTATATAGCTCTTCAATGGGGTAATGGAAGGTCGAATCCAAGCGATCTCAAGCCATATGGAAGACCAAGAGACAAGTGATTTGGATCCACATCAAGGAAATCTCCAAAATAATTTGGCCTTTTGCACACATCCTGATGTACATGGGTTTAAGGGTCAAATCCGCATATATACGTGAGAAAGGGATTAAAAGTCGCGTATGGAAATTATTGCATGTTTTAAGGGATGATATTGGAAATATCAAAGGTACAAAAATGGTCCATGGGGTCTAAAGAGTCTACAGAGGGATAGGGAAGGCCATAAAGGTGTGATCTACCATGTGTGGTAAAATCAGCTGTAACACTTGTTATTCTCATACTGAGGATTTTCTTTGCAACACCCAAATCCTTCATCACAAATGATTTATCTATTTTTATTTTGAGCACATTTATATCCTACATGTTAGACCCTGCAACAAGCATGTCATACACATACAATAAAAAGATAATATACCTTCCATTATCTAGCCTTTTGATATAAACGCAGTGATTAGAATGTCATCTACTATAACCCCGTTCTTTAATAAACTTATTGAATTTCAATACCACTGTATTGAAGCTTTTTTCAAGCCATACAAGCTCTTATTCTACCTACAAACCAAATTCACCTTCCCTTTGACCTCATACCCATGTGGTTGTTGCATATAAATATCTTCATCCAAACACCCATGGAGAAAGGTCATTTTTACATCTAATTGTTCAAGATGTGAATATTCTACGACCACTAGACTTAAAATAGTCTCAATTGAAGTTATTTTAACAACAAGATAAAATATTTCATCAAAATATATACCTTTCTTTTGTGCAAACCATTTTACCACAAGTATAGACTTATACCGTTGCTTTCCTCCTTCTTCTTCCTTCACCATGTAAACCCAATTATTCTACAATTATCTTTTACTTACATGAAACTCAACCAAATCCCAAGTCTAGTTTCTTACCAATGAGTCCATATCCTCATATTCATGCATTGCTCCCACTTATTTATAGTTTCCACCTGCATTGCCTCTTCATAACATTTTAGTTCACCAGAATCAATCATCAATAAATAATACAGTGAATGAGAGAATTGTTCAAGGGCTCTACTTAACCTGGTAGGTCTTATTACACTTGTAGGAGTGTGAGGTACCTCCTCTTGTTCTATATTTTATCGTACCTTTGTAAATTCATTTTCTTTGATTTCATTAAGAACTGTGTACTCTGTGTTTTCCTTTTCCTATTTATTTCTCTGCAACTGATCTTTGTACATAACCTTTTCATTGAATACCAGATCTCTACTCCTGATGATTTTGTGATTTTCATAATCCCATAAGAGATAACCAATATCATCAACCCTGAATCAAATAAAGGTGAATTTCTTGGATTTATCCTCAAACTTTGTTCTATTTTGTTTATCAATATGGAAAAATGCTTCACAACCAAAATTTCTAAGAAATGATTAGTTACCTTTTTACCTGTTCATGCCTCCTATGGAATTCAACCATCCAAATCTCTTGAAGTCCCTCTGTTTATTAAATAAAAAACAATATCTACAACATAAACCCAAAACTATAAGGAAAACCATGCATGCAATCTCATACACCTTGCATGGTCCATTATCATCCTATTCATCCTCTCTAACACACCATTTTCTTTTGGTGTTCCTATGACTGTCCTCTGTCTATGAATCCCATGGTATGAATAATAACTATCAAACTCATTGATGCATTATTCAACTCCATTATTATATATGAGACACTTCAATATTTTCCTTGTCTCATTCTCAACCAAATATTTCCACTTCTCAAAATGATCAAACACATCATATTTTTGTCTAATGCAATAAACCCAAGTTTTTCTAGTTGGGTCATCAATAAAGTAACCTAATAATGAGATCCACCAAGAGATTGTACCTGAGTCATTCCTCATACATCTATATGCACAAACTCTAACTTTTCACTCTTCTTTTGTTTCTCAATCCTGATAAATATAACTCTCTTTTGTTTTCCATAAAAAAGGTTCTCATGGAATTCCAAACCTGCCTACTTCATATCTAGAAGCAATTTTCTTGAGTGGAGAATTTGCATCCCTATTGTAGTCTCACAGATCACAGAGGGTTACCAATAATACACATTGAATCATATAGACATAACAGATACAAGAGACAAGAACATATATGTAGAATAATGGATTATATTATATCATGAGGGTCCATACAAACACAGAACTGAACCAAGTTCTCAACTAGCTCAACATCCTAATATATATGATTTAAAAATAGTTACATATAACTACCTGTCAGTTCAGTCAACCAATACGACCTTATGCGGCTGACCTAATCTCTAATTAGTCGGCTATTCGACTAGTCGACTCTCCAACTAGCTCCTCCAACATCTCCCCCAGGAACAAAGTCTTTCTTCTTCCCGAAGAAACAGGGGAGGTACACAAAATTTATACTGTCTGAGATAGTTACTTTATTATTTGTTTTCATGGGCTATGCAGTCGGATGGTTGGTCGTTTTTGTATACATGCTTCCACAATTAATTCTGCTGTAACAGCTAGTTGATGTTGAAATTCTGCCCAGCTCTGTAATACTTTTTGGATGTTGATGGTCAATGTTGTGATACTTGATAAGGTTGAAATCTTCTCCTGGATGGAAAGGTCTGCTATAATTTCCATGTTGGGTCCCAAGAATTGATATTTTTCCTCTATTTTTTGTAGTAATATTTTCATCTGCAGGAAGATGGTATCTATTTTATCCAAGCTTGGGAGTGCTTGTTGTACCCACTGGTGTGCTTGTCTTTCTAGTCTCTGTAGTTTGGCTGTCTCCAGTACAATTTGATATTGTATCTAGTTTCTCAATGCTTCTTCAGTTCCTTTTCTTATTTTCAATGCTTGAATCTTTTCTCGAGTCTGTCGGGTCTGCTGAAATACTTTTCCATAATAAGTAGTCCAGTCACGAAGTACCTCTTCTGTAATGACATATTCTTCCAAGTGGTCTTGTAGCACTTTGTAAGCTTTTGAGAATGCTATGTACTGTTGCCTTAACAATATGGATGTCTCCTCTTTTTGGTCTTCTTTTGTATTTAGCAGATGTGATTATAGGGTCGACACCATGCTTTAAAATAACTGTTATGCTTTTTCAAGCAGCTTATCGATGTCAGCCTCTAGAGGTCCTAGTATTACTGTTTGCACTAATTTTCTGCATTTTGATAAGAACTCGACTTGTTCATTCTTACTATTGTCAAGCTCCTTGCATCTGATCTGGCTTCTTGTTTTTGCTTCAATAGCCAGAGTTTCTAATAGTTGTCCCAACTCTCCATCTCTTAGCTTTGTTGTGTCGACTGTAGTAGTCGATCCAAGTTGGCTAATGTGGACCATTGTCAACTATGATTCTTTATGGTGTTCCTTCTTCTTTCTATCTCTTTTCCTCTTATGTTTATGTTGTTCTATCTATTGTTGCGCATGTGCATCTGCCAGTGGTGGATTCTCCTGTGGTTGGTTTTCTGGTTACTGATCTACAACGGTCGGTGTAACTTCTTGTTGACTTTCTTGGGTGGGATCTATAGGTGGATGTGTATTTGGAGGATTTGGTACATATGGTTCGGGGTTGGTTAGAGTTTCTGGATTGGGAAATGGTGGTGGAGATGGTGAATGGTTGGGTGTAATTGGTGTAGTAGGGATATTTTCAGTTGATGTTGGGTCCTCGACTTCTGGTGGTGAATCCTCTAGGTTGTCAGAGAATAGGTTGTCGATCACCAGGTGTATATCTTCCAAGTTATCTTCCTCGTCATCTCTTGCTGGCTCATTGGCCAATGGAGGGCATGGGATGTCGAGAGGGATAAAGGATGAAGTGTGACTTGTGACAACTTGAGATGTATTGTCAGGGTTCCTCAAGAATGTTGACTTGATAATTCCCACAAATCTTGGTTTTTGGGGTATTTGTCCAGTTTTTTGAGGGAAGATCTGCCTTGATCCACTAGCTTCAATTAGTGGACATTTGGTGGTAATATTTTGGGCATAGGTGAGTAGTTCAGGTAGTTTTTCAATGTATGCCTGGAAATCACTGTCGTGGTCGAACCGTTCTTTCAGTGTCTCTAGCATAGCATTCTTACAAATGTTGATTGGGCCTATGGTGGGTATTTGTGGATTGTCTTCCTATGTAATCTGGGTTGGAGATGGGGTCAGAGGTGTAGAAACCAAATCGACAATGTTTTCAGCCATTGAAGTGTTTGTACTTTTTACCTTTTTTGGTCGACCTTGCTTTTCTCTTGTTTCGATGAAGCGTCTGAACTGCTTCTCGGTCAGAAATTTGTTTACTACAGTGTCTTCTATGATGTCGACAGCTGTAGCTACTAGTTCATATTCATCTTTTGATTCTGAAAGGATAAGCTTGCGCTTCCCCTTCCCTTTTTCCTTGTGGTTGCCATTTCCCTTGCTAGTTTTCTAATTTTGTCTTTGGTTATAGTGTATTCTGGGTTGTCAGATTCAATGTCTTCCTCTAGTCCTTCTCCTCCCTCCTATTGGTTGGTCGGGCTAATACTTTTATCAGCTGGTTTGGTTACCTACTGCTCAGTTGGTGTATTTTCCCTTTGGGTCGGTGGTGGTACAATTGTTATTTGTAGTTTGTTAGTGTCCTCTATTGGTGTCTCTTTTGACACAAAGGTGTTGATATATAGTCAAAGTTCATAGTCCTCCTCTTTCTCCTGGTCAGTCAATGGTTCTTCCATTGCTAGGTTTACTTCTTTAGCCTTTGCTGGTATTGATAATTTTGTATTTGATTGTCAGGATAGCTCTTGGAAAATCTCTTCGACTGTTGGGTAATAGTCAAGAGGCCTTGCTTTTGCTTTTTCTCCCTGCATATACCAGACTATTGTGTGGTCTAGCTCTAGTTGGATGTGTGCTATTTTCGGCAGACTTCTTCGAATGTTTTGAGGCACCCTCCATCTGGTTGTCTGAATTTTTAAGTTTTGGAACCAGTTTTCCAACAGTACTTTTTCGTTTGCTAATTCTTTCAACATTCTAGTGTACACAAATGGCTTGAACCTCCACATGTGGAATTTTTTTGGTTCTTGGAACTGTTTGTCCCTGACTGGGCACAAGTGGTACATTGCTATACAAAGAATTAAACATGGGAACCTTATGATCCCAGCCAACTCCTGACATCTCTCAAATATATTTTTGAGCATGTCGGCAACATGCCGAGCCCATATGTACACTTTTCCTGTTTCTGCTATTGTGTCTACTACCTCTACCATGTCCAGCTTTAGATCACTCCCTCATCCTGTAGGGGTGAGTCCCGTTGCTATGATTTTGGCCATGATTTGTGGTGTTCGGGCTTGTATTTGACCGATCATTAGCCCTTTTGAATTTTTTCCTGATGGTGTTCCAGTTAGTCATTCTACTAGTCCTTCTTTTATACAAATAGGGACTGGGTCACCTTGGTTTAAGAGACCAGTCAGATTTTATATGACTTCTCCAGAGATTTCCACTGGCCTGTCGAAGTAAAATTTTCTTTTGTGGTATCGGCTGATAATGAATTTTACCACGGTTTATTTTGTTCCTCCAAAACTTGCCATGAACGGTGTGTTCATGTAGTTCATAATGGAGCCGTGGTTTATCTTCTTTGCTTCTGGTTTCTGTTTCTTGTCGACATAGGCCCATTCCTTGATTTCGGCCCAAGTTTTTGTCCATGAGGTTTCTTGTACCTTGGCATTCTTGATGTTTCTTAGCCTTCTCATCAATGGGGTTTCAGCGGATTGCAGTTCTTTTTTTTTTGCAGCTGCGGCTCTGGTTTGCTTCGGGGTCATCTGTCGGTCTCTTGGTCGACTTGTCTTATAGGTTCTCATTTCTTAATTTTCTGACTGTTGAATTGTTCTATCTCTTCAAAATACCGTAAATGATCTTTTTCTGGCCCGATATTTATAGGTGGAGAGGGTGACGTTTCTATCAATGGATGTATTAATGGTGAAAGTGATGGTCCAGCACGGTCTCTGGAGTTTGTGTTAATGGTGTTTTGATTTTAGCGCTCCTTTTGACCGTAGTCATGAAGGCGTGATTCAACCTTCGGGGTCATTGGTCGATGTCGATCATGTGAGTGGTCGATGGTGGTATGTCAATGGGTTTGGTATCAGTTGTTGAAGTGCTGGTTATTATATTTTTCAAAGTTTCCTGTCATCCTGGGTTATGGGTGTTGGTTCTGTTTTGTTGGTTTTAGTGTTCTTATATTTTTATAGTTTTTGTCTAACAGTTATGGTCGTTATATTTATGTCTTTCTTTTTTTTCTTTTTTTTTGAACTTGTTTTAATTTTTGTACTGTTTTAGTCGGGCACCATTAACAAGTTTCCCAAATATTATTCCTTGTAACGTCCTTAGTCAGACTGATTAGTTGGCATGAATCTCTTCGACAACGTAAGGTCCCATCCATTATGTAGGTAAATTTTTTGGGTTTTCCTTTTACTCGACTATTGTATAGTAAGGCGAGGTCCCCTACCGACAGATTTTTGTTTTTGATATTGCGATCATGCCAAGCCTTCTGTTGTTTTTGGATTTCTTGATATTACAAAGTGAGCAGTCGATGTTCTTCTAGCTTGCTTAATTGCATCAGCCGGTCCTTCTTGCCTTCTTTGACATCGACATGTAAAATATCTTCTATGATAGGTGTTTGTTGTTATAGTGGAACAATTGCTTCTTGGCCATAAACTAGTCAGAATGGTGTTTGGTCGATAGAATGCTTGTATGTTGTTCTATAAGCCCATAGTACCGCAGGTATCTTTTCGTCCCAATCATATTTGTCGGTGTTGCATATTTTTGTTAGGTCCCTTGTTAATGTGTTGTTGAATGCCTCGATTGCCCCATTTGACTGAGGGTGATAAGCTGTACTACATCGGTAGTCTATTTTGAACTGGTCTATTAGTGCTTTTGATGGTTTTGTTAATAAAGTGTGAAACTTGGTCACTGATTAGTGTTATTGGGCATCCAAATTTGGTAATTATATTTTTGTAGATAAATTTAGCAACTATCTCACTGGAACATGTGTCGATAGATTTTTCTTCTGCCCACTTGGTTACCTATTCTACTATGGTTATTATGTACCTTGAACTTGTTCTTTTTACTGGTATTGGGAATGGTGCTATGAAGTCGATGGCCCAAATTTCAAACTTT
This sequence comes from Pseudotsuga menziesii, assembly GCA_001517045.1. NCBI lineage: Eukaryota > Viridiplantae > Streptophyta > Pinopsida > Pinales > Pinaceae > Pseudotsuga > Pseudotsuga menziesii. The sequence continues at coordinate 26,808 of LPNX010660496.1, read as the reverse complement.
TTACAATCTTTGTAAAATTTTGGCCACCATAGCCCTGAATGTTGGATTTTCTTGGCAGTTGTATCTACTTGAAAATGTCCTCCCATCGGTCCATAGTGTGCTTCATACATGATATTATCTCTTTCATGTTTTAATACGCATCGTTTGAGGATGTCATCCAGGCCCATTTTATATAAAAATCCATTTATGAGGCTATATGGTGCAGCTTTCATGGCTAATATTTGTTTCTTTTTCATGCTCATGTCTTCTAGTGCTTGACCACTTTCTAAGAATTGAGCTATTTCCTCTAATTCTACTAGGACTGCTTCTATTTGAAATAAGGGTGCATTCGGTAGGTCATCTTTGACTCTTGTCGGCTCCTCTCCCGTATCTATTCATGACAAGTGGTCGGGTCCGATATTTAATTTTCCTGGCCTAACAATGACTTCAAATTCGAATTCTTGGAATAGTAGTAGCCATAGACAAATTCTCCCACGGTGTAAGGGTTTGTTTACAAGGTATTTTAATGCTTGGTGGTCAGTATAAAAGATGAAAGGGTTGGCTAGTAGGTAATGTCGATACTTCTGTAGTGAAAAAACCATTCCTAATGCTTCTCTTTTTATTGTCAAATAGTTTCTTTCTACCTGATTTAGTTTTCTGCTATTGTAAACTATGGGGTAATCCATTCTATCATCCCCTGCTTGTGTTAAGATCGCTCCTATTGCTAGGCTTGATGCACTGATGTGTACGTGAAATTTGATCGACCAATTTGGGAACCTTAGAATGGGTGCCTTGACTAACTTCCTTTTTAGTGTTTCAAATGATATGTTACATCCATCTGTCTAGTCAAACTCCTGATCTTCTCTTAATAGTTCTTCCAATGGATAGGTCATATCTGAATAGTATCTTATGAAATTCCTGTAATATCCTGTATGAGCAAGTAGTACCTTGACTTGTTTTGGGTTCACTAGTGGTTTTAAGTCGAGGATGATTTTTATTTTTGCAAAGTCGACCTTGATACCTTCTTTGCATACAATGTGTCATAATAGTATCCCTATAGGAGTTAGGAATATGCATTTTCTTATGTTTAGAGATAGCTGGATTTGTCATCATCATTCCAACATGAGACTTAGCCATTTGCAGTGATCTTTCAGCATAGAGTATATTGTCCAATCATTGAAATATAATGCCAGATATATTCTTGAAATGTTTTGACCACAATTCTAGAAAATACTGTAGGTGCATTTTTTAGACCAAAAGGCATAACGCTGTAGGCAAATGAGCTGAATTCACATACGAATTTTGTCTTTTTTCTGGTCTTCTTTGGCTATTGGTACTTAGTTGTAACCTGAGAATCTATCTGTAAACGAGTAGCATTCATGCCCTGTGAATTCATTTACGTTTCATCTGCATAGGGTGTTGGGAATGGGTCTGTTAAGGTGACTATTTAATTCTCTGAAGTCGACACTGATCCTTAGCTTTGTCGGGTCATGTTTCTTTGGTTATACAACCATTGGAATTTCCCATTTGAATTGGTCAATAGGGTAGATAATTCCTTCTGCAAGCATATTATCAATCTCTTTTTCTACTATCTCTTTGTATTTATGAGCTAATTTATATGGTCTCTTCTTTATAGGTTGGGCATCAGGTTTAATGTCGATCTTCATTTTTCCCATTTCATGGACTAGAATTTTGAGATATTTGTAGTCTCTAGAAAATACATCCTGGAATTCTTTTAGTAAGTTTACTATTTCTGTTGTTTGTTCTTCACTCTAGAAATCGCCAATTTTTGCCATTTTTGGTCGATCATCATTTGATATGTCAAATTCTTTAGTTTTCACTTTGGCATCTAGCCATTATGGTGTTTTGGCTTCGTTTATTGGTCGTCTCTCTTCCTTGAATTGTGAAAATGTAGCAGGAAAGTATGCTACAGTCATCCGTTCGGTATATTCTTTATCGACTGTCTCGACTTTAAGTATTGTGCAAATTGGTTTTGTTGTTTCTGAATGGTATGATTTCCATCGAAATCTTTTCCCTTCTGGATTTTTGTTTTCCATTTGTAGTCTTGTTGACTATGGTATTGTCTTGTTTTGGATGTTATTACATGTTATTGTCAGTCGATCATAATTTTTTGTTAGGGTGTTGTTCGCGGTCGATTCTATAAACACTTTGATTTGTTTTGTAGTTTCGACTAACTTTTCGTTTTGTGGTAGAAAGCTGAAGTCTTTGATGAAGTTCTCTCTAAGTTCATGCCATTGAAATGTTTCACCCCATGCTTCTTCCATTTTGTACCATTTATTTGGTAAGTCAGATAATGTCGATGGAAATAGGTGTGGCCATGTACGTTCATCTTTATACCCAAGTCTTTTCCACTCTTTTTCACATGTTCTTATGTGCTCTTCTGGGTCCTGCCCTTGGATGAACATAGGCATTTGTGCTTTTTTGGTTAGCCTTTTTACTCTGAATCTTTCTACAAATTAAGTTGAAGCTGTTGTCCACGTCTGCAATCTTGATTGATGGGTATCCTACCATCTAGCAGCTTGTCCTGTGAAGGTTTCTACTAGGCTTTGTAGTCAACCATGTTCACCAATGTTTTTAGATACTTGTTCTATATGCATAACTAGTGATTCTCTTTCTTTGTATAATTGGATTTGTTTGATACTTACATTTGTTGGTTTTAAGGTAGGGTATTCCCTGTTTTTCTTTTCGAATATTTTTGAGATGATGGAAACTAAGAAACATTGTTGGACTGGTTTCTTCTGCACTGTTTGAATGGTCCAACAACCTCTTTCTTGCATCTTGTAGTTTTCGACTTCCCAATCATACAATTTTGTGTATGAGTTGTATCCTACTAAATCTCGATTTCCTAAGTGAAGTTCACCATAGACATTGGGTTCTTTGTATTCTTCATTATTTTGTATTTGATATAATTGTCGGATGTCGACTTCGTCATCAATAGGTTCTATCTAGGGTTATCCTTGGGATGGATGGATAGGTACTATGACTTTATGTCCATTCCCTTTTAGTTTTATCCTTTCTTTATCTAAAGATATTGATGCTTTCATTTTTCTCCCCCATGGTCAGCCTACTAAATCTAGGAAGGAACTGGATCCTTCCTTAGGGTCAATAATTTCAAAGTCGACTTTGGTCGATATTCCTTTTATTTTCGTATCGACATTTCTCCAAACTCCGATAGGCTCAATCAGACCTTGGTCGGATAATTTGAGGTATATTCCTGACTCATATAGTTGAGGTCTACACAATTGTTCCCAAGTGTCATGAGTCATAATGTTTACTTGTGAACCGAAGTCGAGTACAACTTGTCGAACATGGTATCCTTCGATTTCTAGGTTAAAAAGTGGGTCGGCATCACTTTTGTCTTTTTGGTTTAAACTGCATATGTTTTTTGTTTGTTTTTCTATATTATTATTATGCTTCATATTATACAGTAATTTGATGAATTGATATACCGCTTTATCATCTTGCACTAACCGTATTAATTCTTTAACTATGCTTTATCGACTATTATCAGCTTCTTCTTATCTAGGAAATTCTTTAAATATATTCGTTGCATATTTATACAATTGTTTTTTTTAGCTGGGTTAGGACAATCATTATTTTATTTTACTTTACTTACGTGTGGATTATCACTCCCAATTTTTTTCCCTTGTCGGGTTACTATATGCAGATTCTTCAAATTGATTACATCATGTTTTTGAACACACGACAAGACATTAACGTTTTTATTTTTATTGATTTTATCAAGCATAGTAGGGAAATCCTCTGATGAGTGATCATGCACTCCATAACTAGTAAATTTTTTTAAATCGGTTATGTCCTTGTATGGGCAGTCTGCATATTGATGACCTTCTTTATAGCATGTAAAACACTGGATGGGTCGACATGGTCGATTGTCACGATTCCTAGAGAATCGAACTTGACCTCCATATCCTCCATGACGATTGTTGAACCGGCGCTCATATCGACGACCTTCATATCTTTGATTACACAGTTCATTTTGATCATTTCTTCATTGGTTGTTATCGTTGTTCTGTGCCACTGCGTTTGTTTGGTAGACTGCTTGGTAGTTTTGTCCATTATTTAAGTTTAAGTGGCAGTCGGTTGTTGCATGACTTTTTATTTCACAAATTGCACACCAAGATGCCTTGCCATTTTTCATGTTATACGAGAAATATTTTGTTGTGTGTTCTCCACGTTCTTGGTAGATGTCGCAGAAGCACTTTGTCTAAACAAATCAAACGTCATGTTGACTTATGTCTTGTTGACAGTTATCTTTAGCGTGTCCATCCGTTGAGTATTTTGTGCACCAGACATATTGATTCTTAAGGTTCATCTCTTTCAATTATTTCTACCTGATTTCTAGTTGTTCTTTCAGTCTAGTATCTGTGGGATATGCTGGGAAATCTTCATCCATCTCCACTTGCAAAAATTTAGTAATTGCATCTTCGTACGTTTTAAACGTCTCCAAGATTATGTGTCGCCAAATTTTCTGTGATAGACCTGCAAGGAATGACTAAATTAATATTTGTTCATCAATTACATAATCCAGTTGGTTGAGGAGGTCTTTCCATCGTTTGTCATATTCTTGGATAGAATTTGCTGGCTTTTGAGATGTCATTTTCAACTTTTTGGCTACCATATGTTTTGCGTATGGAGATTTAAAGAAAGACAAGAATTGCGCTTAAATTTTTTCTTTAGATGCTTGGGGATTTCTCTCAATATAGGTCATGTACAATGTTAGTGCTCTTTTCCTCAAGGCACCGATGAACTGTGCCATCTTTCGATCTTTATCTATAACCTAATTTGCCTCCGATGTTGACTCATAGACAAACCAATGTCGTCTAGGATCTTCGTCACCCTCGTATAGAGGGATATGTGCTAATCCGTGATCCATGTCGGAATCGTTGTCGCTATCTCATTGAGGAGGTGGCGGTGGTGGGGGTAGTGGGATATTTTTCTTGTCTCGTTGTGTATATATGTTGTTGATGGAACTTTCATTCCCACCGGTCGTTTTGTTTGTCATTTCTTCTCCAATAAGCAGTCGGTTCGGGTCGACTTCTCCTGTCGATGTCCAACTGCACTGATTTGTCTGCAGGTCCGACTGTTCTGTATTTTCCAAAGTTTTGTTTGGTAGGGGGGGTGCTCCTTCATGTGTCAGGTAAAGTAAGTGGATACTTCATTTGGAAGGGTATGCTTGAAGCGTGACCTAGTTTCCTTCCTCTGGTCGACAGATCACTAGATGATTATCATCATTTACCTCGTCGCCTAGTCGGCTTCATATACCAAACTCACCAGCTCTTAGTCTTAGGTCTTCTTCGGCAATGGCTTGTATCTTGGTACTTATATTTGTTGGGTATAGAGATATTATCTCTTGGGGAACTTCTATTTGGAGAGATTCACACTACTCTATCCACAAGTCTTCTTCCATGGGTGATGCTTCTTCATCCACGCCTTCTTCCTGTCAGTCATGACCCGACTCTGGCATATTTCTTTCCTGGCCTATCACCCTGGTATTCATTCCTCTTTGCAGTGATATAACCCATTCTCTTCTTTCTTCCCTTCTTTTCATCCTCTTCTCTCTCTCTCTACTTTCTGTAAATATGCTGTACCTTTCTGTGTCACTGTTCGTTCGATTTCCTTTTTAGTTTTACTTTTCATTGCTAGTGATGGTATCTCCTTTTAGTCGACTAGAATCCTCTTCACTTTACCCCGACATATAACCATCTACCCCCCCATAGCCTATCCGACACTTTAGAAATCTTGAATAGTTCTGTTTACTTGCTTAGGAAATATTCCCACTCCCTTTCAGCAATGAATTTTTCCCACTTTTTTTTGTTTCTCCTCCCAGTTAGAATTTTGTGGTAGTTCATGCAGTGACGGATGAGGTTCTACAATATGACCCACTCCTTTTTCTATTATGAATTTGAACAGTAGGGCCAGTAGGGAGCACAAGAATTGCTCGGTAAGGATTGTATATATTTTTTTCTGGATGGTTTCTACCGAAGTTATTTCTTCTATGGCTTGCTCCTCACAGTATTCGTCTGTGATCTTTTCAAACCACTCCGACAAGTTTGTTCGTCCCCCTCAAATCAAGTTCTCTAACAGCTCTTGGTCCTTAGTTTCTTCCATATTTTTCATCCAGAAGTTTTTTCAAAAGATGGGGTACCAATTCTACAAACTTCTCATGAGTTTCAGTGAATAATTTCTCCTTCGCCCGAGGAGTGGTTAATCTGTTTCTCCTCGCATAATTCTGCAAATAATTTGCTATCTTATGCTCCCACCAGTTCTTAATCTCTTGTTCTGATATCATCTTCTTATAGTCATCTCAGATATGTACTACCAGAAACATAATCAATGTTTTAATCTCATAGATCACAGAGGGTTACCAATAATACACATTGAATCATACAGACATAACAGGTACAAGATACAAGAACATAGATGTAGAGTAATGGATTATATTATATCATGAGGGTCCATACAAACACAGAACTGAACTGAGTTCTCAACTGGCTCAACATCCTAATATATATGATTTACAAACTGTTACATATAACTACCTGTCGATTCAGTCAACTGACATGACCTTATGCGGTCGACCTAACCTCTAATTAGTCGGCTATTCGACTAGTCGGCTCACTGACTAGCTCCTCCAACAATCCCCTTCTCACTCATGTGTCCAAGCCTATGATTCCACAACATTGTACCTGTTTATGTGGAAGCTACAAAGATATAATAATAAGTATTATGAGGGCATACATACAATGTACCTATCCCATCTCCTTTTTCTATTACCAATGCTCCTTTAGTGATCTTCCACCATATTTTTCAAAACCTAGACAAACAACCACTATCTTCCAACTTCCCTATTCAGATCATCTTTATTTTCATAGAATGAATATGGCTTAAATCTTTTAGTAGACATTCATTTCCATTATTTAACTTAATCCCTACCTTATATATTCCAACAATTTAACATGGTTCATAATCCCCCAATAAAACATGTCCAAAATCACTTAGAACATAATCATGAAATAATTTCCTATGGGGTATAGCATGACATGAATCCCATGAATCTACCACCCAGTAATTACTAGTATTTTCTAATGCAAGAATCAAAGTATCTTGTAACACATCACCTAATACATTATCTTCCTGAGTAGTCTCCTACTGCATGTATCCTTTCTTCTTTAGAGATCTGTAGTCTTTCTTCGAATGTCCTCTCTTACCACATTTCCACCACTCCATCTTTCCCAATATGGACTTGTATCTGTCATTTATAGACTTGCTGTAATTACCTGGGCTCCTTCCTCTCTCCCTTCGTCTTCCTCTTCTCTCCATGGTAAATGCATTACCTGATGTCTCACCTATTCCTTTTCTTCTCATTTCCTTGCTAAGAATAACACCAACAACATCATCAAATCTAAGAGTGTTTGAACCAAATATAGAGTTACTTACATCCATGAAAATCCATTCTAGCTTTCTAGCAATGATCACAAGATTAGAAGATACCTAAGCTCATCATCAAAGCTCACTCCTATAGAACTTAGTTGATTAGTAATCATATTAAATTCATTTAAATGATTAGAAACATATCCACCTTCTAACACCTCATATTAAATAAATGATTCATTAGAATTACTTGTCAGAAGCTTAGGGTTTTTCATATAGCTTGTCTAATGTGCTCATCACACCCTCCATTGTATTTTATTTTGAAATATTGAAAGCCACCAATGAAACCAGACATAGTTGTATTGTTCCCAGCGCCTTTCTGTCAAGAACCTCCAATTCTTTGTCCTTCATAGTCGTCGATTATTTTTTTCTACCCAATGGTAGGAATAGATCCTTCTGGTACAGATAGTCCTCCATTTGCATCTTCCATAACTGGTAGTTTTGGCTGTCAATTTTCTCTACCCTAAACTTTCCTTCTTATTCCATTGCTACCACTTGAACAAGGAACCCTTATTTCCTTTGATTTTACTAGCCAAATAGACCTTTGGGTTTGATACCAATTATTAGAAAATAGGATCTCATAGCAATAAAAATAATCAATAAACAAGATGCAAATATAAAACACATTAACGCATTTCAAGAGAGACACCAATATAACATGTTTCACCCAAGATGGGCTACGTCCACACAAAAGTTTTCATTCATTTATTATTATATCATCCAACAAAATGAAGCTGAGATACAACCTGCAACACACTCGCTGCACTTCCTCTTCACTCTATCACACAATCATAGAGATTGTTTTATGATGCCACAATATAATACATAGTCATATTACAATGTTCTCCTTTTATAGGGTAATTAACATGGGAAAATACCATGAGTCACCCAATACCATGGTCCTATAAACTGTTGGCCAACAAACATCCTAAAAATTTCTTTTGGGGGGTGTTTCCCCCTCACCCCCCTGCTGGGAGGAGTGTACAACAAAACTGGGGTACAAACACGACTAAATAATAACATCTATGAATGAAGAATATCATGCTCCATAACCAACAACTATGAATATTTAATCATTACCTCATTGAGTTTTTGGAAAACCCAACACAAATTCCATAAAAAATGAATCCCAAGTTCTACTTGGCATTGGTAAAGAAGTCTATAAGCCTGTATTTTGACTCCTTCCCTTGGCATGTTAAGATATCCGATACCTAATAAAAAAATTTCCACATCCAATATCATCCTTGGCCAAAAATAAAAATGAATTAACTGTCCCAATGATTTTTCAATTCCAAAATGCATAGCCATTCCGCTAGTATGCTTCCCTTGTATCAAACTTTCCCTCGTGGAGCATACAGGAATACATAACTTACTATTTATTAAAAACATCCCATCTTGCAACATGTACTCATTCCAAGGACCTAAATCCCTACTCACTGTATTTATGCATGCTTCAAAAGCATCCTCAAAGTCTGAATCAACCTCATACAGGTCCTTCAAAAAGTCAAAATCCAAAACTCAACTTGATACTAACGCATAATCAAAATTATCCAACTTAGAGCATCAACTAATCTATTTGAGTTCCCATTCATGTGCTTCAATGCAAAGGTAAAATATCGTATGACGACATAAATCTCCTTGTTATATGAGTAATATTTTTCCCTTGACTCATTTATCTTCTCACTGAAATAAACAATAGATATGTCCTCTTGACTTAGTACATCCCCAATGGATTTCCCATTGCATCACACCAAACTTGGAACAACTGGTTAAAATGAGGTAGCTTAAGTATTGGTTGTTTGGTGATATTTTTCTTCAATATCTAAAAATTATGTTTAGCTTCTTCTGTCCAATAGAATGGTTGTCTATATTTATGGATGGTGTGAATAATTGGTGCACAAATGCCACTAAATTCCCGATAAAGTTCTTGTAAAAGATATCCAAACCATGGAATCTTCTCACTTCAAAAATACTCTTAGTGAAGGTTAATTTACAATCGCTTCCACCTTCTCCAAGACCATTTTCAGTCCATCTTTAGAGATAATAAAACCCAAGTACACTATTTATGTTTTCATAAAAGAACAATTCTTCATTTTTATCAATTTCTTTTCTTGTTGAATCCTTTTTAGAACATGTCTTATATGCCTTACATGTTCTTCCTTTGTTCGACTATAAATTAGAATATCATCCAAATAAACAGTAACGAACTTACCGATGAAATCTTTTAAAACCTTGTTCATTAATCTCATAAATGTATTGGGCCCATTGCATAGTCTTAAAGGCATGACTAGCCACTCATATAATTTGTCATTTGTCTTGAAAGTTATTTTCCACTCGTCCCCTTCTTTGATTATGATTTGATGATAACCAATTTTCAATTTGACCTTGGAGAAACAAGTTTCTCCACTCAAATAATCCATTATGTCGTCCATCCAAGGTATTGGAAACCTGTATCTAATAGTAATCATGCTGATTTCTCTAGATTTTGTGCACATTATCCACTCTCCATCTTTATTTGGGGTAAGTATTGTAGGCACTGTGCATGGACTCAATTTTTCTTGGATCAGCCCCTTATCTAACATCCCTTGGACATGCTTTCTAATATCTTCATTTTCTTTGGGTGTTGTTCGGTCATGTTTTTGTCTTCCATTGTTTTCATGCTTTTATTCATATTTTGAACCTTGCTCTTACTTTTTGTTTCTAGAAAATTTTGTTGATAGGGATAATGTTGATTTTAAACGTTTAATTCTCATGATTTTTTATTTATAAGCTTATTTTTACAAATTTTGCTTTGATTTTATAATTGAGGGGTTTTATAAGGCATATATGGATTAAAGAGTTTTTTCAATAGCATAAAAGTTAAATATTAACCCCTAAACCAAGTGCAAACTCATATCATTAGCCTAATCTTGTGAAATCATTAAATTGGATTTTCTTGTAGCACAAGACAGAAATTGATACACTAGAGCGCTACAAGAAAATCGTGTGAGCTAAAATCATCATTTTTTGGTCAAATTTCTTCGGGATTCTAATACCTAAGGTGTAAATCACATTGTATGATGCATTTGATAAGTGTCTTTGATAGTTTAATCAATAAAGTAGGCGGAATTCCATCATGGAGGAGAAATCGTGGCGGTTTTCATGCTGAGCAGGTATAATGATGACAGTAGAGCATAATGAAACAAAGCTTTTGAGATTATGTTTTATCTAAAGGACACGAAGGGTAAGTGACGATCGTGGAGAGAAATCAGTGCACAGGAATCAGGATTTTAAAACTGAACGAGAAATTAGGGCTTCTCAGTAGCGACAAGTTGGCGTGGTCTAAGCAGTCAAAGAAAGGTGGAGCATGCAATTCGACACTTGACTACTCAAATAACTATATTCAACACCCGAATTGATCATCTTAACATGTATCCTGCATGCCTTTGCTATGGTTTTTTGAATTTGGGTATTTTTCTAAAAAAAATAAATAAAAAATTCAAAGGCTGAATATTAGTTTTAAGACCCAATCCATGATAGATGATGAATTATTCACCAATACATTCAAAGTATTCATCATTTGAACAATAGAAATTAGAGCAGAGCTTATTGGAGTTTCCTGAACTGTATTTTAGGTCAGTTTGTTGAGATTTGAAGACGTTTAGACTCTGATATATCGACAAAAGCTATTTAACCATAGTAAATATGAAAAAGAGTGGAAAAACAAACAGGGGAGAGCCCTCTGACCTAAGCTGGGTGAACAATTTTCCACAATATGCACAGTTATTTTCTGATGCAGGATGGTTAACATTCTTTAATAAAATTGAAGGATATCATGCAGAGGTGTCTTATAGATTTGCTCAATGCCTAGACAGAGGCACAGTGTCTTTTGACACCTTAAAGTTCAAATTGACTAAGGAATTGATAGCTGAGGCAACAGGTATCTGGGACGAGGGAGAGTTATGGTTTAAAAAGGTTCCATTCACCTTCAATGCTCAAAATTACTTGCTTCCTGGTGTGATTGCAGATTGGGGAAAAGGTGTTCCAATCCATAACTTTAAACCTGATTGGATTGAGCCCATTAAAGTCTTGCAGAGTTATGTTACCTGTGAGGGTAGATATGATTTCATTTTCAAATATCACTTTAGGTTTCTTCAGCATCTTAGTGATGAGTCCAAAATGAACTTACCTTTCTTCTTTCTGAAAAGTCTACAAAAGATGTCATACAGAGTTAGAGAGCACCAATATCATACAAAGCAGTATGTTTTCCATCATGGACTCATCAAGCTTATCATAAGCACTGTCTTGCAGAATAGGGGGAATACTTGGGTTCATTCCATCTTCTGGTCAAGTTTCAAAACTGATTAAGGGGAATAGTCACAAAGAAGACAAGTAGACAAAAGTCAAGCTTTGACTAAGAAGCTTAGGAAAAAGGTAGTAGTCAAGAATGAAGAAAAGGTTGAACCAGAAGAAGTTTCAAACCAAGAAAATAAAAATTCTGAGTTTGAACAACAAGTTAATGAGAATGAGAGCAAGACAAATTGGATGATGATAAAGATGACAATAAGGGTACAAATCCAATTGAATAAAAAAGAGAGTCTGTCATGACTGATACCAAGATATCTGATATATTTCTGGAGATTCAGAATCAAATGTTGCAAGAGCAACAACAAAGTGAGGTAAAGAGTTCTTTCTTAGAAAAGAAAGAGATGGTTGAAGAAAACGCTCCATGCAATGCTGAAAATGAAGAACTTCCAAAGTTTCTTGTAACTTCTATAGTACTTATGGAAGAAGATGAGGAAATTTATAAGAAATTAAAGATCCCATGGATACCTGAAGGGTTGCAAACATTAGCAGGAGACAAGAGTATTGATTAAGAACAAGAGAATTTACAAAGAAGTATCAAACAATACAAGTATCAGGTTGAGTACATGCAGGAAACTAATGATGGCCTAGTCACTGCAAATAGAAAGCTCAGAGATAATTTGGAGGAAGTAAACAGTCAGTATCAAGAGTTAATTACAGTTTCAAGAGAAGCATTGAAAAGGAAAAGGAAAACAGAAAGTCAATTCACAGTGTTAAAGCAAACCATCTAGGACCTGCAATAGCATAATTAAGAGCTAACAAGGAAGATTGCAGACATGGAGACAGATCAATTGAAGGCAAGAAGGAAAGCTCAAGCCTTGGAAGGAATTGCTTTACTAGCAGCTAAGGATCTGTAAAGTTAGTGAAGATAATCAGTTATTAGTTAAGTTTGAAAGTTATTTTATGTTTTTAAGCATTATTTAGATGGAACTATTCGATGGGTAGACTAAAAAATAGTTAGGGTTCAGTTACTTAACTAATTTTGGAGAATAGGATAAATGTAAGTCTCAAAGAAGACAATGGGTTCGATTTTTTGCTAACAAGGGGAGGTCATCAGGCTGGTTTATGAGCTAAGTAAAGACTCTTATGTGTATTTTAAGGACTGAATTATGAAATATATGCCCTATATGCCCTTCAGTTTATTGTCTGGTTTCATTTATAACTTATGTTAGTTACTCAGCTGGTATATTCATTGCTTGTTTAATGTTTTTATGCTTGGAATGCTTGTCAACTGTGGGTGAAATTCAGTATTGTGTTTTCTGTTGGATTATGGTTTATATGTTATGCTCTCATCCATTCAATGCTCATGATTTAGTGTTTACTTTGGTTTTATGAATGTTTTCCCTCTTGTCTTCAAACTGCTCGACCAAAAAACCTTGAAAACCCTAAAAACACTATTTTACTTTATTGAGATTATTGAGATTGTGTTGGCTTGTTCTCTTGTAGTATGGGAACAATTTCTGGCACTAACAAGTGCCATCCTATATGTATCCTTATTTGGAAGGATTTCTATTGGTATGAATTCAATGTGATGACCATGGATAATTTTAGGGGCTATATATAGCCCATGGGCCATATTAAGGTGTTTACAAAAATTTAGTGGGCTATTTTCTTATATGGAAAGGTTTTTTTCAACTAAAATATATTCGCCCAATATTTATTAGAACAAAAATAAATTCAAAATGAATAGTCTCCCGTATATTAAATAGGGAAATGAAAAATATTATTTTTTCCCTAGAAAAATATCCCTTCAATCTGTCTTTCTTCCCCAATTTCTAAAGAAAATCTAGTGAAAACACTCTTTCACCCCCAATTTTCAGCAATGGAGGCTCCCAAGGTTTATTTCTCCCTCCACTTTCCTTGTCATTTAGGAATATGGTTGCATTTGCCTGTATTTTTAGTCCATTTCATGTGATAGCTTCTTTCATCCCTTAATTTACAGTATTAGAGGGAAAATCAAGGGCTATTATTTTCAATTTAAAGGCTACAGTGATTCATGGTTCACCCACCTCAGATTATGCTTGCAGGGTGAAGATTTTGGTTGATGTGATTCCAGTTTTCATTCTTCGTTTTCTTGACATTTTAATCTTTGCATAACATCTCCATTTTCGAAATCTCAATTCTTAAAGGGGTATGGCACCAAATGCAATTTATTAGAGAATAAAAACCGACATCACACTTTTCATCCAATAATTAACATAGTATGCTTTTTATCGGACTTTTTATGTTTTTTATCGATAGTTACAATAGATTATTATATTGTAACTTTGCCTTTTATCATGTTTTTTTATCATGGATTCTTTTTAAGGCTTGCTGAATTCTAGGGAACTTTTGTTTCTTAGGGATCATTCTATGTTGTGAGGGTTTTCTGGAGTATCGGTTCAGTGAAAGTGTTATAGAGATCAGAATATGTGATTTATTTTATTCCGTTTTGTGTTTAAACTATCGAATTCCATTTTTATGTTGTTAGTGGATGCTACTCTTGATGGAGAGACGCCACATGGTTTTTATATATTTGAATTGAATTTAACCCAATTGTTTAACATGTGTTTTTATTAGGATCTTTCTCTGAACCATACCTTCGCAAATATGCTATGAACCGTGACCCTTGAGGATAATAAAACATGTGAAGTTCAGCCATTTAAATTTGAACATTATTGCAAGCGCGCTGTCATGATCTTTTCTCCCGGAGGACCAAAACCATCTTGTCAATCCTATCGTAAACATAATGAATGCTATGAAGTAAGTCGGAATTGTCGGTAGCGGGAATTCTGGCCAGATCTGGAGGAGTCACGAACCAAAATTGTAAAGATTTTTGCCAATATTGGGGGGTTCACAGCTGTGAGCCATAGAAAAATCAACCAGTTTGGCGGAGTCACAACCGTGAACCATAGAAAAATCAGCCACTTTGGTGGAGTAGCAGCTGCTGGAAAAGGTAAAAATGGAAAAAATTCAAATGGAATCGCAACCACTAGAAAAGGTAAAAATGGACAAAATTCAAAAGGAGTCGTAGCTACATGGAACGAAAAAAGGCATTAGGTTACAGTGCTATAGCTACAGATAAACGAAAAAATAGGCAAGGTTTTATGGTGTTGCAACTGTGCGGAATGGGAAAAAGGGCATTATTTTATGGTGTTGTAGCTGCAGGTAGATGGAAAAATAGGTAAAGTTTTACGGTGTTGAAGCTGCACGAAATGGGAAAAAGGGAAATTTTTTTCGGTGTTGTAGGTACAAATAAACAGAAAATAAGGCAATTTTTATAGGAATCGCAGCTGCGACTGAGTGTTCATTGTTTTTTTTTTAAGGAGTTTTCTTCTGAAGTAGGAAATTACAAAAGAACGCCCCTAGTCATTAGGCCCGATCATCACCATTTCTCCTTAGATACATCCCTGCACATATTCTTAAAAAAAAATGGATTAAGCGCAAAGGAAAAATAAAAATAATAATAAAAATATCAATTTATTTATGTACAAAAATTTATGTAGGAATCACAGCGATTGTCTAAAGATTGACATAGGAAGAGAAATATTCCTGCCCTTGTTCTTACTAGTATTCCATATCAGTTGTAATCTACGAAGTGAATGCGTCCTTCGAAATGGTCTTATGGTATACTCGCAGCCTCCGACCATTAGCAAATAATGGTGCATGATTCTCATAAATGGTAACCAGGCGGACTGTACCATTATCAAATACTCTATCTACCAAGTATGGGCCCAAACATCTTGTGTGTAACTTACCCTTGAAGTATCTTTTGAATCTTGAATCATATAATAATGCCCAGTCTCCTTCACATAAGACTTTATTTTTGATGAATCGATCGTGCCAATTGGATCTATGTTGTTGAATTAATACTATCTAATCCACAACAGCTAAATGTTTCTCAACAAGTTCATTCAATTGATTCAATCTGCTCCTTTGAGCTTCAGTCACATCTAATTTTACCTTCGTAGTTGTCTTCAAGGTCTTGATTTCGAATTCAATGGGGAAGACAACACTTTTTCCATACACCAAGTCATAAGGAGAGAAACTTATAGTATTGTGACAAGTAGTACGATATGCCCACAATGCTTCTGAAAGTCTATCATCCCAGTCTCTACAATGGCTGCTAACTTTTTTGGTAAGGATAGCTTCAATAAATTTGTTAGTGCTTTCCACTTGGCCATTATCTTGGGGATGGTACGGTGAAGCTATTCGGTGCTAAATATGGTACTTCTGTAGCAAAGCTTCAAATTTATGTGACACAAACTGAGGTCCTCCATCTGTAACCACTTCCTTGGGTACTCAAAAATGGGTAAAGATTTCACCATAAAGAAATCGATTATAGCCTAGTCATTGGTTTTCACCAAATCCACAGCTTCTACCCATTTCATCATGTAGTCAGTACAAACCAAGATGTAGGCTTTCTTCCTGGAATGAGGGTTGATAGGGCCAACAAAATATAAGGCCCATCTGTCAAAAGGTTCAACCACCAAATATGGTTGAAGAGGAATTTGATCCAATCTATTAGGTTGGCCCATTCTCTGGCAGCTGTCACAAGACTAGACATATTGTTTTGCATCCCTGAAAAGTGTCGGCCAATAGTAGCCCATTCTCAGCACCTTATGACCTGTCCTCCTATCTGTAAAATGTCCCCCACATGGCTCATCATGGAAGGCCTTAATAATATGGAATATTTCATCGTTTCTTACACATATTTTGATCTCAAGATCAGGGCATGTGTAGAAGAGATGACCACCTATCCAACAATACCTGGCACTTTGTTGAATAATTTTCCTTTTCTCTCTTTTTTACAAATGTGTCGCAAGCTTCCCTACAGCCAAGTAGTTAGCGACATCTGTATACCAAGGGGAACAAGCTGAAAATAAAAATAAGTGTTCATCTAGAAAAGAGTCCTCAACAGGATGATTATCATCAGTGTTAGTAAAACGAGATAAGAAATCAACGAAAAAAATTTCTTTTCCAGGTCTGTCTATAATAGTGATATCAAATTCCTGTAATAATAATAGCCATCTAGTTACCTGAGCATTTGTAACAGTTTTATTCATTAGATACTTGATGGCTGAGTGGTCGCTGTGCACAAAGGTGGGATATCCAGTGATGTAGTGTCTAAATTTGTTAATGGAGTAAACAATGGCTAAAAAATCCTTCTCGGTAATAGTATAATTAATTTCAGCAGGGGCTCATTTTTTTCTAATGTAATAGACTACATAAGGTGCGTGGCCATCCTGCTATCCTAAAACTGCTCCAATGGAAGTGTCAGAGGCATCTGAAGAAATGTGAAAAGGCAGGGCCCAATTGGGCCCCCTTAGGATGGGAGTTGTAGACAAATTCTCCTTAAGTCTAACAAATGTTGTCTGGCATGCCTCATTCCAAATAAATTGCACATCCTTAATTAACAAATAAAACAAAGGAGAGGCAAGTTTGGAAAATTTTTCTATAAATATTCTATAATAACCAGCATGCCCTAAGAAACTACGTACCTCTTTCTGAGTTCCAGAAGTGGGAATATTTTTAAGTACCCTTATTTTAGAGGGATATACCTGGGTGCCATCAGTAGAGATTAAAATCCCTAGCACTACCCCTTCACTCATCATCATATGGCACTTTTCAATGCTCAAAGATAGTTGGGTTTGCTCGTAGCATGTTAAAACCTTTTCCAAAATTTCAATGCTTCTTCAAAGTCCTTGCCATAAGGAGTAAAATAATCCATGAAAATTTCCATACTATCGTTAACCAATTATGAAAAGATGCCAATCACAGCTCTCTGAAATGTGGCTGGTTCATTGCATAAGCCAAAGGGAAGCACCCTGTATGCAAAAGTTCCCCAGGGACAGGTGAAGTTAGTTTTATCTTGGTCTTCAAGAGAAATCTGGATTTGATTGTACCCGCTAAACCCATCCAGGGAGGAGAAAAACTTATTCCTAGATAAGGTGTCAAGTACCTGATCGATGAAAGGTAGAGGAAAGTGATATTTTTGTGTTGCCTTGTTCAGCTCTCTATAGTCCACACAGACTCTCCATTTACCATTTGTCTTGGGTACTATCATGAGTGGGGACACAGACTCGTTGTCTAAGATGGGATATATAAATCCTGCTTCCAAGATTTTTTGAATTTCTTCCTTCTCTATGTACCTAATATTGGGGTTCATTCTTCGTTGAGGTTGGCACAGAGGCCGAGAGTAATTTTTGATATAAATGTGGTGGGTTCATAGATTAGAAGGGATTCCCTTCATGTCTGTGTACTCCCAGGAAAATCCCCCCTTATGTTTTTTTAAGAGAGTGATTAGGAGTTCCTGTTCATCCGAAGCAAGACTGGGATTGATATTCAGGGTTTTTCCAGACTCTGGAACTATGTGAGTATCACTGACTAATAACTCCTCTATGAGATTTTCTTGTTCTTATTCACCTAGAGTAGCATTCAGGACTGATAAATTTGTTTATTGAAAGAAGTGGGTTCACTGATGAAATTACTAATAGCATCATCTTCAGTTTCATCTTTAAAAGTCAAGGCCTTCCCTATCGTTAATAATGGCTGAACACCCTCCTCTTCCTCTAGCTCCATCCATAACAGAGTTTCAGCTTCTAGACTCGGTCGAGATGGAGGATAGAGAGTGAGGTTCTTTATCTTAGTTTCATTTGATATGGACATAGACCCAAATCGACAGCTGATGCAAGCATCAGCTCTAGCTAACCAAGGCCTTCTCGGGATCAGTGGGTGTCCTCCAAGCTATGACTTGGGTTGTAAAACCAAGAAGTTAGTAGGATATTCCCATGAATCAATTGAGATAACAAGGTCTTCCAATATTCCTTCGGGTTTAATAGTGGATCTATCTGTAAGTTCTAAAATAGTAGGAGTTGTCCTGAGATTAGTGAGCCCTAGTTTCCTTACAGTTTCAATGGTCATGACATTAATTGTTGCACCTAAATCTACCAGTACGTTGGGTATCTGTGTGATCCCAATTTGCATAGTGACAATGGGATTCCCAGGATCATCATATTTGGCCAAGCGGTTTTTTCCCATTATTAATTCAGATAATTTCTCTATGACATGAACAGTGGGAGGATCCTTGGGTTTTCTTCCTGGTTTCCTTGTACACAGATCCTGAATGGTTCTGGCATAAATAGGTACATCGTGAAGGGCCTGAAGGAGTGGAATTATGACATAGAGGTTTTTTAACTCTCCTAAGAGGTTAAATTGAGGTTGTCCCACTACCTTTGGTAGTATTAATCTTTCAGGGTATGGTGGTTCCCTAACCAATTGTGTAGGCTGTGTCGATAAATGTTTCTTCTTGTGTTTCATCCGGTATCTTGGTAGGATTTTCAGCGTCCTCAATAATGGGGATCGTTGTATTGGATAAATACTATTGGATCATCCTTTCTTTAGGAATAGAGGATGGAACATCCTCAATGACCAAAGGATACACTACCCTCCCTGATCATAAGTGGATGTCGTTACAAGGAGCTCAAGTAATGGAGTAAGTGGTCATGTTGGAAGTCTCAAATTGATGGACTAATTTATTGTTTGGGTTGGGGTTAGGTTGAGCAGGAAGCTGCAGTCGTATAGGCACATTGGGGACAACATTATTTGGGAGCTGCAGCTATGACTGTTGATAAGGTTGAGGATATTGTTGAGGAGGGTACGGTTGATGAAAAAACGTTTGATGTGGAAACTATTGAGGAGGTTGGTTATGGGGAAACTGGTTCCCTGGATGGAAGTTCCTCCATCCAGGAGACCAAGAATTCTGTTGGTTTGGTAGTTGTGTCCAAGAGTTCCAGGAGTTAAAATTTTGCATCCGAGGTTGAGAAGGATACCATTGATGGTTGGAATAAGATCAAGGGAATTGTGTATTCATGTGATGCATATTATTCCAATTATTCATGTTATTTGAAAATGGAAATGAGTCTGGATTCATACCTTGATTTTGAGGCTGCCATGGATTTTTTGTGCAATAAAGTAGGTTCGTTCCACATCTGGAGTTGATGCCTACAGAACTGCATTCACTTGAGGTAGTGAAGGGCATTCTTTTGTTTCATGATTCAACTCACAAAGCTGAAACACTTCTACTTTATCAAGAGGGCACTCCTTCAGATGATGGTTCTTCCTACATTTAGGGCAGAATATACCAAGTGTGAGATCTTCGACTGCTTGTTTATGCTTTTCCATCAGGACATCTATTTCCGAGGAGATGGAGGTCATCATTTCTGTCTTGGAATTTTTTAGGAGATTTCCTATTTCTGCCCAGTTGGCTCCTCCATTAGATGAATTATGTGTTCTGTCGAAGAAATCTCGTTCTAATTTATCCCGTTTGTCCCATTTGTTGTTCTTGGAATACACTTGGAATATCTTTTGCATAGTTCAACAATATTTTCAAAGGACACCTTTGAGATATACCCCTTTCCTAACAGGTTCAAAATGTCTAGGTAGTCATCCCTAATCCCACAAAGTAGGATTATTTTGAGCAGAGTCTAACCCCATATTAGTCTTTCCAGCTCTCTGCACATTGTATAAAATCCTTTCACCAAAATCTTCTAGTATTTCATTGTCCCTTTGTACAATTTTAAATAGTTCCTCTCTCTTATATTTGGTATTGCAATACTTTCGATATTTCTCTAGGAACACATGTTTCATCTAGTCCCAGGTGGTGACAGTTCCCCCACCTAGGCTCATGAACCAACGTAACGCACTTTCCTTTAGAGTAGAAGGAAAATGTTTCATCTTCTGTTCATTGGTGGTATAATCATAGCTGCAATAGAGGATGTCAAATTCAAAAAGAAATTCATTTGGATCCTCTGCTGCTTTTCCATAAAAAAGAGGCAACAATGATGGTGATATATTTTTCATGGGGGATATCCCCTCTGGTTGTTGAATTGGGAACTAGAGTGTAGTAACTGTCCCTTTAGGTGGCGAGTTACCCTCATGATGTTGATTTTCACCCATTGCTTCTTCACGATATTCTGGATAGCATCTGTTGTTCATGTCTTCTTTTTCTTTATCCTCTTAGTGCTTCCACTGATCGTTAAATTTTTTATGGAACTATGTTCAATCCTCTTTTGTCACAACCTCCCTGTTAATGTGATATATCAAATCTAGTTCAGTTGATCCCGCAGTACTAACTCTGTCTTCCTCCACAGGGATACCTGAGGGTGTTGCAGCTTCTCCTGTGTTCTCCACTGTGGAAATCGATGCTCCCACTATAGGGTTAATCGAGCTCCTTCTGACAGGTGATTCTTGATGGTGAGATCTGGTAGAAGAATTGCTCCTATCAACCAGATCGTCAATGAATGTCCTTCTTCCCAATGTTGGATTTCGTCCATGACCTCGACCACCTGCAATGTTAGTATTCTATGGGGTTCTAGGATTTATAGGAATGTCACACTGTACCCTTCTCGTATTCATGCAACCCAAAACATGCAAACTTAAAAACTAAAGAAAAATGAATAGATATAGCTACTGGATACAACTACTATGGTGTCTAATAATTATCTTTCCCTGACAATGGTGCCAAAATGTTGGGCACCCTATATGCAAGTTAATTAAATCCAACATATAGAGTGTTCAATATAAATTGTCAACCCAGGGAAGTCTTTTATTTCAAAGATAATGTGCAATGTATATGCTCAAACACTAAGTAGCTGATACTGTAAATGAATTATCCTACCTTCCCGTTCAACCCAACTCATCCCATGATCAACTTAATCTAATTTACCTTATTAAGAATGAAAAATCACAAATACCTTCTTACAATCCTTAATCTAGAAATAAGACATTCAGAAAATAAACATCTAGATTTACTTTTGTAGAAAGTTAAATCCTAAATTACTAGGACATTTAAAGATCCATTATAACTATCTCAATCCAACTTGATTTAGAATTCAGAAATGCAGAAATTGAGCTTCAACAATTATAACTACAAATGGACTCAATTAACAAAACTCAAGAAAGACATCAATTGAAAGAAACTAAGGATGAGATTGGCTGTTGCAGCTAGCACACAATCTGCATAAAGGAAATTAATCTTCACAGTCAACGATCACACCACTCTATTATTGCTCACAGGGAATGCAATTACTGATCAATTGAAGGCACACACAATAAATCATTACTGTTGCAACTATTAGAAAAGAATGAATCTACTGTAACATCCACACCACACAATAGAGGAAATAAATACCTAATTAACTCAGCAATCTATGTAGGAAGTGTTTGTGTCAGAAACTGTTTCTAAGGCTAGGGAAACATGCCAACACAATCTCAAGAGTAAATTCAATTCAAACTAGGGTTTAGGGTTTTTGTTTTAAGTGTTTTGGTCATAAAATTCAAGAGCATGCAGGGAATACATTCATCAGATAAGCAACAACTAAATCAAACACAATCACTGATAAAGATGCATATATATCATAAAAGTCTAACAAAAATCCTGTATTGAAGTTTACACATAATGGACAAGCACTGCTAGAAAACACACATTAACCAGCACTGAAAATGTCAATTAAGAAGCTAAACAAACTCACAGTAAAGCCAACACAGACAGAAAGTAGGGTAAAGAGTCATATATCCATAGTTTCATCAGTAAATGTACAAGAGAGTTACAACACTTATCTTTGAATAAGTCTGAAAGTATAGTAGCTGACAGACCTCCTCATGCTCCCAGAAAATTCCAACCCTCTCAATGACTTCCTAACTCTTCTAAATAGACATCATCTCAAAATCAATTAGGTTTTACTCTCTAACTGCCCCCATCGAATTACCAAGGAGGGTAAAGTCAAAAATAGTTTTTACAAAAATTACAAATTTCTAAAAATAGCAAACTCTTAACTAAAACAAACTATTCCTCTTAAAGAACCACTAACTACAAACTGCCTCAAATCTCCTTTGC
>LPNX010660479.1:10116-124607 GCA_001517045.1 Pseudotsuga menziesii | reverse complement strand
CTCAAACCCTAAGACCAAAATCCAAGACCAAGTGGGAAGATCCCCACAAAAGAGCAAGGCCAAAATCCAAGACCAAGTGGGAAGATCCCCACAAAAGAGCAAGGCCAAAATTCAAGACCAAGTGGGAAGATCCCCACAAAAGAGCAACGCCAAAATTCAAGACCAAGTGGGAAGATCCCCACAAAAGAGCAACGCCAAAAATTCAAGACCAAGTGGGAAGATCCCCACAAAAGAGCAACGCCAAAATTCAAGACCAAGTGGGAAGACCCCCCCAAAAGAGCAACGCCAAAAATTCAAGACCAAGAGGGAAGATCCCCACAAAAGAGCAACGCCAAAATTCAAGACCAAGTGGGAAGATCCCCCCAAAAGCACAAGGGCAAAAAAAAACCCTTAAGAATTTCGCACTTCTTCTCCAAGAGATCAGTGCGAGACTCAGTGTGTGAGATAATGAACCTAGGCGTACATCTATTTATATGAGTGTGTGTAGGAAAATGAACCGACCCGTCGCTTAACCGACGACGCTTTCCATTTTAAATAATTAATGAATTAAGGGTATTTTTTAAATGATTGAGCAATTTTTAGCGTCGTCGCTTAAGCGACGCTTAGGAGGATATCCGCCGCTTATGCGACGCTTACAAGCCTATTTTTTGCTTAAGCGACGCTTATGCCCACCATTTCAATTTTGTTTTTTATCTTTCTGATTTTTGGCACGGTTAAAAGAAAAAATCCACGTGCCGTCGAAAAAAACCGTCGGATTTTGGATCGAAATGTAGTAGTGTCACAGCTGCGACATCTGTAAAAGGACGGGAAAACCATCTAGGAGGGATGAGATGCCTCTAGTTCCGTAGGTAACTTTAAAACCCTTTGACAAATGGGCTATTGATTTTGTCGGACCTATCAATCCCCCCGCGAAGAAGTCAGGAGCAAGATACATTATTACAGCAATGGATTACCTCACCCGTTGGGCCAAAGTTCAACCAGTGAAGAATTGTAGTGTTGCTACAGCTGCAAATTTCATCTTCGATAACATCTTGTCCAGATTTGGGTGTCCTAGAATCCTTATGAGTGATCAGGGCTCACATTTTCTAAATAAGACTATTGAAGTATTGACTGAAGAATTTCAGGTATATCATCAGAAGAGTACTGCCTATCATCCACAAGCTAATGGAACTGTCGAAGCTTTTAATAAGATCCTCGAACAGGCTTTGACAAAGGTTTGCAACGTTAACAGAAATGACCGGGATCTTAGAATTCCAACAGTACTCTGGGCGTATAGGACTACCTGCAAGAAATTGACAGGTCATACACCTTTTAGGCTGGTCTATGGGCAAGAAGCAGTCATGCCCATGGAATATATTGTTCCTAGCCTACGAATATCTGCTTTCATAGAGATGGATGACCCAACGATAATAACAGAAAGGCTGACAAAGATACTAGAACTTGAAGAGGACAGATTTATTGCAGGGTTCCAGGAGCAAGTGCAGAAAGCTCGAGAAAAAGCATGGCATGATAGACACATCAAGAAGAAGCAGTTCTAGCAGGGTGATCTTGTGCTCTTATACGACAGCAAATTCATGAAGTTCCCGGGTAAGTTCAAGACACATTGGAAAGGCCCATATATAGTGTAGAAAGTTACTGATGGTGGTGCAGTCCAATTGTCTAAGTTGAATTGATAAATTTTACCTTCTATGGTAAACGACAGTTGTTTAAAGAAGTATAGGGACAGGCCAGGACCTCCTAATCAGAAGTAACACCAGGAAGAAAAGTCTAAGTACCAAGAACAGTTGAAATTGGGTGCTAGACTATAATGAAGCTGTCCTCAAATTTATGACATGTGGAAGGCTGGAAAAGTTCGAAGGTTCATATTATGTTGAGGGTTCTTGTCAAGGCGAATCTGGAGTTAGTAGTTATGTCAAAGATAAAAGGTGTGTCGTAGTCTAAAATCTAACGGATGGGACAAACCAGACTTGGCAGCGCCGGCACGAGAACTGCCTTATCTGCCTGTAATAATGAGATTCTGGGAAAATCTCGCACCATGTGGACAGGATCTCTGCCACTCCACTAGATTTGGTGCCATTAATGCACCATGATGGTAGATTCTGTTGCAGGATTCTATAAGAAGCTACACCGCCCTGCGATTCCTGCATTGTGCATTTCTTTGAGTTTCTTCAGTTAGGACCATGTCGAATGATCGCGAAGCCCAGGAGTTAGTACGTGAGTTCAGGGAGAGGCATCTGCAGAACCTTCTGAGCAATCCACCTATGCAAAAAGGCTTAACCAGGATGAAGGCAGGCATAATTTCACTCTAAACTGGACGAAGGCACGCAGAAGTTCACTCTAATGTGGAGCGACGAAAGGCACCAGGCCTCGCGAGAAGATTCTGAGGCATCCAAAGATGTATCCTCCTGGTTTGGAAAAACCAAGGAAACTGTTTGTCTTATGCACCTTGACACACAATTATGGAGCCCCTAAGTTATGGATGGTCAGATGATCGGAAAGAAGATCAAGGGATGGGATTGCTGGTAGATCCAAAAAGCCTCAAGCAGCATTTTATGAAGAAAAGGAGCAAGCCGCAAACAACTGCATGTAGGGTTTTAGCAAGCAGCACACCAGGTTTCATCAACGAGAGTCCACCACAAGAAAAGCAGCAGAGTGTCCCGGGACGGGCCACTAGTGAGTCTTAGGGGCCTGTTGGGGCGCGCACCCCAACGGTCCTTAAGGAGGGTAACTCCGCGGGGTTTTGGAATTTGTAAGCGGAGTTACGGCTCAAATTAGTCTTAGGGGTGTCGGGGTTGGGTAAAAGTCCTCTGTTTGTAATAAACCCATGGTTTAATTCTAGGGTTTAGGGTTCGGGGTGCCCATGGTTTAAGACCATGGTTTTGTAATATGTGCACTATAAATAAGTACTTTTGTAAAGAAGTAAGGTTAGGCTTGTTGTGAAAGAAGAATTAAGGTGAAGCTAAGGCTATTTTGTAAGAGAAGGTTTAGTCCCAGCTGTGTGCGTGGACGACCTCTGTAGCTGTGTGTGCAGAGGCCTGCAGCTGTGTGCGCAGCTTTAAGGACTTGAAAGGATCTGCTGTTGAGTGTGCAGATCAGAACTGTGAGTTGTAAAGAAGTTGAATAAAGTGCACTTCTGTGGACGTAACCCCTAAACTGGGGGTGAACCACGTTATATCTGGTGTTGTGGTTCTTTTGTGTTGTGTTTTGTTATGTTCTTTCATGCATTAATATCTATAAATTTGATAAGTAAAGATCACTGCTAGATAATAACTTCACTGTAATTCCCAGTAAAGGGCTGTGCAAGGCACTGTTTGTTTATCTAACGGTGAATCTAAATAAGTGAATGTTAAGCTCTATGATTTATATTTATAATATATTAAAGGCTAAAGGTACAGTAATATCCCTCTTCTGCTTGTAGAAACCTGGTTCTGTGGCACCCCATAGCTGTTTCGGGTGAGACTGCAACCTGCTCGCATGTTGTTGCTGAAAGGGCCAACACTGTGGGGATTTTGTTGGTGCGAAGTTAAAGGTATAAAACCCGGGTCTTCCCTATTTCCCAACAACTAGCTCCTGCCACCACTGATGGACAATATTTTTGAAGTCCTTATGCTCCATCCAGAACTGTTCAAATATGAATGGTTTCCTCAGAGTGGAACAAGCCCAATCCTAGCTAAGGCTAATGGGCCAGTGGTCAGAGCTTGCAGTTGGGAGCACATCAGCCATGATTTCACCCATACCATGGACTATAGTTTCCAAAACCAAAAGCTTGTCTAAGCAAGAGGCAACCAAGTGTTCACCCCCACATTTGTTGTTCCATGTATACCAACCATTTCCTGTTTCCATATCCACAAATGAGCTTTGAGTCTAGAAAACATGAAAATCCTTATGGTATTTTTCCAGAGTTCGCTTGCCTCCCTTGTTTTCACCAAGGTTGGAAATGAGGTTGAAATCCCCACCCATCACCCATTGGTCCCCCTCCGCTTGGTGGTTGGTTCAATCCAGGAAATCGATGAAGGCCTGCTTCTCAGGGAAGTTGCTGGGGCCATAAATATTAACAAGGGTGCCCTTCACCCCAAAAATAAGGTGTTGGAAGTCAGCCATGAGGGAAAAATTATTAGCGCACCAGTTTCTAAGATCTATCACCTGGGGGAGCCAGAAAATTGCAATGCCCCTTGATTGTCTAGTAGCATCCAGGGCCATAACCTGGATGCCTTTCTAGATTTTACTTCTGATTTTTCCCAAGCCTTTATAGCTACATTTTGTTTTCTGGAGAAAGAGGATATTTGGATTCTCCTACTTAATTTTCCTATTGAGAGTCCTCCACTTCTTGGGGTTGCTACACCCCCTTATATTCCAAGAGATTAGCTTCATTGGTAAAATTTGGATACTTTAGAGAAGCCTTCCTTGATCGTTGGATATTGTCCTGATTCTATGAGCTTAACACCTACTTCTGCAATGCGTTGCTTATTTGTTTTCCTTCCTCTGCAGTGTTCCTCCTCTGGAGACTTCCACTTATTTCCTGTTTGGGGGTCTAGGTCTATCCCTAGGTTTGGATGAGCCCCATCCTTAATGATTACCTCCTGGAGGAGCTATTTTCCTTTTGGATACACAGCCTTTCCCCTTTCTCCCACATTCAGCTTCTATCGCATCCAGATCAAGTTCACCTAGTTCCATTTCTTCATCCTCTTCTTCTTCCACTATTTCCATCTGTTGGGTTTCCATCCTTTCTGGGGCACTGCTATCCTTGGTGGGCTACACATCTTCCACTTTTTCCTTAGGCTTGCCATCCTCTGTCGTGTCCCCAAGGACCGTGAAAGCATTTTTGGATCGATTATCCCTCGCCTCCATGTATTTTTTGGATTTTGATGCCCCGCTACCCCTGCTTCTTTTATGGTTCTTAACCTGGGTGAAGCCATCATTATTATTCCTAGCGCCCTCCGGCCGATGATCAGTGGGGTCAATCTTTGCAGCCATCCTAGGGCAGTTCCTTCCCAAGTGGCCATATTCATGACAGTGTCTACACCTGAAGGGAATCTGCTCATAGTCTATGGGTTGGATCCATTCTTCATCTTCCCAGTTTAGGTTTATGTCCTCTAGCAACTCTTTGGAGAGATCCAAGTAGACACAAATCCTAGCAAAATAAGTATACCTCTGGGCCTTAGTTTGCACGGCAACCTTAATAAATTCTCCTAGGGTATTTCCAACATCCTTCAAGGTTTCTAGATCCCAATATTCCCCTGGACGAGAAAAGAGGCGATTCCAGACAGGGGCCACAGTCATGTCTTCTATTTCAGGGTTGAATATTTCTTTCCATGGGAGAATATATAGACCCACTGAGAAAAATAAATTGGATCCACCTTCCAAGATGCGATCATGGTCCTCCTGGTTAAAGAAGATAATAGTGAAGAAACCTTTGGAACTGAGCTGCAGATCATAGTGGCCTTTAGGGTTCCATACATTGCTGATCCATTTAACCAAATCCTTTTCCTTGGTCCAAATCCCCACAAACTTTCCAATCAATTCCTTCTCCTTCCAGAGCTCAATCATGCCCCTTACCTTCTTTGATCTAACATAGATTGTTGGAATGATGGGGGCTTTCGGTAAGCAGCCCCCCACCTCGGGTTTTTGGCCATTGGATGAACCTGCCTACTTATCTGTCATGGCTGAAACAGCCTCATTATCTACAACGTGTCTTGAAGTTCCCGTCTTCGTCATGGGTTCACCCAGGGGGGCCAAACAGCCTGGTGGACCAGCAAACCCTTGCTCCCTGATGGCCTCAGCGGCCAGGCAATGCCGGTTGGACTCTA
Source organism: Pseudotsuga menziesii (assembly GCA_001517045.1). Taxonomy (NCBI): domain Eukaryota; kingdom Viridiplantae; phylum Streptophyta; class Pinopsida; order Pinales; family Pinaceae; genus Pseudotsuga; species Pseudotsuga menziesii. The sequence continues at coordinate 118,800 of LPNX010660479.1, read as the reverse complement.
GGAGAAGACCAAACTTCTCCAAACCCTAGCTCCCCTGACTTTCTGGGTATTCAGTGAATCTATTCGAAAATAATAAAATAATAGTTATTAATTTTTGAGGAAGAATGAAAAAAACTACTTTTTGTGTTCGTATTTTCGACATACCTCCTTGTGTTTTTACTCAAATTTGGAGTGGGAGATCTTGTTGGATGTGGAATTTAATTATAAATCCAACAATTAACCACATGACATACTTTTGATGGACCTCGCTACCCCAAAAACAAGAAATACCTGAAAAAATGTGATGATGACATCATCATCACATTTTTTTATATATTTCTTGTTTTTGGGGAAGCGCAGTCCATCAAAAGTATGCAGTGTGGGTACTCGTTGGATGCAGAATTAAATTCTGCATCCAATGAGATCTCCTGCTTGAAATTTGAGTAAAAACACAGGGAGATATATTGAAAATACGAACAAAACATGAAGTTTTCTTTTATGACAAATATGTCAATTCAACCATTATGGTTGACTCATTTTATTGAAATTCTATTGGTTCTTGAATCCCAACTCACAAAATTTATTGTTGGCAAGTTTTCTTATAAGGCCCATTTTAGACCCCAAATTTCCTCTAATGAGGGTATTTTTTGATAAAATGATTTTAAAACATTAAACTAATGCAAAAAACCCTAAAAATATATTATAAAAGCTGAGTAAATAGTAAAAACAAGTCATTTTACCATTTAGCATACCTTGGAGAGCATTTTGGGAGATTTGTGGTGCGATTTTGCAATAGAAGATTGTGGAGCCATGCACCATCTGTTTTCTACAACGCCGGGTCTAGGTAAAAGCTTGAACCCTTCCATTCCTTTTTATGGTTTCCAATTTTTAATTTTGATGAGTTTTTGAGCCCAATGGGAAAACCTAAAATAGAAATGGTGGGCACCGCACTTAGCCTTTACGGGAAAGGCAGTGCCCAATAAAAACCACATTTTTTTAGTTCAACTCAAGCGGTGGCACCGCTTTGTCTTAACTAGGAAGAGGCGATGCCAACGGTGAGCTTCAAAAATTGCTTTCCCTAGCCACATAAAAATATTTTGAGCATTTTTAATGGTAAAATATGTTTCTAATTAGCTCATTGATAATTTTTGGCAGGTTCACTTGTTCAAAAAATGGTAATATGGAAAGAAAGACAACATGATGATGATGATGGTCGTGCTACAAGAAATGCTATTTGCATGGATTCCCTACAAGGCTGTGGCCTCCTGAAGTTCTTGTGTACTTCTAGTATGGTCTCACATTCCCACTTACTGGAATATATATTATGGACGTGGAATCTAGACCAGAAGTACTTTGAGATAGGACCTCACATTATGACCATAGAGGGGTAGAAGAGATATACTTTCTGATAGGGTTTTCAAGGTGAGGGGCTCCTATCTCTCTGGATGGTTCTCGAGGTGGGTACATTACTACACAGGAGATCATAGATCGTCATTGTCTCCCAGGTGCAAGAAAGTCAGGTAAGAATATTCCTATCAAGGTTGTGATGGGTCTTCCACTACAGAAAATTTTATTTACTATGTAGAGGGTGGCAGGGAGCCAAGGGAACCACCAGGAATCCTAGGCACATATGCTGTATGCCCTGGAGGCCATGACACCTACTGTTTGTAACTGGGATGAGGAATTATTACCTATATTCAAGGATCAGTTGACGAAATGTAGGCAAGGAGAGTTGAAACAGTTTGGGTATGGGAGCATCTTGGCATGCTTCTTTTTCAAGAGGGTGCCTCTTATGAGACACCAAGTAATTTTCACTAAGCTCAGGGCTCGAGACCCATGTATGCTACGATTGGTGGAGATTATGGATCACACAGGAGGTGGCAGGGCCAAAGTAAAGTTTGAGGCTACATTTTTTGATGGCTAATTGATCAGATCCTCATGATTGAGGATTGTGTGTATGCAGGGACTGAATTCAGAGGTGATCTTGACCTCCCACTTCCACCTGGTGCACAGTGGGGTGACATAGGTAAGAAGAAAGACTGAAGATGTTGATTGCATTTTTATATTTTTCATGTTTTATGGTTTTTTATGTATGATAACAAGACCTGAATTTTTTACATGCAGATGTTGGTGATGCACAACCTGGAGGATATTCTCTGATGGACAGGTGAGCAAGAGCTCGTTTTGTTCATAGGGGTGACAATGAGCTAACAGAGGTAGAGGAGAACCTAGATTGTCTGACCCTAGATATCCCATATGCTACTATTGATGACCTCCATAGGAGGTTTTAGAGACATACAGCAGGAGTATCAAGACGTTTCAGTCACTTTCTACGCAGGGTAGCAAGGGCCATTATGTGCTACCACGAGCACCATTAGAGTGGTTTGCATGATGTATCCATGAAAACTTAGCTAGCTTTAGGATTTTTGTATCATTTTGTATTCCTAAAAGCCACATTGCTTCAGATGAGGTATCGTGACCAAATTTTTGTAAAAAAACTATATATATATATATATATATACAGACTCGATTCTGGTGATTACATGTGATTTCAAATGGATGATTTTATTTACATGAGCTTTACATGTATTTTATTGTTTATTTTACTTTATGATTGACCAAAGTTATGAATGGGAAGTATGCCAGTCTAGAAGGAAATTCGACAATGAATCAACAATCATATTATGAGACCTAGGAGTATTCCTATAAGTGATGAAATCAAATGATATTTCTAATAGACACACCCTCCAAAAGAGAAGGAGAAGTGTGGTGTTCCTTATCGTGTAAACATGATTTAGGTGACAAACCACTAGTTGAGAGTCCAAAAATACTACCAAATCATGACTGTCCTGAAATTCAACCTCGGTGAGTAAACCTATCACTTCCTGATACTCGATAATGTTATTGGTAAATGGACCAATAAAAACCGCTCCTGAAATAACTAAATCCTGAGTTGGGGAATACAATACCCAAGCTACTGAAGCAAGGTTCAGGGTATGATGGCATGCACCATCAGTGAAGTCGTAGAAAGCCATCTAATATGTATAACCAAAACATGGTATGAATAGTATGGACATCAACTCAAAACCATATTGAAAATAATAAAACACACTGAAAGCCAAATATACATATACACAAGGTACCATACATAAATGAATTAAGCATAGTACCTCTTCAGGTACATCCCATTGTGAGGTTTCTTGAAGGGTATCCCATCATAATCTACAAGCTCATAAGCTCCCTTCTCTAAGACCTTACTAATGATAAAGGGATTGTACCACATGGATTCAAACTTTCCCTTACCTAGTTTATCGTGTCTCTGATCATAAGTCAGGACTAGGTCACCTTCATTGAAGACATGATGTTGAACAGAATTGTCATATTGTGCCTTGAGGCATTTCTTATGTGTCTCGTTAGCTAAGGCAACATCTCTTCTAGTTTCTTCAAGGTTAGTCAAGTACATAAATATTTATTCCTCGACGGAGGTGTGTGGGAGAAGTTCTAATGTGAGTTTGAGTGACGGAATTTTACACTCGATAGGTAGGACGACTTCTAGTCCATATATCGACTGAAAGGGCATGAAACTAGTTGTTGTTTTTAGTGAATTTTTGTAATCCCAAAGTGTGGAAAAGAAAGTCAAGTGCTAGTTGGATTTATGATCTCCAACCATCCTACGTAGCATTGTTTTTAAAACTTTGTATATGGATTCAACCTGACCATTAGCCTGTGGGTAATAAGAGTTGAGTTTTCATGACAAAAACCCAGCATAGCACTCAACTTATCCATCATCTGATTCCAGAAATGAGATCCATGGTCAGTGACCCTAGCTTGCGGGACTCCAAACCTAGCTATCACATGATTAAATAAAAAGATGGAGGCAGTCTTACCATCCTCTGCATGTGTAGGCATTGCCTTAGCCAATTTTGTGAAATAGTCCACAGCTATGATGATGTAACCATGCTCCCCAACTGAGGTAGGATTACAATGCATAAAATCAATACCCCATTTGGAAAAAAGGCGAACCATAATGACAGGGTGTAAAGGAGCAGGGTGGGTGCGCTTTTTTAGATAAAAGTGTTGACAGGATGGGAATTTCTTAACTGCCTCATGGAAATCTTTGAACATTGAAGGCATAGCCAACACGAAGAATTTTTTGGGGTGTAGCCATCCCAGAAAGATGACCGCCACATGATCTAAGTGGATATAATTCAAAACCATTTCAGCCTCTTCATGTGTAAGGCATCGTCGAAGGATAGAATCAATTCCACATCGGTACAAGGTATCATTTAGAATGAGGTAGTACTTTGCGCGGTGATGGATACAACTACAATTGTCACGGGATGTGTTAGGCTGAAATATTTAGGTCTGGATATAGATGATCAAATATCCATACCACAGATTAGTTGTGCTTATCAAGAACAAGAATTCATTTGGAAATGAATCATTGGGCTCAACTTCTGTCAAAGCACAAGGAAGGTCACACATCAACTCTACAAAAACAAGGACTTCGTTGAAGTAGCCTTGGCGAACTCAATATCAAATTCATGTAGGATAATGATCCAATGGGAATATTTCCCGCCCAACACTTGACAGGTCAGAATGTAACACATAGGGTTTTGATCTGCGAGTATGGTTCTGGTATGAAGCAAAATGTAATGACGAAATATTTGAACAGCAATGACCGTGGCCAATGCCAACTTCTCCCTACATGGGTAATGGGTTTCAAAATCAATGAGATTCTTACTCATGTAATATGTCACTTGTTCCTGGCTGTTGGGATCATCCTGTGCTAAAACCATTCCAATGGTAGTAGTGGAGGAAGCAACATATAAGAGAAAATCCTTTGAATAATATGTGGGGTGTATCATGGGTGAATGGGTCAGAGTGTGCTTCAGATTATCAAAGGCTCATTGGGCCTTGTCATCCCAGAAGAACAGAGTGTCCTTCTTTAGGAGATGCATATAACCGTGTGTTTTCTATGCAAAGTTGCACATGAAACGACGAAGAAATTTTTCCTTCCCTTGCAAACTTTGGAGTTTAGTAAGGTTCATTGGGGCAGTTAAGGCCAAGATAGCAGCAATTTTCAGAGGATCAATCTAGATGCCATCTTTAGAAACCACGAATCCAAGAAGGTGCCCAGTCTCAACACAAAAGAGACATTTGTGTGGATTTAGCCGTATATTATAATGACGACACCTAAGGAAAATGTCTCTAAGGTGCCTAATATGGTCCTCTTGTTGCTACAAATGAGGAGGGATATCGTTAAGGTACAGTTCCACAATGTGCTTGATGTCATGGAAGGGATAGGACATGGCTCATTGGAATGTAGCTCTAGCATTATTCAAGACAAATGGTAACTTTCGATACACAAAGGTTCCCCACAGGCATATAAATGTCATTTTATACTGATCGGTGGGTAGAATCTCTATCTAATTATAGCCAGAAAACCCATCCATAAAATAAAATATGACACTTGTAGCATAGTTATCGGTGATCTGATCGATATGCGGGGTCGAAAAATATCCTTTAGGTCAATCCTTATTCAAGTCCTAAAAATCGATGCAGACTCTAATAGTGCCATGGTTTTTGGATATAGGAACAATGTTAGATACCCATTCCATCAGGGGTATGGGATAAATAAACCCTGCCTTCAGAAGTTTCTCCACTTCAGCTTTGATAGCCGCAACCTTCCTAGGATGGACTTGACGTAATTTTTGTTGAACATGTTTTTCCATGGGATAAGTTTTAATCTCATGCAAATCGATAGATAGATCGACCCCAGGAATTTATTCATAAGTCCAAGCAAAAATATCACGGAATTCTTTGAAAAGAGCTCTAAAATCTTCAGTTTCCTTCATCGAGCAGTTCTGGCCTATGTGAACATTCTCAATGGTTCCAGGCATGATTGATATGTCAATCACATTCATCTTAGTTATGTTGCAAAGATTTCCTTTGGATTCTGTATTTTGCAACAATACAGGCGTTTGTGGATGGGTGACAATATTAGTATTGATAAGAGAAACAAGGTCAAAACCTACCAAACTGGAATTGGGAAGAAAATAAGATCGGTGATGGTGATCCTCCCATATGGATTCATTCACACTCATAACATCCATTATGGACTCATCCGAAGGAAAAGTCTGCATGAGATAGTCGAGAGTGGGAAGAGAGGGCTCTAACCAGTAGGGAAAGTGGTAAGGATATGAAGCTATCAAATGAAGATCATCTGGTTTAACATCAGAGGTAGATTGTACAACATCATGTATCACTTCATAGGGGCCAAGAGAGGACAACTCAACAATTTCTTTGCCTTTGGAACTATAACCAATTGTGGAAATCATGTTCACGGTTTCCACTTCTATACTAGGAGGGGATGAAGGAAATACTCCCATAAGAGTTGAATATTTCAGCATACCTACCCAAATTGACTGATAAGGAAGAGGGGATTGACCTAGCATGGGATATTATTCGCGGTGGGAGTGGTAACATCCGGTGAACAAAAATCGAGTTGATCAATAGTCACAATTTTTTCCAAGTGAGGAAACTGGAGAGCTCTAAAAACTATTGACGCAACAGTAATCATATCACAAAACCAATTTGTCCCTAATAGGAGGTTGTAATCCAACGAGAAATCAACCACTTCCGCTTGAATGGAAATAGTATTTCCCCCAATCTCGACTGAAAGACCTGGTAACAGACCATGAGGATGGGAACCTCGTCCATCGAAAGATTTTAATGTCGTAGGATACTTTGTAATCTCAGGAGAACCAATGGCTCTACAATGGGCTATAGACAAAACTGAGGTTGAATCTCCCTCATCAAGAACGGTCTGATGGACCTTTCTTCCAACTAATCTAGAGGCAATTTAAAATGCAAGTTGATGAGGTAATATGGACTTATAGTTCTCCACATTAAAATGAATCAAGTTTTTATTAAATGGTTATAATTCCCACAAATCCATTACCAATTTTTTATGCTGTGTTGGACAACTTTCGAGCACCTTAAGGGTAGACATCGAACAAGGTGCCTCAGCTAAATCTTCAACAACATTATAAAATTTTGCAGCTCAGGAATTGGGATTAAAAAAAACCTTCATGAGGGTTTCCTTAGGTGGTCGTAAAATCAAATCAAGATTAGGTTTCTCGATCATGATATGACCACTAGATGAAGATGGAGGGGAACTAGTAGAAGGAAATTTATTTGGAGAAGGATTTTCATTCTTCTTCTCCGTAGGCTTGTCATATGACTGACTACGAGTATTCAAATTGATGGTATCTGAAGACATCATCCTGATTTCTTTCATGGAACTAGAGGTCCCTTGATTAGACATGTGGTCTATCAATTGTTGTTGAGACAAGAAAGGATCAGTAAGCACCATGGGTGTAGGGTTATTTCAAAAATTTACTGATCTCTTCATGACGAGGGAACTCCTTCGTGAAGTGATCACCCCCACATAAAAAGAAAGGGTACTTAGCTTTTCTTTTCCCTTTGTTATCATTCTCTGTGGCTGCAGTCTTGGTATTCTCATGTTGGTTCCCAGGATTTTTTATTTTTACCTTTTCCTTTTTTCTTATTGCTAGGGGTTTGTGTACTTTGAATAGCATTTACCTCGGCAGAAACCATACGAGTTGAAGGAGTAGTAGCAGAGGGAAAAGGTTGCTTGGAAGATTTGGTTGTAGACGAGGGTTGGATGGAACCAAGAACCCCATCAATAGGAGTTTGTGTAGGTGGCTTAGTAGGTTCCATGCTAGGATGAGGAGCTTGAGGGATGAGGTCATATAAAGTTTTGGATTGGTAATATACTAGATCTAGATACCGAGCGTGACTGATAACTTTCTCTTCGGTAACAACACCACCCATAGCCATATCTCAGGAGATAGGAGGCAAGAAGGATTTAGCGAACCAATCAGCTAATAGTTGGTCTAGGATGGAAGCTTTAATAAGTCGTCTCCACTATCTCCACTCATGGATATGGTACAAAATGTGTGTGGAGGTGTTTTGACAGAGTGAAGTCAAAATATCCATACCTGTTTCATAACAAATGGGTAGCTGAAAGTGTGTAAGAAAAATAGTTGTCAATGCACTAAAATCCACAAATGAATGTTGTGGAAGTTCAATATACCACTTCGCGGTCGTATCGGTCAAAGTGCATTGGAAGAGTCTCAAGTGAATAGAGTCATCCATCAATGAGTTCGAATAAAACCATAGATGGAAATTCATGACATGAGTTTTGGGATCATCTCCCTGCTTCCAATCAAATTTTGGGATGTCTGATGGTAACTTCACTGGAATAGCTGGCCATGAAGGATTGTGCTGAATAGGATCATTAATTAACTTTGACAAATCGAGAAAGTCCAAAGTTTCTAGGAATGGAAGTTGTCAATCAGGCTCGACATAATGGTAATATTGATAGGGAATATGTGTACCAGTAAGACCATAAGTTGATTGATATATTGGTTGTTGAGCTGGTTGATGCGTAGAATATCCTCCTGAAGAGCCTCCAGGAGGAGGGCCACCTAAAGTTGGTGGGCCTCTAGGTGGTGGGCCTTTAGGTGGTGGTGGACCTCTAGGTGGTGGTCCCTCGAAATGTGGACCTCTAGATGGTGGACCCCTGGAAGGTGGACCACCAGGAGGTGGCCCTCCCGGTGGTGGTCCTTAAGGTGGTGATCCTCTTTAAGGTGGAATACCACTAGGTGGGCCTCTTCTAGGTGGGCCTCCACCTGGTGGACCTCCGACACCTCCAACAGTAAGAATAGGCATTCCTCCCATAGTGGGCATGTAGGACCAATTAGGTTTCCCCCACAACGTGAACGTGTTTTTAGGGTATGGGATTCTAGGATACATAGTTCCTATAGATTTAGATTGATAATTAACATTTTCTACATGTAATTGATTTATTGGGTAACCATAACCCCGAGAAGGTTGATTTACTACAGGTTTTACCCCTAAGGGTTGGCCTGACCTCGATGGAGGTTTTACCATGTTGGTATGGGTAGGGGGAACAACCACTGCAGGTTGTCCTACAGTAGAAGTCTGCGTAGTGCTAGTAGAAACTACACTAATAGGTAACATAACTTGTGCTAGGGGTTTCCCACCGACGTTAGAATCTACTGACGCCATTTGAGATGAGGATTTCCCCCTATTTGTATAGGATATGGGAGGACTAGACGTAGATATTTTATTTACAATTGTAGGGTTGGAGGTTTGACCTGGATTATGAGAAATCATAAAAATAAACGAAAATTATTCAATAGGACCCAAAGTCTCAGCAAGTGTATGATATTCAGAAGGCCACGGATCTGACAAACGGGGTTAAAGGGTAGACACAGGTTCTCTATAATATATAGGTGAAGGAAAAATTCTTTCCATTCTCACTGAAAAATTATGAGCGCGATCAAGAGAGGCTTGGATTCTCCTATATTCATCCTCACCTAGAGGAGGGTTTTCAAAATAAGGCCTAGTGACCCCAAATTCAGAAATGGCTTGACCCATGGAAGTTCTCCGAAAAGGAGCATTAGGGCCATATTCAGTTTCAGCAGGACTATCGGTATGACCTTCCCTCAGAGAATGGAAGGAAGTATCAGCCACCAGAGGCTGTTGGACCAAGGGATTTACATAAGTAGTGAATTTTTCTCCACTTTCTACAACTGTACTCCCTTCCAATGGGATTCAGTTACAACTCCTTGATCTATGGCTTCCATTTGGCTCTCCCCTATAGCAGGTGGAAATTTGGGTGGTAAACCCTGGTTTCTTCTGGATCATCTCAATGGAAACTCAGCCATATTGTATGGTCTCTTAAAAACATAACCTAGGGTTTCAAAACTAAGGAAATCACACAAAACCTTCTCCTACACAAACGATAGGTCACAAGCAAACTTAAGTGACAATAGGGGCTGAACAAGCCGGTTCCTCACCAGGATTGTCAAGTCTTTGCAACTCACGATATACCACAGTGTCCAACAGTAAAATGAAATGAGGAGGATCAACCATCCCTCACTTGAATACCTGATTACCTGAATGACACGTGTGGTGAGTGGTGTTCTCGGTGTATTGCACCAACAAGACGACCAAAAGGGATTTTCTCAGATGGTCTCAGGAATCCTAGTAGAGCCTCCCGATATACTTAAGGTACATGGGAGTTCAAATCCATAGTAGTGCTGTCTAATGCACAAATATTCACAAGAGGCCTTCCTATATACAATCGAGTATGTGAAGTACCTTTCGATATACCTCAAGGGTACGTGAAAGGCCGTTCAATATACTGATGGTACATGGAAGAACCACATGAGTCCTGGGTTGTAGTGTGATATATTTTTATCATTTAAGCAATATGATCTTAGGATTTTATCATGGGGACTTCACTTAGTGAACCTCTCACATAGCACGTGCGATCGTGGGATATTAAAGAATACCCTTATCTTGAGGCCTGGAAATTCGCAGGAAACAACAGCAAGGGATTCTCCCCAGTCAACGTTCCCAATTAGCCCGTGACTATTTGGTATAGGGAATCCGTCCGGTTTGCGGTCCGACTACCGTAGGTCAAGTAACAAAAAAAAAGGTTTTACCGGTTGTGGCCCGGTCCACCATGTATGTTTTTGTATTTTTCTACTTAATGTATGATATGCACATGCCTAATTAACAATGCAGGGTGATAAAGATGCAAAGAGTAGTCACAATGTGATGTGCAGGTTCTTACCTCTCGTCTTAGAACTCACAAGCATCTAAATCATATATGCAAGGAAATAAATACTAACTAAACTATCTCTAGAGAGACGGATATTAATTCATGAGTAATGCATCACTGTCCATGTGTTATGGAAAATCATAGATAGCTATTCTTATAAACAAACATATAAACATGAATAAAAGTATACATGATAAGATACCTCATCAACAGTTAAAACTCCCATTACTCATAGTGGAAAAAACATCATAAATGTACTAAAGAACATTCAGACAAGAACATAGGTTCAGTAAGTTAGAACGCTCTTACAACTAATGAGACACAGTTGAAAATGAAATAGTTCACATTCAACATTTCTCATTTAATCACATTGATACATTCCACATAGCACTTTCTCCAACAGGCAAAATTTGCAGTCTTTGGTTTGTAAAACGAAATAGTTCCTCTTACAAGCAATAGTTTACAAGTTTTTGAGAGGGAAAAATCCCCTATCAGTTCTAACTTTCCAATATTTAAACTAAAACAACCGACCGCTTGGGCTCCCCCACACGTCTGAACTTTCGGTCCCTCAAAACGTTTCATATTACCATTTTACTTTCTGTATGCATTCATGATCTGATCAGTAACTGATAGATCTTTTGGGTTTGTGCCTTTGTCGTTATTCATTTTGTCTTTAGCTTCACTTGTCCTCCTTGCGATCCTGCCGGTTTCGGTTCGATCTTTGTCAAACTGCCCAGCTATGTTTTTGCGCCGTGGTAATATCAACAGTCCCTTGAGTTCTACCTGCAATTAATTATTGTGCATCATTTATTGGGATTGCATTCTAAGATAAAACATCAAATTATATCAATTAAATGACTACTTAACAAGAAATATCAAGTGCATAACTATCATGAACTTTAACAAAAGCTGGAACCACTATCTCGTTCATCTATGGGTTCGAGAGAAAAAAACAATGATGGAAAATGAAAACTCATCGACGGGTTAGACGCTAACATTGGCAAGGTAGCCCCATTCACAGCCGCAACGATGGATCTTAACAGGCGACGGGTATTGCGAAAACACTTAAGCACATCGGAGTCGGAAGAGTTAAGACCAAGCGGTGGCGATAAACTTCCAATCGGAAGTTAGAAAGACATTGACTTCGGGAGCTTAGTTGCTTTGGGAGCCACAACGACGAAATAGAAAAGACCTTGGACATGCAACTAAAAGCTCGACACGCATCGATGGTCGGAGCGCTTGACACTTCGGGTGCTTAACCGCTTCTGGAACTGCAACAGCGGAGAACAAAAATACAACAACCTCCGATCAAACATAATTTGATGCTCGATCTACGAAAAATATCAAGTGTTCGGAACATCTTTAAATTTGGCGACAGTCAATAACCTGTTTTACTTCCGAAATAGCGGCCTTTCGAAGAACAAATGATCTAAAAGACTAGCAAAACCAAACTCAAAATCTGCGACCCACAAATCTCCAAACAAGCAAGGCCGAGAGTTCAGCTTAAAAAATCATCCAAAATTAAGGCACGACCAAAAATTCATGGATCCAATTGATTCAATGCATCATCAAAATCATAAAAAGGGGGGGGACCAAAATTTGAAAAAGTTGGGGAAGAACAGTTGTAGCTGCAACAATTGGCGACTACCTGGTGAACCTAGATCTCTGGACAATTTCTTCATTAAGTAACAGACTGTTTAAAAAACCAACATGTTGAATTCCTCTAGATGTATGGATTTCCCAAATGGCAGATATATGTACTTTTAATCATTGAGGGTAGTCCAATTTAGGAAAATGGAAACCAAGATTTCGAAGTCAAGATAACTGTTTCGAGGCTACAAATATGAGTTTTATTTTTTTCTCTGTCTTCGGGTTGCTTCCAGCTTGGACACCACAGGATCGTAACATATGGTAAACAGGAATATTCACTTGTTCCTCATTCCCATGCTATTTTGCACCTTTTTTGTGCTTTTGGACTTTTTGTCCTTTTGAGTCCTCCTCATGCCTTTCTTTCTGAATTTTTTATTCAGGCTCCTCTATCCATAGTGTCCTTTTGTGTGATAGACGTATGTAATTTTCAGCTCACGAATGGAGAAGAACTTTTGGCAATTTTATACTCATATGATTTAGTACTTTGTTTTGATACATATTGCTTTCTTACGAGTTTTGACTCTTCTTAGCCTTTTGGCTTTCAATTCTTGGCATGGGATCATTTATATATAATATATTGTTTACCCCGCTTCCTTTCCATGGTTCTTTTGCTGTATCCCCCTAGGACATTTTTGAGTGTGATATGGATGGAGCCTCGAAATAGTATTTCAGACCTTTTAATCTTGAGCTACTTGACAGGGATTAAGTAGGACTTCAATGCATACATAGCCATTTAGGAAAACTGCTAAACTAGAAGAAATTCTATCAGATAAAACCATAATACACAGTCTTATAATCAAGGATTTTTGTTAGTCCAGAATTCTAATGTTCTCCATGCAACCAAATCTTGCTTCTTTTTATTGAAATCAAACAAGAATTTAAACTAAAACAAAACTAAACCTCATGGCTCAAAGACTCAAAAATATGGCCAAGCCAGATTATTTATATACAAGATAGAAGAAGACAAATGAAACTCAGGAAAAATAAGGCTTGAGAACCAAACCATTTACTGGTAAGTTCTCTTCCCACCCTTGCATATCTTGTAACTTATAAGTGGAAGGGCCAAGTTTCGCCGCAATCTGGAAAGGGCCTACCCACAACTGCTGGAATTTTGTGTGTTTTCCTTTCTCATCATGGGGGTGATCCCACTTGAGAACCAAATCTCCCACCTCAAATTTTTTTGTTCCTACCTTATGTTTGTCGAACCATTTCTTTATGACCTGTTACTGCTGCTTAAAGCGCTCTCTGGCTTTAGATTGAGCCTATTCTGCTTTCAGGAGATTATATATCCTTATTTGCAAAACTTCATCATCTGACCCTCTGGACTCTTGAGCCATTATGGAAGAGGGTAGCATGATATTGGGGGGAAGAATGGCTTCTTTTCCATACATAAGGGTATACAGAGACACTCCTATCGAAGACTTGGGGGTGACTCTATCGTCCCAAAGGGCATTTGGTAGCACTGAGTGCCAACTCCTCTGGTTTTCTATCATAGTCTTCTTTAAAATTCTAATCAGATTTTTGTTAGTAGACTCAGCCAAGCCATTTCCTTGTGGATAGTAATTAGCAGAATAATGCAAATTTATTCCTTTCTCATGGGCGAAAGCAGTTAATTTAATCGATGAAAAGTAAGTATCATTATCAAATACTAAAGAAACTGGAACTCCAAACCTAGTCATAATATGGTCCTGCAGGAAGCTGATGACCGTGTCCTCATTTATTTTGCGCAACATGATGGATTCGACCCAGTGAGTGAAGTAATCAGTAGCGGTCAGAATGTACTTGTGTTGTAAGGAAGAGTTCAGCTTTATCTCCCCAATAACATCCAAGCCCCATTGCTCGAATGGTTCCGAGATCATTACAGGCTTCAATGGTGCGGCCGCTTTAGATTGTCTTCCACTACACCTTTGACAAATGTCACATTTCCTGACATGGGCGTGTGCATATTTAAAAAGCGTGGCCAATAGTAACCGGCTCTGAGAATTTTGTGAGCTGTAGTATCTCCTGAAAAATTCCCTCCAGCAGGCCCGTCATGTAACTGTGTCATTACTTTCGTGGCATCTTCTTTCTCTAAGCATCTAAGTAGAACCCCATCGTAATTTTTTTTGAATAATACTCCTTCAACAATTTGATAGGAGGCTGATTTGAGACGTAGCGCTCTTCTTTGCTTAGAATTCCAATGTTTTGGAAACAACCCTGCCTGCAGGTAATGCACGAGGTCTCTATACCAAGATACGGGAGATGTAAACAAAGGACATACATCCATCAAATGTAATTCAGCCTCATCTTCCCAGGCGTGTTCTTCATTGTTCCCATTTTCAGCCATTAATTTGCACAACCCTTGCCCTTTAACTATAGAAGCAGGCTTGAATTCAAGGTCATACTCTTGAAGGGTTGTTACCCAATTGCCCCTTCTTTCTCCTAACTCCTTCTGTACAAAAAGGGACCTCACAGCTGGGTATGGGATGATCACTTTGGTTCGATTTTTTAATATGTAGGGCCTGAATTGTTTCACTGCTTTGAATACTGCATAAGCTTGTTTATCGATAGCTGGGTAATTTAATTCGGCCCCTTGTAGACCAGTGCTCATGAAAGATATTGGGAATTCATCCCCCCCATCTTCTTTTTGAGTAAGCACAGCTGCTAGCGAATCATCGGATGAAAAAGTGTATAGAATAAAATCTTTATCAAAATCTGGGATTTTTAGGGAGGGTGCATGTGCAACAGTAGTTTTAATCTTGCTGAATGCATTCTTCTCAATTTCGGTCCATTTGAATTGTGCATTTTGCCTCACCATTTGTTGTAGCAGTTTGACAACCTAGGCGAAATATGGCACAAATCTTCATACGGAGTTTATGGTTCCCATGAAAGATTGCATCCCCTTTTTATTATGGGGCAAGGGGATCTGTTCAATGGCCTTGATTATTTTCGGATCAATAGAGATTCCATTCTTCGAAACTACGTGACCCAACAACTTACCATCTGTAACAGCGAACACACACTTCTTGGGATTGAGTGAGATGCCATATTTTCGGCAACGTTCGGAAATATGCCTTAAATGAAACGCGTGCTCTTCTCTCCTCTTTAAGAATATCGTAATATCATCAAGGTACACTACAGCACTACGGCCAATCAGTCCGTGGAAAGCTATTTCCATAGCCCTCTGGAATGTGGCTCCAGCATTGATAAGCCCAAAGGGCATTCTTCTGTAAGTGAAGGTTCCCCATCTGGTCCTGAATGTTGTCTTCAATCCGTCTTCTTCGGCTACTAATACTTGATTGTAGCCGGAAAAATCGTCTAATAACGAGAATAGTTCAGAACCTCAGACCATTTGTAGTAGTTTCTCCATGGGTGGCACAGGATAGTTATCTTTATCTGAAGCGTGGTTTAGATTCCTGAAATCCACGCATAGCCTGATTTCTCTAGACTTTTTCCTCACTGGCACCAGATTTGAGACCCATTCAAAGTGTCTGACCTTAAAAATGATTCTAGCATCCAATAATTTCTTAACTTCACTCTGGATCAGAGGTTCCAATTTGGGGTGCATTTTCCTTAAAGGTTGCTGATAAGTTTTGACACCAGCTTTGATTGGCATAACATGCTGGATGATGCTGGTGTCATATGTATTTAAATCTATGTAATTCCAGGCGAACACATCTTTATATTGATTAAAAATACTGATGAAATTATCTCTTTCTGCTGGTGAACAACATTTGCCAAGATTCACATATTTAGGATTTGTCTCAGTCCCTAAATTTATCAGCTCGTACTGTAGAGATGAGATGTGAGTCTTCATGTTTGCTGGTCTTCTGAACTTTTCATTTAAATCGAACATTCTTTCTAAGGTTCTGACTCCTTTAGGGATGAAATTATCATACTTCAGCTCGGCCTGATGTTCTTCATCATCTATAATTGCTCCTTTAAATACCTTGTCATTGGTTAAGCATTCTATAATCTGCTGATCATCGTCAAACACTCATAAGTTGGTAATCATATCAGGTACCAAGGGCCTAAAAAGCAATTCAATGGAGCATCGATTATTAGTAGGCACAAGCCTAGCATCTGATGTGGCTAACAAGTCAGCTGCTGCATTTTTAAGTCTTGGAATTGAAATAATATTAAATGCATTAAAACATTTGAGTAGGTCCCATACCTCATTTTGATAAGCCTTTAAGTGAGGAGAAACACAATGTATTTGATTCTGGATCTATTTAACAATTATTTCAGAATCTCCAAAAACTTTTAGATCACTTACCTTTAATTTGATTGCTTTCCTTAAACCCTGCACCAGCGCTTCATACTCAGCCGTGTTATTTGTACATTCAAACTCTAATCTACATGAAAGAAAATGTTTATTATTCTTGGGGTCGATCAGGACATAGCCGACCCCTGACCCTTCTAACATCTTAGGGCCATCAAAAAACAATGTCCAGAAATCGCTAACTATTGCATGAGAATCTATTCCTACCGCTAAGTCTACTATTTTACAGTCGATTTCATCAGCCTGTGAGAATCGAAAAAGATCAGGCTAGGTGTCTGACGTGTTGCTGGATTCTTCTACTTGGTAATTTCCTGGTTCCAACTCAATAAAATAATTTCCCAACACAGAATCCACTGGTTCATTCTTCTCCTCAAGTTGAGGAACATTGTATTTCATGTGAGGCTCCCTCAAAATATTAATTTGGTTCGGACTTCCTTTATACGGCATCCACAGGTGTGACCAATCAGAGGCAAAATATCCATTTAGTTTCGCTGACTAATCTCTGCTAAGGACAAGCCCATAAGTGTCTGGTATATCGGCTACCACGATATTAATGACTTGGCACACTTTATCATTTGACGACAGGCATACTAGGACATCCTCCATCTCACCAATTACCTTTACATCCGTCTTGTCCAATTGAACAACCCTCCACGTGGATGGCTTAGGCTGCCCATTTATCTTTTTACAGACTGATATTGGCATGATGTTAACCGACGCCCCTGAGTCTACCAGGAAATTATGTACGTTGTGATTAAAAATTTCAAAAGTGAGGAGGAAAGGTGGATGTTTTCTCTTAGACTTACCTCCAATGCTGGTTTCTCCGATTTATTCTTCCTCTTTAGGCCAATTGTCAGTGGTCAGCCTCTCATCCAATGCTTCAAGCGCTTTCAATAGTCTTTCCTTTTGCTGCTGCACTTTACACATTTCAAATAGTGAAACATTTGCCTTTAACTTTTTTATATCTTCCACGATGTCATAATCCATCTACGGTTCAATGGGGTGCAGTTTATCAGCATTCATTTTTTCTTCATTGGGCTTGGCTAGCATATCAATCTGCCTAGGATCTTGGATGGTAATGGTGAATTCAGGAATTTTATCAGCTGCGGAATTATTTTGGAATTTCTTAACATTTTTCTGCAGCCTTTTGATCTTTGGGAGTATGAGACTGTCTTCTTTAATCGACCCTTGGCTCCTTGTTGTTACGTTGGTTTCCATGACATCCTTATAGTCCTGATTATTTTTCTCTTCAGCATCAAATTACGAAATAGAATTCCACAGAACCATGGTTTCCTCTTCTTGTTCCTTCGTTGAAGCAGTACTCTCTTTTCTTTCTTCATCTCCATCTTCTATTAATTTAGAATCCAACAGCTGATTCATAACCAACGTCATCGAGTTTATCCATTGAGGACAATTCTTTTTCGAGTGTGGTTGTTGATGGAAACTGCAAAATTTTCCATGCCTACCTCTGTTAAATTCATAGATGCAGAATTGTGTGGAGGAGGTTGGGATTGATTGTTATCCTCCCTCTTCTTATAATAGGGCTTGTAGAACTTTTGAGATTCCTTTTCTTTTTCCAAGTCTATGATTTTGTTGGAAAGCTTCTGCATCATTTTTGCCATACTCTCGAAATCTGGTGATTTTTCTTCCTTAGGCTTAGCGAACAACAATGCTTTCCTTCCCACACTTTTCTCTCTTGATCGTTCTGGATAATCTTCAATACTTTCTCTTTCAGCCTCTACCTTTTCTGCCTCCTCATACATCTCTGCCAATGTGGGTTTGGCCTTTATTTTGGAAAACATGGCCAGCTCGGGTCCTAAAGCCGAATTATAATATTCAATCAGGACTTTATTTGAAGGTTTGTCAGCTTCAGAAAAATTCTTGAGGTATGCTGCAAATCTTTGAGTAAAGCTGTGCACCTTCTCCTTTCTCTCTTTCTTCAAGGTGCATAGTCCTTTCATGAGTCTTTTGAGTTGCATACTTACTTCTGAAGATTCTCTCAAAGGTATCCCAATCAGGGATAGAGTTTGCAGGAAACCCAAAATACCATGATGCTACAGCTCCTTTAAGGGTGTGCGGGAAAAGTCTGCAAACTAAATCCTCATGCTCCCCTGCCCTTAGCCCTTCTATGGCCAAGTAAAAGATTTGCATGTGGTCATCTACTAGTATCTTCTCACTTGGGTCGAATTTGGGCAGCATCTTTTCAAAGGATTGAGGTAAATCATTTAACGGAGGTGTTAGGTTTAAAGGTGATCTGCCTCTCTAGGTAGGTGGTGGATTCGATGGGTTGGGTGGTTGATTAGCGTTTACGCCTGCCATGAGTTTGGGTGGAGAGTGAGGAGGTGAGCAAATAGGAGTGTGAGCAGGAGAACTATGAGTAGTATCTGGGCCTTGTTGATTCAAATGTAGTACAACTTCCTGTAGGGCTGTTTCTACAAGCTCTTCCCAATCCTCAACCAGCACTGAGTCTTCCAATATAGGACGATCCTTCCTTTTATATTCTCTTCTGGGCAATTAAGGGATGATTGGAAATCCTCCAATCTTCTTCACATATACCTTGGTGTGTATTCTCAGATTATTAACAACCTCGTTGTCAACAGAAAAAAAATGTTCTCTACTCTTTTCTTCTGGAATTGGATTATGAATCCCACTTCTTTCAGAACTGTTACCGGTGGAATAATCTCGGGAAAACGGGTTTCCTTGGCCAGCCATGCATTGGCAGCCCTCCTTCTAGTGCCAGAAACTGTTGAGACCTGGAAATTCACAGGAAACAACAGCAAGGGATTCTCCCTAGTCAACCTTCCCAATTAGCCCGTGACTGTTTGGTATAGGGAATCCGTTCGGTTTGTGGTCCGGCTACCGTAGGTCAAGTAACAAAAACAAAGGTTTTACCAGTTGCGGCCCGGTCCACTGTGTATGTTTTTGTATTTTTCGACTTAATGTATGATATGCACGTGCCTAATTAACAATGCAGGGTGATAAAGATGCAAAGAGTAGTCACAATGTGATGTGGAGGTTCTTACCTCTCATCTTAGAACTCACAAGCATCTAAATCATATATGCAAGGAAATAAATACTAACTAAACTATCTCTAGAGAGCTAGATATTAATTCATGAGTAATGCATCACTGTCCATGTGTTATGGCAAATCATAGATAGCTGTTCTTATAAACAAACATATAAACATGAATAAAAGTATACATGATAAGATAGCTCATCAACAGTTAAAACTCCCATTACTCATAGTGGAAAAAACATCATAAATGTACTGAAGAACATTCAGACAAGAACATAGGTTCAGGAAGTTAGAACGCTCTTATAGCTAATGAGACACAGTTGAAAATGAAATAGTTCACATTCAACATTGCTCATTTAATCACATTGATACATTCCACATAGCACTTTCTCCCACAGGCAAAATTTGCAGTCTCTGGTTTGTAAAACGAAATAATTCCTCTTACAAGCAATAGTTTACAAGTTTTTGAGAGGGAAAAATCCCCTATCAGTTCTAACTTTCCAATATTTAAACTAAAACAGCCGACCGCTTGGGCTCCCCCACACGTCTGACCTTTCGGTCCCTCAAAACATTTCATATTACCATTTTACTTTCTGTACGCATTCATGATCTGATAAGTAACTGATAGATTTTTCGGGTTTGTGCCTTTGTCGTTATTCATTTTGTCTTTAGCTTTACTTGTCCTCCTTGCGATCCTGCCGGTTTCGGTTCGATCTTTGTCAAACTTCCCAGCTATGTTTTTGCACCGTGGTAATCTCAACATTCCCTTGATTTCTACCTGTAATTAATTACTGTGCATCATTTATTGGGATTGCATTCTAAAATAAAATGTCAAATTATATCAATCGAACGGCTACTCAACAAGAAAGATCAAGTGGATAACTGTCATGAAGCTTAACAAAAGCTGGAACCACTATCTCGTTCATCTATGGGTTCAAGAGAAAAAACCAATGATGGAAAAAGAAAACTCATCGATGGCTTAGACGCTAGCATCGGCAGGGTAGGCCCATTCACAGCCGCAACGGCAGATCTTAACAGGCGATGGGTATTGCGAAAACAATTAAGCACATCGGAGTTGGAAGAGTTAAGACCAAGCGATGGCGGGAAAATTCCAATCATAAGCCAAAAAGACATCGACTTCGGGAGCTTAGTTACTTTGGGAGCCGCAACGACGGAAGAGAAAATACCTTGGACATGCAACTAAAATATCGACATGCATCGGTGGTCGGAGCGCTTGACACTTTGGGTGCTTAACCACTTTCGGAACCTCAACAGCGGAGAAAAAAAATACAACAACCTCTGATCAAACATAATTTGATGCCCGATCTACAAAAAATATCAAGTGTTCGGAACAGATTTAAATTTGGCGACAGTCAACAACCTGTTTTACTTCCGAAATAGTGGCCTTTCGAAGAATAAATGATCTAAAAGACTAGCAAAACCAAACTCAAAATCTGTGACCCACAAATATCCAAACAAGCAAGGCCGAGAGTTCAGCTTACAAAATCTTCCAAAACTAAGGCATGACCAAAAATTCATGGATCCAATTGATTCAACGTAGCATCAAAATCATAAAAAGGGGGGGGACCAAAATTTGAAAACGTTGGGGAATAACAGTTGCAGCTGCAACACCTTAATTTCAAGAGATATTGACCCAAACTCTTTTTGTTGAAACCCCCTCCTAATACTTAAAAAATCCTTCCCACCCCTTTTTATACCTCAATCCTTATAAGCCACCCTACCCACCCCCACCTTAAACCCCTCATCCCCCCAATACTTGCAATATATTGGTCCAATTTTTGATAATTTTAAAACCCACAATATGAACTAACGTGATAGGATATTGGTCGAAAAGTGAAGCCCCCATGGATTTTATCTGAGATAATAACATCCACAACAATAATCACAAGAGGCAAGAGACACAAAGATTTTCCTCGAGGAAACCATAAAGGAGAAAACCCCGCAACTTCCTCAGAGATAGAATGAGCACCAATGGAAGTAGTAAAACCCAAAGGCAGAAAATATGATCTCGAATAGCTGTTCTCTCTCTCACTTGTGTGAGAACTTTCTCTCTCACTCATGCTCCCCAGTTGAGTGAGTGTATGTGACAAATAGAGAGGCTCACTCTCTATTTATACTAATTTTTGACTTGACAATTACTTACCAGGGCCGACATCTCTAGGAGAGTATAATAACCATACCGCCCCACAACTGTGGGGACTTTTCCCCCTATCAACAAGGAGGGTTAACCTTAAATCAATTGTGGGGACTATTTCCCCGACTTACAACGGAGGGTTAACCTCATTGACTTTACATGACTTTATTATATTAATGAATCTCTCGATAAGAACATCGGGGTACAATGAAATACAAATGATTATCCTGATAGGAGCATCGAGGTACAATATAAGATATACAAGTGAATGCATTCTGAAGTTAAAAATACATCAACACTACCTCTTATCTAGGAAGGTATTCTCTTGACACAATTCATTAGGACAAGTATTCTTCTCTGGATCATCATTAAAGATGGATCATCACTAGATCATCATCAAAGATGGATCATCACTGGATCATCATCAAAGCTGGATCATTACTGAATCATCACTGGATCATCATCAAAGTTGGATCATAATCACTAGATCATCATCAAAGCTGGATCATCAACATCACTTCTTTTTCTATCTCGATCAAATGGTGCTATCTCTTAATTCTTCTCATCATAGGAAGTTCTATAGAGCCAACCCTTTTTCATGCTGGTTATAGGCCTAGCCTCCATGTAGGTATTCATATTCTTCAGCACTTATATTTAAAAGGCCCGCCCAACACTTACATCTAACCATGGGAGGAAAAAATCCACCACCATGTCAGAAAGGAATGCCCATCACTCACATTTGACCATGGGAGGAACACATCCACCACCATGTCAGAAAGGCCCAACACTCACATCTGACCATGGGAGGCCCATATTGCCACCATGTTAGAATGGGAATACACTTATATCCGACCATGGGAGGCCCAGTCTTCCATCATGTTGGAAAGGCTCAACACTTATATCCAACCATGGGAGGTGTTGGGCTTAGGGCAGACCCGGGTTCTATACTTTTGTCTTTGCACCAACAAAAGACCCACAATGTTGGCCCTTTCGGAAACAACCAGTGAACAGGTTGCAGTCTCACCCGAAACAGCTATGGGGTGCCGCATAATCATGTTTCTGCAAGCAGAAGAGGGATATTACCGTACCTTTAGCCTATACAAATAATAATCATACAATACAGATCTTCGAGAGTCACTTATATAGCTTCGGAGTTAGATAAGCAAACAGTGTCTTACTTAACCCTTAATTGGGAATTCACGGCGAAGTTAGTATTTAGCAGTGATCTTTCTTATCAGTTATCTACTTATCAATGCATAAAAGAACATAATATAAACAACACAAAAGAACCACAACACAAGATATAACGTGGTTCACCCCCAGTTTAGGGGCTACGTCCACAGAACTGTGTTTTATTCAACTCTTTACAAAAACCATAGTTCTGATCTACGCACTCAGCTGCAGATCCCTTCAATTCCTCAAGCTGTGCACTAAGCTGCAGATCTCTGTGCACACAGCTAAACATCTTCTTAATCACCCAAAAACCCTCTGCGCACACAGCTGCAGAGGTCGTCCATGCACATAGCTGGGACTTAACCTTTCTTACAAAACTAGCCTTAGCTTCACATCAAATCATCTTAAATCAAAAGCCTAACCTGACTCTTTTACAAAAGTGCTTATTTATACCAGTGCACTTATTACAAAACCATGGGCTTAAACCATGGGCACCCTGAACCCTAAACCCTGGACTTAAACCATGGGTTAATTACAAAAAGAGGGCTTTGACTCAACCTCGACACCCCTAAGACTATTTTGAGTCGCAACTCTGCTTACAAGCTTCCACAAAAACTGCGGAGTTACCAAAATTAAGGACTGTTAAGGTGCACGCCCCAACAGGCCCCTAAGACTCACCAGTGTCTTGTCCCGGGACACTCTGTTGTTTGTCTGGTGGGAGAACTTTGTTGGCGAAGATAGTGAACTACTTGTTGAGGGCACACATGATATTTTCAGTTGCTTGCTCCTTCTCCACCAACTCCTGCAATGCTGATGCTGACGCTTCGCTAGCCTTTTCCTATGCAAATGCATCATACTCCTTCAGAACTTTAAGCTGGCTGTCCACAGCAGTACTCAACTCCAAGGCCACGTTGACAAGGGGCTGCATGGAATTTTTCAGCAATGTTTATTTCGCTCTGTCTGACTCAATTTCCTGTTGGAGTTCCTTGCTTTTCTTTACCTTGAGCATTTTCTACATAGGAGGCAGGGTCTTAATTTCCACTTTCACTGCGTCCAACTCTGCTTGTCGCTGCTTGATGGTTTCCTGCAGCTTTTGTACTTCTAGATTTTCTTGCAGTGTTGTCCAGGCGTCGACACTTTCCTATAGCAGCTTAGCTATGCTGCCTACAAGATCAGAGATCTTCGTTGCTGAAGCCTGAATGTCTCTGCGACGCTGCTCCCTGACCTCTGGTGGGCTCTCCGAGATGATGCATAGTTGAAGCTCTGCAATTTGAGCCTCATGTTCTGATTTGAGCTTCTCTATTTCACTACGAGTCTGCTATGCGTTGTCTTTCAGCTTGGCAATTCTTTTCTCTGGCTCTTCCTCAGCCTGTATGTCGAAGTCAGGCAGACTTCGACATGCCTCATCCAATACTTGTGCCAATGTGACCTGCTTACGTTCTGCATCGCTCTTCCTCTGCTCTGCTTCCTTCAACTATGCTTCAAGGCTCTCACTTCGCTTCATGGTATTTTCCAATTGTATTTGTGAGTAGTGGTCCCGTGCTTGGATCTCTTTCATGATTGTTAATTGGCAGAGATGCAACTTCGTCATGGACATCTTGGTGTAATCTATTCCAACTATCATGCTCATCTCCGAGCGAGACGCCGCGTCAGTTATTATGAGGGCTACGCTTGAAACTTGTCCCCTGTTTTCTCTAACTGGCCATTGTCTTGTGTTTGGCTGTGCACTTACTGGGGTGCTATTTGCTGCAGCACCAGTTGCTAATTTTTCTGCTAACTCCTTCAGCTATGAAATTCCCTGAGCTACGCCGACGAGTGCATCAAGGTGCGTAGCTGCAAATTCTGACCATTTCTTGGTGAGAAATTCTGTGGACTTTGTCAGAGCCTGGTCAAGCTCCTTAGTTGTCAGGGTGGGTTCTTCGTCGATATTCTTGTCTTTGGATGCCTTTGTTTTCTTTCAGGACTGAGGTTTGGTCACTTCCTCTACTTCTGGTGACTTGCGCTTATCTGACCGATTAGGGTTTGAGACTGTTTTGACCGAATCCTCTTCTTCCACTTCATCTCTGTCATCTCCACCCTGGTCGCCTTCACTCTGCTGTGATGCACTCTATTCTTCACTTTCCTCGAGTGGTTCATTCTGCTGTGTCTGACTAGGGCCAGCGCCCACATTGGTGACTGGAGGGATTGGAATGTTGGGCTTTGTCCCCGCATCCTTCAACCATTCAGTCGGCCATTGCTGAACTACCGCGAGGATTTCTTCTTTGGTCACCATGTATGGCAACTTCCAGCATGCCTTTTTCTTATCTGCGCGGGCCTGGATGAAGACATTGTGCATGTCGTCCCTGAAGTTGGCCACTCCATCATATTGAGAGAATAGCTCATTACTGAGCCACGGGGTCTTTACGATCTCATATGAGATACTCATCATATAAAAGGAAAACACATAGTTCCTCATCTACTGGGATGCTTTGTCCTGTGACACCCAGAGAGATGCGTACCTCGCTGCGCCAGGCATGTTCGGAGGCACAGCAACAAACTGCGCCTCGGTAGGTTCTTTCCATCCTACTAGTGCGATAAGGACTATCAACCAAGAGTAGTGGAAAGGTCTACCTTTCTCCTGCGCGTCGCGAGAATATTCAAGGAATTCCTTCGCAATGTACGCTTCCTAGTTGTAACTGTAGCCTTCGGCACAGTTCGCAGCAATACTGACAATCAGGGCAGGCACTTCATATGGTCTACACTTTCTCATCAATTTGCAGGCTAAGAGTTCAGCTGCAAAGCGAATGTTTTGGTGCTGAATTGTCTAGGTTTGATACCCTCACTTTCCTTTTGTTAGGTCGAAGCAGTCCTTCATGCTTTGTGCCAGCTTCGTATCTTCGTGTTTTGAAGGAAATTCTATCCCCGGATCAGGCCCTTCCTTTGGTAATCCTGTGATCCTATGAATAAGCTCACCATTGATAGGAATTCTTTTGCCTCCTATCCATAGGTACCCATCATGTACTAATGCCAAGAGCTGCTTGACCACTATGGTCACCTGTGTGCTACGACCAAAGTGGGGAACATGGAGCATCTTCAACAAACCAGCTTTATCTAAGCCAGCAGCCCACTGTTTCACTTCCAGTAATGTCGCTCCAGTCTTCGGATATTTGACAAAGTGCAAGTATGTTCCTGGGGTGAACTGTGGAAAATTCCCACGATCATTCGTATTGTGGTCTGCATACTTAAGTCGGTCTATTTTCTCTGTCATGGTTCCGACCAACTGTACACCATGTGGCAGCGAAGGGGTGCGTAAAGTGAACTTAGCATTCTGCCGCGGTGGTTGAATTCCTGGTCGAACAGGCTAAAGATAAGGTGGAAGCTATGGTGCAATGTTCTCATACCCTTCAGATGGGATCTCTGCTGAACCAGACGGATTCATCTTGGGATCCTTCGATGTTTGCCCTGATTGCTTGTGTCTGTCTTCGTTCCACTTAGAGCGTATTTCTGGTTTAAACTTCTTCTTGGTAGATCGTGTCTGCATTGGTTGAGGTGGTGCTGGGGGAGTCTCTTCGTAGGGTGCAGGCGTAGGTGGATGGATGAAAAGGTTCGGGAGACCCCCCTGTTCAAATTCTCTCACTAATTCCTGAAGCTCGCGATCAACTGTCATGGGCTCAATTGTAAAACTCAAGAAACTACGTAATGTGAGCTTCACGGGTGTGGGTGTCTTCTTGTAGAATCCATCAACGAAATCTGTCATAACTGTGCATTGAAGACACCAAATCTGATAGAGATCTTGTCCAAACGACGGTAGGTTTTCCAAGGTCTCATTAATACAGGCAGTTAATATAGGTAACGTACCGGGGCCACCAAATTTGGTTTCCTCCAACAGTCATATTTTAAGCTCCGACAAATATTTCCTTCTTCGACACAAGTAGTAACTTTGGCTGTGCCATAATGGAGACATTCGACACTTCCTAATACCATCTTCAACATGGCTTCGAACTTCAACCCACGACAGAATGTCTTCCACCGCCTCAATGATGCCTTTTATTTCTGAGAACTTCGTCAAAAATAGGTCCTGATAGTCATGGGGAAGTTGGGTCACTTTGCTCACCATTTATTCATCCCAATAATCTCCAATGATAGCATACTTAGGCTTTCCTTCTGATCCAATGTTTACTTTCCGCGTCTTCAAAGACCGAGTCACTTTAGGTGCTTCAACTGCTGGTCCATGTACTTCGCAGTATCCTTCTGACTCAGTAATTTTAATGTTGCATGGATCATCATCCTTGTCAATTGCAAGGTTATAAAATTCTACTGCATTAGCTTCTTGTTCCTTCCAATCAGGTTGGTATTCTGCTATTTCTTGATCATCAAACACTTTAGTATGGATCAACCTAACAGCTGCGTCCAAAGAAGGACAAACCTCATTAATAGAAAATGTCAGCACAAAACTATCAACAAGACTATCCCAACTTATAGTACCATGTTGAAGCTCGACCTCCACATACCAGTTCTTTTCTATGGGTTCCAGGGTGTGCACAAACCTATGTACCCATTCTTCATGAGGTACATGCTTCCATGCTTCGTAGTATTGCTCCAAATGTCCCCGAGGACTAGTCTTACCATTAAACTTGCTTCGCACCTCCTGAGGTTGATCCCTGAATCTTAGGCAAAGGGACTTCTGGCATGCTTCCCAACTATGAATGTACTTTTTATGACCATTCCACCATATGGCTGCTGTGGCTCTGAATGCTGAATCTAGAATCTCCATTTTCTGTGAATATGGTACCTGCTCTAAGAATTGTATAATAAAATATGTTGGGTTTGTCAAGCCATCAAAGGTAGGCAAGTTTCTTGTCTGTGAACCAAGCCATCTGAGAGACTTGGTAATTCTTGCACATCAATGTCCATGTAGTTCATAAAGTCTATTCTACCAATTCTCTAGACCGTCATCCAAATCTGTCATGCAGGAGCTGTCACACTGCCAATCCACGATACCTTCGGTAGTAGGATCAACATAATCTTCTTCCTTAGCTGTGATGTTGTAGATATGGTCCAAAACATCCTAATCTTCATCTCTGAGTGGTTCTATGTACCTTTCTCCTTGAGAAGGGTACAATGGTACTATGACTCTCAAACCTTTCCCTTCGAAAGTCATCTGTCTCTTCTTAAGGTTAATGACTGCAGCATTGTCTATTGCCCACTCAATTCCTAGCAAAGCTGGGTAGGGGTTGCTATCATCAATTATCTCAATGACTTCAAAGTCTGCTAAAGTACTGACCCCATCAATATCTACTGGGACACTAGGGAATCTTCCTAGGGGCACAATCTTCTGTTGATTGGCTAATCTCAACTGTATAGGAGACCATTCAAGGGTAGGTTTTCCCATTTGTTCCCATGTTTGTTTAGTTAGGACATTAACTTCTGATCCTAGGTCCAGAATGACATCAGTCATGTCATATTCTCCTACCTGAGCATGCAATCTCATTTCTCTTCTAGTTCTTCTGACTCTATTAACATTTTTTTCCTTACCAGAGCTTCGCTGAGGTTCGCAAGAAGCAATAACTTTCTGTAACTCATTTAAAGCATTATGATTTCTTAAGAGCTTCATGCAACTCTGTAAAAATGAAGACAGTGTACTTACTTTATCCGTCGAAGCTTCTTGAGACTGTGACTGCTGCTGATGCTATTGTGCAGGTGCTACTGGCATGGTCGGATCAGCAAAGTCTTTTTTGGCTTCCAAAAATGTCTCTTTTTCTCTTCCCACATCGAAGGTTGGGATTTTCTCTGGGGCCTTACGAACCCAAGCCTCATAAGGCTGTTTCTCCTTATTCTGTATTTGCGCATAGCGCCAGTCCTTGTAACAATCATCTGGATATTCTGAGTAGGAGCACTATTTCTTTCTTGTATCTTGGCTATCAGTTGCGGGCATTGCTCAATCACATGGTCGACTGCTCTGCAATATCGACATGTCGTAGTTGGGTTCTAACAGTCTCTAGCTAGATGTCCTGTCTGATTATAGTTATAGCACACCACCTGGCCTCGACCTATTCCAGGCATACCACCATGACCATGACCTCGAAAAGTACCTCGACCTAAGTTACTACTACGGTACCCATATCCATCATTGCCTTGTCCATCGTTTTGTACCCGATAAGCATCATAGGTTCGTTCTCTCATGAGGTCAAAACTGCGACATTCATCTTCGTTGTGTCCAACTGACTTACAGAACTTGCAATAAGGGTTCTTTGGTACTTGCACATATCTCTGTAGCAGATAGCAGTCTTTAGGTCGATGCTGGCTAGTTGTCCTACAGATCTCACAATATAGAACACTAGGATTGAATGGGTTTGGCGCACCAGAATTTAGGTAATTTATTACTGCAGGACACTGTTCCTTGTCATGTCCTTCTTTCCGACATCATGTACACCAAACCTCTTCTCGAACAACTTTTCCTTTCTTCATGTCGCGCAGCTCCTAGGCCATTGCTGCTAACTGCCTTGTATTTGAGCTATACCAGAACTATCTTCAACAGGAGTTGTTTCAAGCTTCATAGCAATTTCCAAATCCTCTTGCTAATCAGCAACCTTTTGTTGCATGAGTGGAGTCCTGATATGCGGTTAAAAAGCTGCAATGAACCATTCCTTAGTGAAACTGCTATGAGTGGAGTCCAATAGTGAAACTGACTTGATCTAGCAGAACTTTGAACCTCTGATCAAAGTCCCACACTGATTCTCCTCGCCTCTGCTGAATTTCCTTTAGTTTAGTGATACACTGTGACTCTGATTTAGTCTTCTTAAATTCCTTTATCATTGTTTCTTTTATATCAACCAAGACATAGTTCTGAGTACTGGAAAACTTCATGAACCAGGTCAAAGCACAGTCTCTAAAAGAAGTAAACAGTTGCCATCTTCTTGTATCTCAATCTGTAATGTTCTTAGCAGTCCACACGGCTTCACATAAGAACCAAAACTATTATGGATCCTCTGATCCAATTCCTTTAAATACTGGGAGCTTAATGTCATCATTCATATGGGCCATCGCGGATCTAGGGGGGGAGGGGGGGGGACTGTTAGTAGGCGGAGGGGGGGAACTTACGTGTTAGTGTTAACCTTGACTTGAGATCGAGTCAAAGGTGGATAGGTCTAGCACATGGTTTGGGCACATGGTTTGTTGTAGCCCATGGTATTGTCCCATAGTATTGCATGTGTTAACCTTGACTCGAGATTGAGTCAAAGGTGGTTAGGTCTAGCACATGGTTTGGGCACATGGTTTTGTTGTAGCCCATGGTATTGTCCAATGGTTTTGCATGTGATTAAGCCTTTATAATGCTTGAGGAGGCTCCATTGTAAATCACATTGTATGGTACTGAGTACTGTATGGTACTCGATGTGAGTACTGTATTGTACTGGATGTGGGCATTGTATTGTGCTGGAAGAGAGGCTGTGAGAGTGTGAAGAGGAAGTGCAACAGTTTTGCTGCAGGGCGTATCCCTTCATCTTTCTGGACTGAAATAAAAGGAGTGGCAAATTTGTTTGTGGACGTAGCCCATCGTTTGGGTGAACCACGTTATATCTGTGTCTCTCTGTAATGTTTAATGTGTTTTTGCATATTGTTTATTGATTTAACTGTATATCTGTTATTGCTTTGCGGTCTTGTTTTCTAACAATTGGTATCAGAGCCAAAAGGTCTATTTGGTTTGTAAACTCGCAGGAAAGAAGGGTTCCTGGTTCGAGTGGGAGCAATGGTGGAAGAAGGAAAGTTTAGGGTTGATAAATTTAACGGCCAAAACTATCAGTTATGGAAGATGCAAATGAAGGACTATCTGTACCAGAAAGATATGTACCAAAAAGATCTGTACCTATCGTTGGGAGAAAAAGCAAAACAACCAGTGGCTATGAAGGATGAAGAATGGGAGGTTCTTGACAGAAAGGCACTAGGAACAATACGGCTGTGCCTGGCTTCGTCGGTGGCCTTCAATATTTCGAAAGAAATAACAACAGAGGGTGTGATGAGTGCATTGAGTAAGCTCGACGAAAAACCCTTGGCTTCTAACAAGGTATTTTTAATGAAGCGTTTATTTAATATGAAGATGTCGAAAAGTGGATCTGTTGCTGACCATTTAAATGAGTTTAATACACTTACCAGTCAGTTAAGTTATATAAAAGTGAACTTTGATGATGAGGTTAGGGCTCTTCTAATCATGTGCTCATTTCCAGAAAGCTGGAATAGCTTGCTCATGGCTGTAAGTAACTCTGTCCCTAGTTCAAACACTCTTAAGTTTGATCATGTTGTTAGTGTTATTCTTAGCGAGGAAATGCGAAGGAAAAGCACAGGTGAGACATCAGGTAATGCGTTGACCATGGAGAGCAGAGGGAGAAAAAACGAGAGAGGAAGGAGCCCAGGAAATCGTGGCAAGTCTAAAAAGGGAAGTTCCAAGTCTAGATACGGAAAAATAGAATGCTGGAACTGCGGTAAGAAAGGACATCTAAAGAAAGACTGCAAAGCACCAAATAAGAAAGGTGAGAGGCAGCAAGAGACTACCCATGAAGCTAATGTAGCAGGTGATGTGTTACAAGATGCTTTGATTCTTGCATTAGATAATACTAGTGATTACTGGGTAGTAGATTCAGGGGCTTCATGTCATGCTACACCCCATAGGAAATTCTTTTATGATGATGTTCAAGGTGATTTTGGGCATGTGTTATTGGGGGATGATGAACCATGTAAAATTGTTGGAAAGGGTAAGGTACAAATTAAACTAAATAATGGAAATGATTGGTTGCTAAAGGATGTAAGGCACATCCCTGCTATGAAAATAAATCTGATCTCAATAGGGTAGTTGGGAGATGGTGGCTGTTTGTCTACGTTTGGAGAAACATGGTGGAAGGTCACTAAAGGATCAATGGTAATTGCAAAAGGAGATAGGATAGGTACGTTATATTTATGTCCTCATAACAATGATTATTCTATTTCTGTAGCTTTCACAGAAACAGGTGCAGCGTTGTGGACTCATAAGCTTGGCCACATGAGTGAGAAGGAGATGCAGATTCTCCACTCAAGGAAACTGCTTCTAGATCTGAAGCAGGTAAGTTTGGAATTTTGTGAGAACTGTGTTTATGGAAAACAGAAGAGATTTAGATTTCTCAGGGTTGGGAAACAAAAGAAGATTGAAAAGTTAGAGCTTGTCCATACAGATGTATGGGGACCAGCTCAGGTACAATGTCTTGGTGGCTCTCGTTATTATGTTACTTTTATTGATGATGCAACTAGAAAAACTTGGGTTTATTGCATTAGACAGAAATCTGATGTGTTTGATACTTTTAAGAAGTGGAAAGATTTGGCTGAGAATGAGACAGGAAAAAGGTTGAAATGTCTTAGATCTCATAATGGAGGCGAGTACTGCAGCAAGGAGTTTGACAGTTACTGTTCACACAATGGGATTCGTAGAGAGAAGACAGTCCCTGGAACGCCCCAAGAAAATGGCGTGTCAGAAAGGATGAACAGAACGATCATGGAGCGTGCAAGGTGTATGAGATTGCATGCAGGGTTTCCCTTACAGTTTTGGGCTGATGCTGTAAACACTGCTGTTTATTTAATAAACAAAGGGCCTTCAAGCGCTTTCGATGGTGGAATTCTAGAGGAGGCATGGACATGTAAACAGGTAAAATACTCATTTCTAAGAACTTTTGGTTGTGAAGAATTTTTCCATATTGATAAAGATGATAGAACAAAGCTTCAGGCTAAATCCAAGAAATGTACATTTATTGGATACTGGGTTGATGATTTTGGTTATCGCTTATGGGATCTTAAAAATCGCAAAATAATTAGGAGTACAGATGTAGTATTCAATGAAAAGGTCATGTACAAAGATCAGTTGCAGGGAAAGAAAGAAGAAAAGGAAAACACAGAGTACACAGTGCTTGATGAAATCAAATAAAATGAAGTTCCAAAAGCACCAGAAAATCAAGAGCAGCAGCAGGTACTTGAAACTCCTGCAACTGTAAGAAGGTCTACCGGGTTAAGTAGACCCCCTGAACGATTCTCTCCTTCACTGTATTATTTATTGATGACTGATTCTGGTGAGCCATAATGTTTTGAAGAAGCAATGCAGGTAGAAACTAGAAAGAAGTGGGAGCAATACATGGATGAGGAGATGGACTCATTTGTAAGAAACCAAACTTGGGATCTGGTTAAGTTTCCTGTAGGAAAAAGGGTATTGCAGAATAAATGGGTTTACAGGTTGAAGGAAGAAGATGGAGGAAAGAAGCGGTACAAGGCTAGACTTGTTATAAAGGGGTTTGCACAAAAGAAAGGTATAGAATTTGATGAAATATTTTCTCCTATTGTTAAAATGACTTCAATTAGAACTGTTTTAAGTCTAGTGGCGGTAGGAGATTTGCATCTTGAACAATTAGATGTAAAAACGGCCTTTCTCCATGGGGATTTGGAGGAAGAGATTTATGTGCAGCAGCCACAAGGGTATGAGGTCAAAGGGAAGGAGAATTTGGTTTGCAGGTTGAAGAAGAGCTTGTATGGCATGAAGTAAGCTCCAAGGCAGTAGTATTTAAAATTTGATAAGTTTATGACAGAACAAGGTTATGATAGATGTCATTCTGACCACTGTGTTTATTTCAAGAGGCTAGATAATGGAAGATATATTATCTTGTTATTGTATGTGGATGACATGCTTGTTGCAGGTTCTAACATATAGGATATAAATGTGCTCAAAAGAAGACTAGATAAATCATTTACGATGAAGGATTTGGGTGCTGCAAAGCAAATCCTTGGTATGAGAATAACAAGAGACAATAAAAATCGCAAATTGACATTGCCTCAAGGTGAGTACATAGAAAAGGTGTTGCAGAGGTTTAGAATGCAGAATGCAAAACCAGTCAGCACACCTTTGGAAATCCATTTCAAACTAAGCAAGCATATGTGTCCAGAGACACAGGAAGAGATAGATTACATGTCCAATATTCCCTATTCATCAGCAGTTGGGAGCTTGATGTATGCCATGGTGTGCACAAGACCAAATATTGCACACACAGTGGGAGTTGTGAGCAGGTATATGAATAATCCAGGTAAAGAGCATTGGAAAGAAGTACAGTGGATTCTCAGGTATTTGAGAGGTACCACTTCTCATGCATTATGTTTTGGAGGTTCAGACACTGTTCTACAGGGATATGTTGATGCAGATATGGCTGGTGATAAAGACAGCAGGAGGAGCACCATAAGGTATGTGTTCACTATAGGTGGAACAGCAGTAAGTTGGATTTCAAAAATGCAACAGGTTGTTGCACTTTCAACAATAGAAGCAGAGTATGTTGCTGCTACAAAGGCTAGTAAGGAGATGATTTGGTTGCAGAGGTTCATGGAAGAATTGGGTAAGAAACAGGAGAATAGTAGGCTATATAGTGACAGCCAGAGTACCATTCATCTTGCAAAGAACTCAGTCTTTCATTCAAGGACTAAACATATAGAACTAAAGTACCACTTCATAAGATCTGTTCTAGATGAAGAACTGTTAAAACTGGAAAAGATTCACACTAGCCAGAATCCTGCAGACATGTTGAAAAAGGGAGTAACCAGAGAGAAACTGAGTTCCTGATCGGTTTCTGTTGGCCTTAAAGCATGAAGGTGAAAAGAATAAATTTTCCAAGTCCAAGGTCCAACGAGTGCAGCAGCGGTAGAGTTCCTGTGATTAGTCACCATGAGGGCACATAAAAATGTAATGGAGCGGTTTGCATGTAAATGGGCATATTGCTGTAAGACCTGGTAAGGCATGCATACCCCTGGTAACTCACCAATAAAGTCGGGAGATAGACCTAGGTGATAGGGGGGTGTATGTAAGATTCCTCGGTAAATACTTGAGGGGAGTTGGTGACTACTCCAAGTCAAGTTTAAAGGGGGGATTGTTAGTGTTAACCTTGACTTGAGATCGAGTCAAAGGTGGATAGGTCTAGCACATGGTTTGTTGTAGCCCATGGTATTGCCCCATAGTATTGCATGTGTTAACCTTGACTCGGGATTGATTCAAAGGTGGTTAGGTCTAGCACATGGTTTGGGCACATGGTTTTGTTGGAGCCCATGGTATTGTCCCATGGTTTTGCATGTGATTAAGCCTTTATAAGGCTTGAGGAGGCTCCATTGTAAATCGCATTGTATGGTACTGAGTATTGTATGTTACTGGATGTGAGTACTGTATTGTACTGGATGTGGGCATTGTATTGTGCTGGAAGAGAGACTGTGAGAGTGTGAAGAGGAAGTGCAGCGGTTTTGCTGCAGGGTGTATCCCTTCATCTTTCTGGATTGAAATAAAACGGCTAGCAAATTTGTTTGTGGACATAGCCCATCGTTTGGGTGAACCACGTTATATCTGTGTCTCTCTGTAATGTTTAATGTGTTTTTGCATCTTGTTTATTGATTTAACTATATATCTGTTATTGCTCTGCGGTCCTATTTTCTAATATTACAGGGGTAGACTGACCTATGACAGGAATACTCGGGCTATGGTTACTTTCAGACTGCGATGGGTTCTCAGGGATAACAGGGCTTCGCTGTGGGGTTACCGGAGGGTTTCCAACAGAAGGGGTTTCGTCGGGCATCAGGTCTGCTGAACTTATAGGGGTATACTTGGTATTCTGACCTAGGGTATAGGATCCAAAATTCTTCTTGTATCTTTCACCACTTCGCATCAAACCACTTTGCTTGTCGAATTCACTTTCACTTCCAAACATAAGTTAGTACTACTAAATCTAACAGTCTGATTCAATGAGGAATATACCTTTTTCAGCCAATAGCATTTTAATTTTCAAATTAAATGAATTCAAGTACTTACCCCTTGGTCCTTTGAAAAATTGTCGTTCAACTTCGCTGAAGGAAGTACTTGTGTCGATGGTGAACTCCATCACAAATGCTTCAAGGGTTCGCGTTGTCCAGAAATCAACAGCTCGGGATATCTCGTTGTTCACCCTTTTCAATATATTAATTCTTGTGGGGGTCCAATAAGGAAACTGGCCTTCTTGGAAGTTCACCTTTCTCTCTGCCAACCTGGATAACCACTGGTGCAACTCTATGTGGATACTACCAAAGAAAATTTCATAAACATTAGAAAAAACATACCTTTGTAAAAAGTCGTCTGAACTGCGACGCGAATCTTTGTTCTCTTGTTCAGCAAATTTCAGGTAAGTCTGTTCAATCCAATCAACGATTTCTTTCACTGAGGGTCTCCAAAACATAGCCCTCTAGGTACGACGTCAACCCCTCTTGAGCAGATACTAAGTTCAACCAGAAACAAAACCAATTTGTTGGGCTTAGGGCAGGCCCGGGTTCTATACTTTTTTCTTCGCACCAACAAAATACCCACAGTGTTGGCCCTTTCGGCAACAACCTGCGAAGAGGTTCCAGTCTCACCTGAAACAGCTATGGGGTGCCGCAGAATCAGGTTTCTGTAAGCATAAGAGGGATATTACTGTACCTTTAGCCTTTAAAAATAATAATCAGACAATACAGATCTTCGACAGTCACTTATATAGCTTCGCAGTTAGATAAACAAACAGTGTCTTGCTTAACCCTTAACTAGGAATTCACGGCGAAGTTAGTATTTAGTAGTGATCTTTCTTATCAGTTATCTACTTATCAATGCATAAATGAACATAATAGAAACAACACAAAAGAACCACAACACAAGATATAACGTGGTTCACCCCCAGTTTAGGGGCTACGTCCACAGAACTGTGTTTTATTCAACTCTTTACAAAAACCACAGTTTTGATCTGCGCACTCAGCTGCAGATCCCTTCAATTCCTCAAGCTGCACACTAAGCTGCATATCTCTGTGCACACAGCTGTAGATCTTCTTAATCACCCAAAAACCCTCTGCGCACACAGCTGCAGAGGTCGTCCATGCACACAGCTGGGACTTAACCTTTCTTACAAAACTAGCCTTAGCTTCGCATCAAATCATCTTACATCAAAAGACTAACCTGACTCTTTTACAAAAGTGCTTATTTATACCAGTGCACTTATTACAAAACCATGGGATTAAACCATGGGCACCCCGAACCCTAAACCCTAGACTTAAACCATGGGTTAATTACAAAAAGAGGGCTTTGACTCAACCCCGACACCCCTAAGACTATTTTGAGTTGCAACTTTGCTTACAAGCTTCCACAAAAACTGCGGAGTTACCAAAATTAAGGACTGTTAAGGTGCACGCCCCAACAGGAGGCCCAGCCTGCCAGCATGTCGGAAAGGCTCAACACTTATATCTAACCATGGGAGTCCTAGCCTGTCGTAATGTCAAAAAGGATCTGTACTTACATCTAACTATGGGAGGCCCAACTTGCCACCATGTCAGAAAGGCTCCTGCACTTATATCTGACCATAGAAGGAACCAATTCTACCATGTCAGAAAGGTTCTTGGACTCATCACCTCCCCTTGGAGGGAACCTCGATATGGAGAACACCAAGCTTCTCCTTGAAGTACTCAAACTTCACTCTGACCATTTCTAGCATAGGATCACATCAGGGATGATTACGTCCAATGATAACCTGTGAGCCTCGCTAGGACTGATTACATCCAAGGAAAACCTATAGGACTATTGACATCTGAGCAACCTACGAGCTTCTCCAGGATTTTATGCTCAGATAACATGTCTCACCGGCTATGCTAGAACTCCCTTTTTCGAGATATCTTGATCTGGATCACATACTGGAGCATCACTGCTCCTCTCTGCATCATACAAAAATGCAAGTGATATAAATCAAATCAAATAGTAGTTTTCAAAAGAAACATACTACCTCCCAAATAGCTGAGCAAGTGGCAACATATTTTTCCTCGGTTGTACTCAGTGCCATGCAGGACTCCTTCCTGCTAAACCAAGAGATCACACCTGATATCATACTGAATCAGCATCCCGAAGTGCTCTTCCTATCAATGGCACTTCCTTCCCAATATGAATCCACATAACCCTCCATGTTAATCTTCAAATTCATATCATACTTAAGCCCATAATCAACTGTACCCTTCAAGTACCTCACTACATGCTTTGCAACCATCAGGTGAACATATCTCAATGTGTTCACAGCAAAGCAAATATCTGGTCTCATATTCATTAGGTACATCAAGGAACAAATATTTTGATGATACATTGTGGCATCAACCAACTCTGATGAAGAAACACTCAATAGATTCAGGTTCTATCCCATAGGTGTGGTCATGGATTTACATTCCATCATCCTGAACCTCTTCAGGATCTCTACTACATACTTCCATTGTCCCAGGGAGATTCCATCCGTATTCTACCACACCTCCATATCCAAGTCATTTGAACTCGACAACAAGTCTCCTTCTTGTAACTCTAATGAGTTCCTCTTTTCTGTTAGGAACAATTCATCAACATATAACAGGAGCATCACTGGTCTTCCAACTTCAACCTTGAAGTAAAGGTTGGAATCTGCTTTACTCTCAGTAAAGCCTAGAGTCATCAGTAATCTATCCATCATGTTGTACCATGTCGAATCTTAGGATCTTCTGCAGTCACTCCCTATGAAGTGGAGCATCATTCTCCCTCTTCCTTTCGTACCCTATGCATTGAAACATTCTGTACTAGAGTGACAAGTAGCTTCCTCTGCTACTAATATTCTATGTATCCATCTAGGGTCACTGGATACCAAGATCCTCTATCTGGAACCTTTTCAAAATTTCTTCTCGCACCCATCTATGATCTTGTCATCCTCTATAGGATTTCATCTTCAACCTTGTAGAAAAGGTTTAAATATTCATCACTCTGAGGGATCTTCAAGCTCCTCATGTATGTGTTATCCCATGGGTGTCTTCTGAGCTCGTACAAGGCCTTCTTTAATTTGCACATGAGTCTTCCTATCATGTGTATTAACTTCTAGTTGCTACAAATGTCTCTTCGTAGTCTATACCTTCTTTCCATGAGAAGCCTCGTGCTACGAATCTTGCCTTTTATCCCACGATGTTGCCATCTATTGCATGATGGAACTTGCAGATATTGCATTCTAGACATCATTGTTCTTGAACTGGTACTCTCTTTCCCTGTCTTCTTGGCTACTTCTTCATAGTTGGAAGAATCTACATCAATGATGTCACTCAATAGTGTCACATAACTAGAGTGTGTCAAAGGCCTCTTGAAGTCTCGTCATACTATTCTTCATTTTGTATTATTTCTTGAACTATCGTCACTTGTTCTTTGGAATAAGTCTCATCCTTCTTTTGTAGGTGATTGTACGCGATATTTCCTACAATTCAAATGCATTAGTTGTATGGTTAGAAACATTTCATAATGCATATTCATAGTGGTAAATTCTTATGCATAAAGATATAATCATGCAACTATTTTATCCAATACAACATTCATCCATATCTCATGGAAACTTTCTAGATGCCTTCCATCTCTACCAAGACATCATTGAGATTGTGCGCTAATCCAATATGTCAGCAAAGAGGTTTAATTCTACATAAGTAGCAATGGAGAGTTGTATAGCACCATGAACTACTTACTGTTGGGTGTTACAATGTATAAATTAATTCACCTAATCTTGAATTATCGATCGGGGTTGGTAGGCTTAGAGTTGACACAAAATATATGTGAAGGTAGAGGGGTTCCTATGCTGTTGTGTAAATATTTTAACAAAAAAAAGATCAAAAGATCTTTCAAAATGAAAAACCGAGTCAAACTCCTAAGAATTCAAATATTAAGTTAATTAAATTGGAACAAAATATTAAACTAAATAATTGATAATTTATTAAACTGAAAATGATACTATTAACAACTAATTGTTAAATTGGAAAGTAAGAGGCAAGGAAAACCTATTTAATAATCAAGTATAAAAAATAATAAAGAAAAATAAATAGAAAGAAACAAGTAGAAAACTTAATAGGAATGTCTTTGAATTCTGTCCTACAAGTCTCTCTCAGTAATCACACAATGAAAAAGGAACAACCTAAAAACATACTAAGGATAACACATATAACACT
Organism: Pseudotsuga menziesii; assembly: GCA_001517045.1. Classification (NCBI taxonomy): domain Eukaryota; kingdom Viridiplantae; phylum Streptophyta; class Pinopsida; order Pinales; family Pinaceae; genus Pseudotsuga; species Pseudotsuga menziesii. The sequence continues at coordinate 78,890 of LPNX010660479.1, read as the reverse complement.
AAATTTACATGCAAAGGATAAATCAATACAATGACATAAACAAAAAATAATACACTAGTAAAAAGAAATCAAAAAGAAATTGAAGAAACAAAACATAACACAGCTTAACACATACTCAAGGTGGAAACTTTAACCTAACAGTTTAACTTCAATGTTAAATAAAATTGTTATCTAACTATCTCAATCAAAGCATACTTCAAACATTGACAAAACAGAACTGAAAACAATCTCAAAACACATTAAAAACACTAAAACGAAACTAAGGGCTGAATGAGAGATTGAACTGTGGGTCTGAAAGGGGTGGTTGAATGACAGTTTAAACATGCTATCCGAATGACAACCTGCATAGTTAAAATAATAAAAATTAACCTAAATGATCTAATATTTAGATGAATTCGTGCAGATGCAGATCTAATGCATAAAGACAATAAGTAAACATATTTATTAAGCAAATTTAACAGTGACATGAACTTAAAAAAAATCATAAACATAAATAAACCATTACATGTTAATAAACAAACTAAAATTTAAATTGCATAAATTGATAACTTATAACAGAAAGGAAATAGACAAAACTGAATTTAAAAGCAGTCTATTCTATTTGCTTGTAAATACTTAACAGTAAACTAGAAATGAAAGGACTGAAATTAGATTCAAAAGCAAACTATGAGCGCAATTTAGTTATTTAATTATGGAAATAAAATGCATTACAAAAAACAAATGAGATAATACAACTAACTGGAAACAAAATTAATTACAACATAAAAAATAAATAAACAAGAAAAGAAAGAAACCTCTGGTTGATGAGGGGCCCTCTCAGCAATCAGGGGTGTTGCTTGGTTAACTTCTATTCAAATGCAATCTTCAACAACAAAGCATACAACTCTTTATTCAAATGATGGAACATAAATACAATGTGCTCAAGAATAAACTGATAAACTGTGAATTCTCTCCTCTCTGACTCTCTAGCTCTAGCTAACTGATCTCTCACACAGAGGCTGATATATATAATTGTTTACAGAGATGAGCAAGTTGACCCTTTAGTGGTCGAATGCTCTCGAAATTTAGTTGACTATTAAGGCGTTTAATAGATCGCAGGCCAATGCACATGATCTTCCCTTCTTCAACGCGAGTTTGGTCTTCTTCATTGGACAGCGTACGCGCAGGCTCCTTCTTCAGAGTGGTTGGTTATTAGAGGTGGTGCACAGCTCCTTCCTTAGCGTAGTAGTGAACTGGTGGCGAATAGAGGAGAATGCACGAAACGTTTTCTAGAACGTGGGATAACACAACAACCCAACGCTTGGTATGTTGATGAGGTGTTAATAAAGGAGGCTGCAAGATGGAGAATTATCTAGAACATGAGCTCCATTACCCAGACGCGTGGACAGCAGGTTGTTTGCAAAATTGTTTCACATTTTAATGCCTGAAATCAATTCTCAATAGCGCGCAGTTTGGTTAGCAATCTGGACAGAAAGCTGAACAATGAGCTGGACCGTGAGCTGGATATGCTAGGTGCAGATCTAGGGCGAACGAAGTGTCTTTTTGCTGGTGTACTTCAGGGCTACAGTCTACAAAAACACGGTTTAACATTTGGAAAACTACCAACGAGTTTCACGCAATGAGCTGGATGACAAGCTGGACGTCGAGCTGGACGTGCTGTGCACATGGCAAGATGAATACGTACTTGTTATTAATTTTTCCCGAAAAGATGATATAATCTGCAAACAAATATATAAATTAATTAATACATCAAATGTGGTTTAATAATGTCAATTTTAAATAATACAATCATAAAATGATAATAATAAATGGATTTTATATAAACCTTAAATTCATACATACCTGAGATGAATAGTGATTTGCGTGACATAAAGTATACAAAAAGTTAATAAAACATATGTTTAAATGAGTAATTTAATTGCCAAAAATGATAACAAATATAGGATCAACATTCCCCAAACTGAAGAAATGCAAGGCCCCACTGAGCAAAAAGAAAGATAACAGATCACACTGTCATGTCGAATTTTGATATGTAAGCTAGCAACAGGCATATACATAAGTAAATTCATAAGGTTTTATAAGTAATTCAACCATGTCCAAAGTAAAACTTTGGCCAGGTTGAACATATCACATGAAAAATAGAAATCACATTTATAATCAAGAGAGTTAGTCATTTACTACTTTACATGCATGATTGGGTAAAAAGATAGGATTATCAATAATGAAATGATAAGAAGAATTTCTAAGCATCCATATGAAGGTAAAAATTATTTTCCAAAAAACAAAATTTGGCTAGCAAATTTTAATTATAAGTGCTATAATATTACAATGTTTTATTCAAATCGTCATTTGGTATTTCGTTTGGACCTTCATTTGATTCTTCATAATGATTTTGTTGTGAAAATATGCTTCATGCTATAATCAAGTTCCACTGCTTATATTATCCTGAAAGCACTTACCATTTGTCAGAGATAAATAGATCTATCATAAATAATGAAAAGTAAAAATAGTCTAATTTTTCCAAATCCATCTTCCCCCAAACCAAAGATATGGCGTGTCCTCAAGCCATAGAAGAGAGAAGAATTGATTGTTCCAGAAAAAATAAAAGAGTTCTATCATGCTGTTGATTATTTTGTAAAGAAAAGAAGAAAAACTAACTAACTAGTAAATGGAAATGATTTAGAGATGTATAATCATTTAAAATATAACAATGCTTAGAAAGACTGCTTGAATGATAATAATTGAACCAAAAGAATGCCATAGGAAAAACTAGTCATCTATGCCTCATTTTAAAGATATCCTATCATCACAAAATATTTAAGTTTACCCCAGAGTATGTGAGATGTACAGCTATGGGTCTCATTTCTAGGATAATGACATCCTAGATATGTATTGAATTAGATGGCCAGGGTTAAGACCAACTTACAACCATTCTCAAACGACATGTTAAACAATTGGTCATAACATGTTTATTCATAAATTTTAAAATTTTTCTTTATATTATCATTGTTTTATGAACTATGTGCATAGTAGTGCATTAACCAGATCTCTTTTACTAGGTATTGCCCTGCTGCCAGTAGGCATGTTCAGTACCACAAGGGGTTTACCTTGGTACCATGCAAGCATAGTCCCGCTGCCAGCGAGCCTGTTCAGTACCCAGACGGGTTGACTTGCATTTATCGAGCTTCCATGTTTTGAGTTTTTACTTAGCATTGATCCGCTGCCAGCAAGCCTGTTCAGTGCTTCGGCGGGTTTGCCTTGTATAATGATATTAAATATATGGAAGCCGATTGGTACTAGAGTGTGTTAAGTCTTGTTTTGAACACATAATTCAATTTTTTTTTCAAAATAAACTTATACGTAATTTCATAATGGCCATAACCATAGATCATGTCAAAAGAGAGTAACCTAAAGTTGTTCTTTAACCTTACAATCCTTCTTCTTCATAAAAGAAAAGTAATGTTCCCTATAGACAAAAATTCCACTTACTCTCAAATTATCACCAAAATACTTGAGAGACAAGTTTTGATAACAAGCATAAGATGAACTAGTAATCCATAGCTGTAAGATGAGAATGTGAAAAATATGATGATGAAAGTAGGTCTATCAATCAACTGTTAAAAAGAGTAAATCAGAAATATACAAGTCTGAATCAAAATACCAAAAACCATATGAATCATAGAAGAGCTGGTTAAGTATGATATACAAAGGATTGTAATTTTAATTTTCACTATAAGCTACAAATTTCAGAAGCACCCCAAGAAAGGTTAAGATACCTGATGAGTATTTTAACATACTTCCCTTTTCCAAGTAATACTCCATGAGTTGCTTATAGAGATAGAATACTTGTAATCAAACTGCAAAACCACTTGTTAGATGATTCAATTTATTAATGAAGACATAATAAAAAGAAAAAGAGTTTGCTGTAAAAAATCTATTAGAAATGACTCTTATTTATTCAAAGAAACAAACACATATTTACATATATACAAGTGATAATAACCTAAAATACTTTTCAAGGATCAGGAGGAGGAGGAATAACTTCCCTTTCATTCTGCTGCAAAACATTCTGTATAAAATCTTGTTTAGATGTCGATTGATGATAAAGTCTGAGTCTATGTCCATTTACTACAAAGGAAACTTCTGAGCCATCAATTTTTTTAATTTTTACTGACTTGTTGCAACTACAACTATTTCCCAAATTTTAAAATTTTGGACCCTCTTTTGAATTCCTGAACTTTGTTTTCCTCTGCTCCAAATTTGGATTTTCTTGACTTTGTATTGAGGTCAATTGTTTCTTCGTTTCGGAAGTTGTATGATCTAATTTTGCTTGTCTAGCCAATGCTTTTGACTGTGGAGTTTTGTTTGATTGTTTGGAGCTTAAGGTTTGATTTTTGGTGTTTTATATCGTTGTTGGAGGTCAGATGATGAATTGACTGTTTGTTTCACTGTGTCAGAGGTTGAGTGAATTAATATTTCCATCGCCCAGCTGAAAAGCATTTTAGTTTATTTTAAGTACTTAATTTTTTTTATTTTTTCGATGATCGCTGTCAGAAGTCATTTGAATAGTGAATCAGGGCAGTAGTTCTCTACGCAGCCACCGTTGCGGAAGGTAAACAATGAACATCCCGATAGACAGTTCTTATTTTCACCGATGCACTTTTATCTCATTTGTTGTTGACTAACAACGTTTTTTTTTTTTATCACTGTCGGAGCATTAGTCTTCTAGGTAGCCGCCATTTCAGAGGACAAATAGAGAATGGGCCAATGGATAGTTTTACTTTCACCGATTTTGTGGTTTTATTGGTTCAAACTTTTTACTTTGCGATGTTTTTGTTTTCACTATTGGAATGGTGTTGATGATTGATCAGAGGACTAGTCCTTTGTGTTGCCGACACGGCGGCACCTTTGAGTTTTGAGTCTCCGATATTTAGTAGTTAAAGCTTCCGGTCGTCGATGGTTTCATGTTGACCACGAAACCTTTAGTCTGTATGTCTTCTGCCATTGTGGCTGCTTAGTGAACTAACCGTCCGACATATAGTCCTTCTGCTCACCGATGCCGATGTCTTTAGTGGGTAGTGGTTCCGATCTCCGATGCATGATTATCAGCGGCGTTTAGTTCTTTATTTCACAGACATTGTGGAAACTTTCAGCTTGTCTCACCGATACTACGGATTGTTTTGTGTCTTGAGCCACCGATACACAGCTATTAGAACCTTCGATCACCGACGTTATTTTTGTCGCAGAACCCGTAGTATTTATGCTACCCGTCGTTGCGGCTGTTTAGTGGATTATTTTCTTGATGCTTAGTGTCTTTTGCTTCCAACTGCCGGTAGGGTCTTCCCACTGTTTTTGTGTGTTGATGGAGGTTTTCTATGGTTTTTGGTCGATTGGGGGTTTTTTTGGAGATGAAGAACACAGTTAGGGTTCCTTGTTTTGAGGATTAGAAGTTACAATGATGTGGTTCATGCTTTTATCAGAGGATTTTGATTTAGTTCAGATGTGACCCGGATTTAGATGATGAGTCTTTCCTACCAAGGTTTTCATTTTGGTTACAGACATGGGGTTTAAGCACAAACTTGCAGGATTTTCTTTGCCTTGTCATTCTTTCTGTTCATGCATTAATACTATGTATAGTTCATTTTATAGAATGCATATGGAGGAGGTAAACATACTGATACAATTTTTGTTATGTTTATGACAGGGTGATTGCTGCGGCAAAGAAGATATGTCTAAAAGACAAAGCAGAGGAAGGAAGAGGCTGAAAAATGAAGAAGCAGAGATAGAGAAAAGAAGAAGAAAGTGAAGGTTTGAGATCAACAAGATTTGAAAAATACCAACGAATTATTGAGCATAATCAATAGCAACAGAGGCCTAGCCTTGGGAAACGTTCATCAGCGACCAAGCTGGTCCTTTTTTATAAAAGTACTACTAAATTTTAATTTAATGTAACGTGTCGTACAACACTCACTAAAAGACAAAATTGTGAGATTAAATGGTTGGGGGGGAGCCCAAAGTTCACAGGGGCAGCCCAAAGGTCACAAGGGGCAGCCCAAAGGTTTTGCTATTTTCTATAAATATAGGAGAGTTAGATGTAATAAAGGAATTTTTCCCAGATAGATTTGTGAGAGTATGTTGTAAGAAGAACTATTTCCTTTTGCAATGAAGAATTACAAGTTTCTTGTTGGAGAAAGCTTGGTGGAATGTTTCAAATGCTGTGCTATGGATCCGTCGAATGTGAACTATTTCATTTTCATCTTGTGTCCATTAATTGTGAGATTGTTCTAACTCTTTGAACCTATGTTCTTGTTATGAATGCGCTCTAGCTTATTCTATGAAATTTCCACTAAGAGTAATGAAGGCTTTTCATAAACAATAAGCTATCTTGTTGTTCATATATCTATTAATGTTCATGTGTTTTGAAATAAGTAACAACTATCTGTGATTTCTCTTAATGCATGCACAGAAATACAGTACTCATTGATAAATGATAATCTTGCTCCCTAGGGATAGATTAGATAGTTAGTTTTAGTTTATTGCTGTGTGTGATTTAGGTTTCTAAGATTTAAGACGAGAGGTAAGAACCTGTGCATCACATTGTGACCGCTCCTCGTATTTGCTATCAATATGCATTTTTAGATAGGCACTTGCATATCATACTTAAATTCAAAAAACTAAAAATATACACGGTGGACCGAGCTGTAACCAGTAAAACCTTTTATTTTGTTACTTGTCCTATGGTAGCCGGACCGTAAACCGAATGGATTCCCCATACCAAACAGTAACTGGCTAGTTGGGAACGTTTACTGGGGAGAATCCCTAACTATTGTTACCTGTGATTTTTTAGGCCTCAATAGTTTTTGGTTCTAGAAGGAGGGCCACCAGTGCATGGCTGGTCGAGGAAACCCATTTTCTCAAGATTATTCCACCGGTGACAGTTCTGAAAGCAGTTTGTTTCCCAATCCATCTCCGGAAGAAAAGGGTAAAGAGCATATGTATTCTGTTGATAACGAAGTAGTCAATGATCTGAGAAGATTTACTAGGGCATATGCAAAGAAGATTGGAGGATTACCAATTATTCCTGTCTTACCAAGAAGAGAATATCGAAAGAAAGACCGCCCTATATTGGAAGACGCAGTACTGGTTGAAGATTTTGAAGAACTGGTAGAAACAACCTTATAGGAAGTTGTTCAACCTTTGAATCAGTTGGGCCTAGATACACCTTACTATTCACCTATTCATACCCCTGTTCATTCACCACCTCATTATTCACCCAGAATCATGGCTGTTGTAAACGCAAATCAGCCACCCAACCCACCAAATCCACCACCTGCTTGGAAGGCTAGGTCACCTTTAAACCTGGCACCCCCTTTGCATGATTTACCTCAAGCCTTTGAGAAAATGTTGCCTAAGTTTGACCCAAGTGAAAAGATTTTGGTAGATGATCATTTGCAAAGATTTCACTTGGCTATAGAAGGACTACGGGCTGGAGAACATGAAGATGTAGTCTGCAGATTGTTTCCACATACCCTGAAAGGAGCATTAGCTTCATGGTATTTTGCTTTGCTTGCAAATTCAATCACAGAGTGGGACACATTTGAAAGAATATTTAGAAGAAAATATGCAGTCCAGAAAACTCATGTAGCTCTAATGAAAGGGTTATGCGCTTTAAAGAAAGAAAGGAAGGAAAAAGTGCATAATTTCACTCAAAGATTTGTTGCTTATATAAAGAATTTTTCTGCAACTAATAAACCATCTGATAAAGTTCTGATTGAATACTATACTTCATCTCTAGGGCCTGAATTGGCCATGTTTTCCAAGATCTCAGTCAAGCCTATATTTTCAGAAACTTATGAAGAAGCTGAGAGGGTAGAGGTTGAGAAGGAGAGCATAGAAGATTATCCTATGCAGTCGGAAGAATTTTTTTTTGGTAAGAGAGTGTTGTTACTAACTAATCCTAAGGATGAGCAACCACATGATTTTGAAGGGATGGTGAAGATGATGCAGAAGCTATCTAATAGAGTGATAGATTTGGAAAAAGAAAAGGAAGCTCATAAAGCATATAAGCCTTACTATAAAAGGAGAGAAGACAGCAATCAATCTAAACCCCCTCTACATAGTCCCATATCTATGAATTTAACTGAGGTAGGTATGGATAACTTTTGCACCTTTCATCAGCAGCCTCATTCTGAGAAAAATTGTCCCCAATGGATCAATTCGATGACATTAGTAATGAATCAGATATTGGACTCCAAACTAACAGAAGCTGATGATGAGCAAGAAAAGGGTAATAAGCAACCCACAGAAAAACAAGAAGAGGATGCTTTGGTTTTATGGGACTGTGTCTCGATGTTTGATACCGAAGAAGAAGGTTGTTTGAATAGGAGGAGATATCAGAAACAAACGTGACAATGAGAAGTCAGGGTTTGATAAAAGAAGACAAGTCAGTACTCCTGAAAATTAAGAGACTTCAAGAGAATGTAAAGAAAATTTAGAAGAGCACCACAGTTGATAAAATACCTGAATTCACCATTATGAGTCAAAATCCAAAGAAAATCAACATGCCTGTTAAGCTTGTTGAAGAGAAGATTGATAATGTAAAAAATAATCTCAAAGAACATAAGATGGAGTATAATATTGTGGAAGATATTAAAAGGGCTAAGGAAAATATCTCACTGTTTGAAATGTGTAATGTGCCTCAGCAAAAAATAAAAATTGTTAAAAGCACTTGAAGCACCAGAGGAAAATATTCCCACTGACAACCAACCTGAAGAAGAAGAAATCGGTGAAGCAAGTGTGGGAGGTAAGTCTAAATACAAAATCCCACCATTCCTCCTAACTTTTGGAATTTTCAATCATAACGTGCACAACTGTTTAGTAGACTCAGGGGAATCATTCAATGTTATGCCATTTTCAGTCTGTAAGAAGATAAATGGACAACCTAAACCATCTACTTGGCAGATTATTCAGTTAGACAGAACAGCTGTGAAGGTAATTGGGGAAATGGAGGCTGTTCTAATTCAATTATCTTCAAATGAAAAGGTATGTCAGTTCATTGATATTGTAGTAGCAGACATACCTGAGGCTTATGGAATTGTGTTGAGTTGGGATTGGTCAGCAAAGCTAAATTGATATTTTGCATTAGATTGATCACATCTGTGGTTTCCTTATAAGGGAAGTCCCAATCAAATAAAATTATTAAGAGAGCCCCACATGAAGCACAATGTTACTCAGTTGGAGGGTAAGAATGAACCATTGAATTCTTTATTGGGAAATTACTTCATTGAACTAGAACCGGGAAACTGCCAAGTGGAAGAAGCTAGTAGTGCACCAGACACCCAACCCGATCTCCTTCGATTTTCACGGGCTGATGAGATTGATTGTAAAATAGTAGACTTAATTTCAGATGTAGTTTTTTATTCAAGTACAGTAGGGTTAGATAATGGGTAAGCCTTTTCAGTCAAGCCTAGCCCCTCAACTTACAAGTTTCCATATTTATAGGGGTGGGCAGAGAACTGACCAGTTAGTGGTTTAGTTCTCAAAATTTATTTTTCTAGATTTATTTTTATTTTTTTTATTTTCTTGATTATCGTGTACATAAATAAACTGAATTGGTTGTTTATTTTTTATTTATTTTATTTATGTTTGTTTTTAGTTAGATTTTGTTTGATTTCAATAAAAGAAGCAAACTTTTGGTTGCATGGAGAACGTCAGAATTCTGGATTAACTAAAATGCTTGATTATAATATTGTGTACTATTGATTTATCTGAAAGAATTTATTCTAGTTTAATAGTTTTCCTCAATGGCTATGAACACATTGAAGTCCTACTTAATCCTCATAAAATAACTCAGGATCAAAAGGTATGGAATACTATTTTGAGGCTCCATCCATCTTACATTTAAAAATGTCTTAGGGGGTGACAACAAAAGACCCATGGAAAGGAAGTAGGGTAAACAATATATTATATATAAATGATCCCATGCCAAGAATTGAAAGCCAAAAGGCAAATAAGAGTAAAAAAACTCCTAAGAAAGCAATATGTATCAAAACAAAGTACTAAAGCATATGAGTACAAAATTGCCAAAGTTCTTCTCCGTCTGTGAGATGAAAATTAAATACATATCTCACACAAACGGACACTATGGATAGAGGAGCCTAAATAAAAATTGAGAAAGAAGGCATGCAGGAGGACTCAGAAAGAAAGAAAAAATCCAAAAGCATAGAAGTGCAAAATGGCATGGGAATGAGGAACAAATGAATATTTATGTTTACCATATGTTATAATCCTGTGGTGTCCAAGCTGGGAGCTACCTGAAGACAGAGGTAAAAAATGAAACTCATATTCCTGGCCTCAAAAGAGTTATCTAGACTTTGAAATCTTGGTTGCCATTTTCCTAAATTGGACTATCATCAATGATTAAAAGTACATACATTTGCCATTTGGGAAATCTAGACATCTAGAAGAATTCAACATGTTGGTTTTATTGTCAAATAGTCTGTTACTTAAGGAAGAAATGGTCCAGAGATCTGTGTTCACCAGGTAGTCGCCAATTGTTGCAGCTGCAACTATTTCCCAAATTTTTAAAATTTTGGACCCTCCTTTTGATTTTATCTTATCTGAGATTAGTTGAATTCCTGAACTCTGGTTTCCTCTGCTCCAAATTTGGATTTTCTTGACTTTGTATTGAGTTCAATTGTTCCTTTGTTTCGGAAGTTCTATGATCTAATTTTGCTTGTCTAGCCAATGCTTTTGACTATGGAGTTTTGTTTGATTGTTTCGATCTTAAGGTCTGATTTTTGGTGATTTTTATCGTTGTTGGAGGTTGGATGATGAGTCGACTATTTGTTCCATTGTGTCGGATGTTGAGTGAACTAATATTTCTGTTGCCCAGTTGAAAATCCTTTCGGTTTATTTGAAGTACTTAATGTTTTTTATTTTTTCGATGATCGCTGTCGGAGTCATTTGAACAGTGAATCGATGCAGTAGTTCTCTACGTGGCCGCCATTGCAGAAGGTAAACAATGAACGTCTCAATCGATAGTTCTTATTTTCACTGATGCACTTTTATCTCATTTGTTTTTTACTATTGGCGTTTTTGTTTGATCACTGCTGGAGCATTAGTCTTCTAGGTAGCCTCCATTTTGGAGGTGTTGGGGCCTGGAAATTCGCAGGCGACAACAGTAAAGGATTCTCCCTAATCAATGTTCCCAACTAGCCCGTTGACTGTTTGATATAGGGAATCCATCCGGTTTGCGGTCCGGCTACCGTAGGTCAAAGTAACAAAACAAAGGTTTTACCGGTTGCGGCCCGGTCCATCGAGTTTTTGTATTTTTGACTTAATGTATGCAAATGCAAATGCAAATGCCTAACTAACAATGCAGGATGATGAGGATGCGGGGAGCATCACAATGTGATGCGCAGGTTCTTACCTCTCGTCTTAGGCTCACAAGCATCTGCATCACATATGCAAGAATGAAACAAACTAAATCTCCATCTAACTACCTATCTATCCACCTATCCCCAGGGAGCCAAAATATGATTTATTTATGAGTAATGTAGATTATTCATGGATTATAAATAGAAATTACAGATAGCTGATATTTTTCTCTACAACACATGAAAGATTAAAGATATTTCAACAATCAGATAGCCAACTGTTTCATAAGCAGCATACATTACTCCTAGTGGAAATCTTCATGAAATAAACTGGAAAACATTCATACAAGAACATAGGTTCAATGAGTTAGAACGGTCTCACAGTTAATGGACATAAAGATGAAAACGAAATAGTTCCTCTTCAACAAATCCATAGCACAACATTTGAATATTCCACTAAGCTTTCTCCAATAGGCAAACTGTAATTTTCTATTGCAAAAGGAAATAGTTATTCTTACAATATGTCTTCACCAGTCTCACTGGGGAAAAAGCCCCTCTTTCTTCTAAGTGTTTTACATTTATACAAAAAAGGGTCAGACTGTTGGGCTGCCCAAAGTGACCTTTGGGCTTCCCAACCTCTCGTCTCCCAATGTTCTATTTTTTTTTTTAAATGTTTTACAAAAATTAGTTATAATGATGACCGAACCTTCATGAGGACGAGACCACTTGAATATCCAGAAACTTCCTCCACGTTGCAGCCTCATTAGCGATGCTTTCAAAAGTACAAGGTTCTACAAACTGAATATTTATCTCAAATTTCTTAGCTTGTTTCTTGATAGCCTCGACCCTGGGCGTACTCAATCGGAGCTGATCTTCTAGAATCAATACACTTACGGCTGGGTGATCTACTTGGCTTCTCAATATCAGATCATCCATGGCTTTGATATCCTGCACCTTAGCTTCTTCCTCCTGGAATATTTTCTGCAGTAGCTCCACAAAGGCTTCGTGATCTGGGAAAACTTCAAGCCTCTCCTCCACTTTTATCTGGCACCGGTTGTATGTATTGAGAAGTCTTCTGAAGAATTCGGTGCATAATCCCCTTGTCTTCTTTACTTCCTTCTTGAAGTCTTCAGCAGTATTTATAGCAAACTCCACTAGGTTATAGTCCCGTTTGAGGGCCTGCTGGTCTTTTGCCGGTAGCTCTGTTGGGGTTTCCTCGTTGATCTCCAACCTTTCCATTCGTACAGTCAAGAACTCTATGACGTCCTGGGACTTGTCCACAAAGAAGGATGCAGTTTCCAGGATCTCCTCCAATCGACTGTCAATCTGCAGCACTTTACACCTTTGTTTTTCAACAGCAGTCTACAGCTACAACATCTTAGTTTTCTGAGTCAATACATGCTACTTGAGAGGCTGAATATCGACTTGCTATTCTCTGGATACTTCCAAAGTAGTGGTCAAAGAAGAGATCTGCTCCTGATGTTCCTTTCTCAGTTCTTGAGTGTGCATATCATTTTCCTGTAGGAGGATCTTTAGCTGGTCTTCTAGCTCCTCCACCTTTGTCAGTAGCTGCCCCTTCTCGGTCTTTAGATCTTGGCATTCCTTCTGCACTTTCTCTAGGGCCTCCTGGGTTGTTTCCTTGACTTGTATTTCCACCTAGAGGGCCTGCATCTTAGCTTTTGAGGATTTCATTTCCCTTTGCATGTATTCATATTTCCTCTTGAGCCTGTTGTTCTCTTCTCTCTCATGCCTCAGTGTATCTTTCAACTGAGCAGAGGATTTCTTAGACTGTTCTAAGTCCTTCATGATCTTGTCTACATTGTCCTCTGAGGCATGAAGAAAGGCAGATCCGGTTCTCAGGGTGAATCTCGGATCTAGGTCTGTCCCTAGCATAACAGCAGTATCTGTTATCATTTTACCAGGTAGACCTTTCGCCTCCACTTTCTTTTCTATCCTCTTTATTATTCGTTTTGTTTCCCTATCATAATATATGGTGTTGAAATCAGGGATTTCCTTTCCTTTTTCTTGCACAAAAGGGACTAGCCCGAGCATGGGAACCCTGGGTATGCTGGCAGCCGGTACTTGAGGGGTCTGTACTTTGGGGTTCTCCACCTCCTGAGTCTGCCCTGCTGCTATTTCAGAAGCTGACTGCTGAGTCAATTTTATCCTTTCAGCTTCTTTCCTTTGAAGCTCCTAATCGAGCTTTCTCTTTGCTTCCTCTGCTTTCTCGGCTGCTTCCTAAGAAGCTCTTTTTTCTTCTTCTGTATGAATCCTTTCTTCAGCTTCTTTTTCCAACCTCTAGGCTTCCTCATTTCATTTTTTGGCTTCTTCTTCAGCCTTTGCCTGTTCGTCCCCTTTTCCACCTTTGGTGGTGATCTTTTTCTTGAATCTTCTCATTAGCATTGTCATGTTTGGGGCGTTTTGGAAGACAAATTCGTCCTTATCAAAATGGTGGGTGTACTCGAAGTGCACCTTGTGTTCTTTGCAATGCTCAATAACCTTGCCTTGGGTGTCATTTCTGCGGTAGGGAATCTCCCCGAAATGGAACTTCTCCAAATCCTCTATGAATTCAGCAGCTTGTTTCACCTTGGTGAATTTATAGCTTCCTAGCTTGAATGGCAAAGGAGGGTAGGTGGTGTTCTTATGTTCGAATAGAAAACTTCCTACTCCATCTATGAACACTTGTCTGACTTCCTCCTTGTGGACTATGTACTCCGTCGCATATTTGGGCAGCAGTGAAGGTGGTCTTGATCCTCCGAACATCCGAAAGTACATGCCATTTGCAGTAAAGAAATAATCCGCATATTCTCCTATCACTTGCATGGCTTATTTCGACATACAGTCACACTCCTTCCGGAAAATGAGTGTGTACAGAGGCATAATGAAGTGCTCACAGAACTCTCTGTAATGGCTATGGTACTGGTGAGCCCACAATGGTCTATAAGCGGCATAAACAGGCATCCTTTCCCTGTCCCAGATGCACCTGAGACCGGGGAAAGCCTGGTTGCACAATATGCAGTCTATTAATATTGAACTCATGTAAAACTCTGATCTTTTCTTGGACTCTCCCTCCAAGGCTGAGGTCACGCAAGAAGAAAGACTGCTGGACACCATGCTGGCCCAATTGAAGACTGTCCCTTGGGTTGCCACATGAAAAATAATTGGTATCCATTCAAGTTTGAAGAGTCTACCATGAGCTCTCCCAAAGATCCTATTAAGCATCAGAGTGATAAATCTGTAGGGAGCCCTCAAGCTCACTGTATCATACTCACTGGTTGGTCTGTTTCGATAATGCTTCCCCTGCAACATCATTCTCCTAAGAGTTTCCACCAGGTCCATTTTGATGCTTTTCAGCCAATCCTCTGATAAGAAAACCTGGGCTTCTGGTAGGTGATAAGCCAACGCCACATATCCAGGGCTAAATGTAGCATAGCCCTATCCTTCAACATTTCCCATGATCATTTTAGTGGTGTCTACTCGGGGCATAATCCATCCAATTACCTCAGAGCATGGGAACAGCTCTGGTCTGGTGGCAACTTTCATGAGAGCAGATTTCTCTATGTTAGCATAGATGGATTCTTCTTCGAGGCCCATGTTGGGGACCTCCCTGCGGGAAATCAATCTATATACTTCACCCCATTTGTACTCGGGTTCCACACCAGAAACACATTGAGTGTCTTCATATGTGTACTCGATCTTTGTGACCTCTTCTACTTCTGGTCCTTCTTCGACCATATGGGCCTTCTTCTTCTGCCTCTTGGACATGGTGGATTCGAATTCTTCCTGCCATATATAACATTGTAACATTGATAAATTCAAGTTGCAGACATTCACAAGACACTATGCAGCATTTTATTCTCTCTATGTGTATCATGACAGCAACTAGTCCATGAAGCTAGGATATAAGCTTGCATGACCTGACTGACCTGACTAACAGGACTATTACAACCAAATGCACACTATCTTAGCATGATACAAAACAGTGTTGTATTTAAATCATTCCATCAACCATCTTCTAGACTGCAATAAAACTACATCTATATGCGATGTGCCATTTTCATGTGTCTTAATGTGATAGCAAGTAGGGAAGCAAATGCATGCATGTACGGCCTAAAAATGCCCTGACTATCAGAACCATTAAAATGAAATGTGCAGTGTTCAGCAGTTTAGTCTGTGTATATCAACAAAGGAGATAATTGAGAGTAGTTATATGCAGTATGCTTGTGAGAGTCTCCTGCGTTTTATAATAACAAACATTTTAACAATGAATAGCCTAGCCGGACTAGAATCAACAAGGACTTGTGCAGTTCGCAGGAGAAAATTTACATTAAGCCAACTACACATTTCACTCTCTATGGGTATTATTGTCATCCTACTGCAAAAACACTACCCATGCGATTCCTAGCTAACAAAACACAACAGTGGCATATCCCTTCTAACCAACTAGGGTTTCTAACAACCGAGCCCAAATGGACTGCGCGAGACGGTGTGAGAAACACAGGCTGGGGTTCGAGAAAAATGGGCAATATGAACCTCGAACGAAAGGAGGAATTACCAAAAGATTACAGAAAAAACACAACATAACCTACCCTGTATCTCATTATCATATACAGGGTGGTTTGGTGCAGGCGACGTAACGGCCGCCTGCACCTAACCCCCACCCACCATGCACAAGGTTGCGCACCAACAGCTACAGGTGAAAAATTGCTCCGTAGGTCAAAAATGCCAGTGCTAGCAGTCAAAATAACCCCCCCCCCTCTTATTATATATGCACACACCTAACGGGGCGAAGAAATCCCCGTAACTAAGACTAACCGCATCAATCCTTAACACATGCTTCAAAAGGAATGGGAGAAGGTAAATAAACCTACCTGGCACTGACGTATCCGGCGCGGAGAGGTCTGGAAAGCCTCGTGGTGGAGACACCTGTACTGAGGGTACCGCAAATGATGAACCAGGAGACAGCACGACAACGATGGGCGCGGCATTCAGAAAAAATACGATAGAATAATACCTTGCCTCCCCGTGAATATATAGATATGGCCCGCACGTGGGAAAACTCAACGGATCGGATGGGAATCAACTCCGGATTCGGAGGCAAAGCACTGCTCCTTCTGCAATGGTGGAAATCCATAGCATAAAACCATCCGCAATGATAGTCAAGGCCAAAAACTAACGGTCGGACGTCGGAGGCCCTTTTGGGTCAGAAGCTGAAAGCTTAAATTCTTCCGCAACGGTGGAAACTCATAACATAAACACCATCTGTAAAGCTCAAGTCAGAAACCAAATGACTATACATCGGAAGCCTAACGCTTTTCCCATCCGCAACGCCGGGATCTCAAAGCTCAACCCCGTCCGCAACGGCGGAGAGAGTGATGAAAAAAGGCTCCGATACAAAGCCATAAATCGGAAGGAAAGTGAAAACCCATCCGTAACGACAGAAAACAAATGCAAAAATTCATCTGCAACGTCAGACAAGGAAATAACCACACCTTTTGACGTAAATCCAAAATTCATCCGCAACGGCGGCGGGAAAGTCAATTAAACAAACTTCCGATTTAGAGTGGCTTCAAAGGTATTCAAAAATAACGATAAGGATTGATAAAAAAGGGAAAATTTCCAGCGTTAGAGGGAGATGTAAACAGGTGGTAAACCAATTCAGCATGAGAAACTCTTTCTGAAAGTTCCCTGACCAAATCAAAGCATAAAATCAAGCTAACCAAAGCAAAAGGGGGGTCCTAAATTTTTTTGGAATTTTGGGAAATTATTGCAGCTGCAACAGGAGGAAAAATAGAGAATGGGCCGATGGATAGTTTTACTTTCGCCGATTCCATGGTTTTATTGGTTCAAACTTTTTACTTTGCGATGTTTTTTTTTTCACTATCGGAATGGTGTTGATGATTAATCAGAGGACTAGTCCTTTGTGTTGCTGACACGGCAACACCTTTGAGCTTTGAGTCTCTGATATTCAGTAGTTAAAGCTTCTGATCGTTGATGGTTTCATGTTGACCGCGGAACCTTTAGTCTATATGTCTTCCACCATTGTGGCTTCTTAGTGAACTAACCGCCCGACATATAGTCCTTCCGCTCGTCGATGCCGATGTGTTTAGTGGGTAGTGGTAACAATCTCTGATGCATGACTATCGGCGGCGTTTAGTGTTTTATTTCGCCGACATTGCAGAAAATTTCAGCTTGTCTCACCGATACTACGGATTGTTTTGTGTCTTGAGCCACCGATACATAGCTCTTAGAACCTCCGATCACCGACGTTATTTTTGTTGCGGAACCCGTAGTATTTATGCTATCCGTTGTTGCGGCTGTTTAGTGTATTATTTTCCTGATGCTTAGTGTCTTTTGCTTCCGACTGCCGATAGGGTCTTCCCACTATTTTTGTCTGCTGACGGAGGTTTTTCGTGGTTTTTGGTCGAGTTGGGATTTTTTCTGAGATGAAGAGCGCAGTCAGGGTTCGGTGTTTTGAGGATTGGCAGTTACAATGATGTGGTTCATGCTTTTATCAGAGGAGTTTGAGATAGTTTAGATGCGACCTGGATTCAAATGACAAGTCTTTCCTATCAAGGTTGTCATTTTGGTTATAGACAGGGGTTTAAGCACAAACTTGCAGGATTTTCTTTGCCTTGTCATTCTTTCTGTTCATGCATTAATATTGTGTATAGTTCATTTTACAGAATGCATATGGATGAGGTAAATAGATTGATACATTTTTTGTTATGCTTATGACAGGGTGATTGCTGCTGCAAAGAAGATATGTCTAAAAGACAAAGTAGAGGAAGGAAGAGGATGAAGAATGAAGAAGTAGAGATATAGAAAAGAAGAAGAAATTCAAGGTATGAGATCAACATGATCTAAAAAAGACCAACAGATTATTGAGCATAATAAATAGCAGCAGAGGCCCAGGCTTGGGAAACGTTCATCAGCGACCAAGTTGGTCCTTTTTTATAAAAGTGCTATTAAATTTTAATTTAATGTAACGTGTCGTACAACACTCATTAAAAGACAAAATTGTGAGATTAAATGCTTGGGGGGGATCCCAAAGGTCACAAGGAGCAGCCTAAAGGTTTTGCTATTTTGTATAAATATATGAGAGTTAGGTGTAATAAAGGACTTTTTCCCAGATAGATTTGTGAGAGTATGTTGTAAGAAGAACTATTTCCTTTTGCAATGAAGAATTACAAGTTTCTAGTTGGAGAAAGCTTGGTGGAATGTTTCATATGTTGTGTTATGGATCCGTCGAATGTGAACTATTTCATTTTCATCTTGTGTCCATTAACTGTGAGATCGTTCTAACTCTTTGAACCTATGTTCTTGTTATGAATGCGCTCTAGCTTATTCTATGAAATTTCCACTATGAGTAATGAAGGCTTTTCATAAACAATAAGCTATCTTGTTGTTCATATATCTATTAATGTTCATGTGTTTTGAAATAAGTAACAACTATTTGTGATTTCTCTTAATGCATGCACAGAAATACATTACTCATTGATAAATGATAATGTTTCTCCCTAGGGATAGGTTAGATAGTTAGTTTTAGTTTCTTGCTGTGTGTGATTTAGATGCGAGAGAGTTAAGACAGGAGGTAAGAACCTGTGCATCACATTGTGACCACTCCTCGTATGCTCTATCAATATGCATTTTTATATAGGCACTTTCATATCATACTTAAATTAAAAAAACTAAAAATATACACGGTGGACCGGGCCATAACCGGTAAAACCTTTTATTTTGTTACTTGAACTACGGTAGTCGGACCTTAAACCGGACGGATTTCCCATACCAAACAGTAACGGGCTAGTTGGGAACGTTTACTGGGGAGAATCCCTAATTGTTGTTACCTGCAATTTTCCAGACCTCAACACTACCCATTGTCAAAAGTTGTAATCGTATGGACCCATCCAATGGGTAGTTAACTTTCCTTCAAAGTTTTTAAACTGTGAGTCGACCAGTAGTGCCCAATCTCTAGTATTAAAATGATTTTGTTTAATAAATTTATCATTCCATGTCTTTCATTGATTCTCTATTAGCATGGTTATTTGGAGTGCATCTTGTCTAACTCATTAATTTTCAATATTCATTGTTTCTGTGCTTCATCCCAATTCATGCCTAGTTGTGTTGCCATACGAAAGGTTTTAACCTGAAATTCAATAGGTAAAAGGACTTGTTTGCCATACAATAACTCATAGGGGGTATGCCTGGTAGTGTTTCTCCATGTTATCCTATAGGCCCATAAATCCTTTGGGAGTCTATCTTCCCAGTCCTTATGATGTAAGTGAATGGTTTTAGTTAAAATGGCTTCTAATACTCTATTAGTTGATTCTACCTGAACATTAGCCTGAGGGTGATAAGGTGAATATTTGCAATGTTGGATGCTATATTTCATAGTAAGTTCTTTTATTAGTTTAGAATTAAATTGAGTACCTTGATCTGTGACAATTTCTCTAGGTACACCAAACCGGGTCAATATTTCTTCATATATGAATTCTACTACTGATTTCTTTGTAGCTTTAAACAAGGCTCTAGCTTCTACCCACTTGATGACAAAGTCCATGCAAACTAAAATATATTTATTTTTACGAGACATGGGAGAAATTTGTCCTACAAAATCAAGAGCTCATTTATCAAAGGGTTCAATCATGACTTGCGGTTGTAACAACATTTGATCAGATGACATAGGTCTACAATTATTTGGCAATTATCACATCCTTTGAAATATTTGGAAGCATCTTTAAAAATGCTTGGCCAATAATAACCAGAATGTAAGACTTTATATGCTGTCCTCTTATCAGAAAAATTTCCTCCACATGGTCCATCAAGGCATGCATGAAGGATGTCTTTCGTTTCATCCTCTCACGTGCATCATCGAATAATAAGATCTGGACCAGTGCAGAAGAGATCATTATCAACCTGAGGAATTATTGGAACTCTAAACTATAATATGACACTTCTCATGTGGGGACAAATGGTTTGGTATTTTCCCAGTTGCTAAATAATTGGCAATATCTGCGAGCCAAGGGGTCTGGACAGATACAAAAAATAGATGTTCGTTAGAAAAAGTGTCATCAACTAGTTTAGTACCATCTTTATGTTGAATACGAGAAAGGAAATATGCTACTAGATTTTCTTTACCAGGTCGGTCAATGACGATAATGTTAAATTCTTGTAAGAAAAGAATCCACCGGATCACTCTACTATTGGTGATTGGTTTATTCATGATAAATCTAATGGCGGAGTGATCGATATGCACAAAAAATTCATAATCTGTAATGTAATGTCAAAACTTATTAATAGAATAAACTACAACCAAAAATTCTTTTCCAGTTGTTACAACTGATTTTACCACACATGGTTGATCACACTTTTATTGCCTTCCCTATCCCTCTACAAACTCTTTGGACCCCATGGACTATTTTTGTACCTTTGATGTTTCCAAGACCATCCCTAAAAGCACCTATTATTTGTTGTATGTGACTTTTAATCCCTTTCTCGTGTATATACATGGATATTACCCTTAAGCCCACGTACATCGGAATGTGTGCAAAAGGTAAAATATTTTTGGAGTTTTCCTTGATGTGGATCCGAGTCACTTGTCTCTTGACCTTCCATATACCTCGAGATCACTCGTATTTGACCTTCCATTACCCCATTGAAGCACTATATAAGGAACCCTTTGGATACATTGAAGGAGGGGAATTGAAGAGCAAGAAAGCTATAGTCAATTGTTGCCATAGCTTGCTTATACTTGAGTCTGCATCCCGTTGTACCTTGGAGCACTTTGTGTTCTTCCCAAGATTTCCTTTGCTTGTGAGCTTGCTATTGAGAGATGGAGGATTGAGGTGGTGGAGGCCCAGGTGAAGGACTCAGTTTCTCTGGTTTGCAGACGTGCCGATAGAGGTTGTCACTTATGTAATCTCTGATTTGCTTATTATAAATATATTTTCATGTCCAATTATGTGCATTTAAATGAATATTGAATCCATGGATGTGTTTAATTGATTATTTATCATTGATTATATATGATAGAGTAGTCCTAACACTATATTGTATAGCATGCTTTCCTTGTTTTACTATTGTTGAGAGTAAACTGCCAAAGCAAGTAGGATTGGAAAAAGGTCAATGGGGATCTACTACAACTGTCTGGAATAAGGTATGTTTTGAGATCCTTTAGTGTTAGATGTTGTATTTCTCTTGCATATTGGGAAAGGATTGATTTCTATGGTTTCTCTGTCTATTGCGGTACACCCCAAGCCATAGGAAGTTTTCTCTGTAACAGAATTGGTGACTTTGCTGGGGACGTTCCTAGTTCTTTTTCTTTGGGGGTTTTCGGCATTCAATGTTCTTGTATTGCTCTAATTTCTCTGTTTCTATGTTGGGTCTAGGGGCATGATTACCCAGTAGTGTCCTATAGAAGTAATTTTTGTCTCAGTTTGTCCATTTACCTTATTTTTCTATCTTTTTCTTCCTGTACACGGGTTTTGCTTTCACAGTCGCGTGTACATGTGGGTTTTCCTGGAATAGTCGCGTATGTACACAGGTTTACTGAGAACATTCGCATATGGCCTGATGTTTTGCTTTTTTGGGAATATTAAGTGTTGTTGGGTGAGTTTGGATTATTTCTGAGTCTTCTTTGATGCTTCTGGAGTTTGTATCTCCCCTATGTTCTTGCCATTTCATTTTATATTTTTTGTTTTGAGATTAGTGAATTAGGTCTCTTTTTCCTTAGTACTTTTCTTGGCTGCTGTCTGTGAGTGGTTGCAGAGTCTGAGGGTGTTAGAGTCATATTTTTGCTTTTTATCTCATTTAATTCGAAAATACAAAAACATTTTTCTTTTTGCATTGGCATGGTACTTGCATTAGGTTTGCTTGGTGAATATTAGTCATATTTTCATATGGGAATGATTGCATATGCATTTGAAGGAAAATTTTTGCATTTCACATAGTAGCATGCCCTGCTTTTCATTCGACATAGTGTGTTAACACTCTGTTTTCAATAGTCGATTTATGGGCCTAACAGAGTTCAAAAGGATCCTATTCATTAGAAAATTATATGAATGCCCTTTAGATTATCAAATGCACATTTTCCATCATTTAAGACCGTCAGATAAGGAAGAGAGCTTAATCTAAGGTGGTAGATTCGTCCAGAGGTGAAGGAATGCAACAACTAAAATGATAGAGAAAGGCAGCATAAATCAACGATCCAGGATCACAAGGAAGAAGATAGATGATAGAGCATGGTTTTTATTAAACTTGCACAGTGATCTAGGGACTAAACATAGTCTCATCAATAGATCAATGACAATAATTCATGAAAATGGTGAAAAAGGGAAATAGAATGAGTAGCCGCACTGTATATTAACTCAAAGAATGAGAAATTACATTACAATATCATGCTATAAGAATGAATGAGAAGCAATTCGAATTCCCAAGGAGGTCATTCGAATTGAATGAGTGAGTCTAGCTTAACTAAATGTAAGCCATAGTCAACACTCAAGTTAACCACTGATCAAAACCCTAATTCACTCAACTGAGCCCTAACTGAAGTTGGAGTGCAATAAATGACTGAGTCTCAACTGAAATAGATCAGACACATATCACAGCAAGCCAACCATCAAGTGGTAGTGCTTCAATGACTCCAATGAACCTCGATGAGGTTAACTGAAGTGTAACTGAACATCAGAAGTGGTTGGAGGCGCACCTGTTGACTCCAGTTCATTAAATAATCAATTTAATGAAGGGAGGCTCCTTCACTACCCTATTTAACTGATTGTAACCATCAGCTAGCAATTAGGTGCATTAATGTCACTTAGATCACCCCTGAAGTGCTCCAGTTAGCCTCCCCGGATGTAGGAGAAGGCTACGTTAGCCTCCTTGACTGAAGGTAGGCATGGATGTGATCTAGATGATGACATTTAATGCTCCACTGATGTTAATTAAGCCAATAATACTTAGGATAGTGGTTTAACTAGGCCAAATTGACCAAAATGAGTGTGTAAGGTGGTAAATGTATCCAACACCCCCCCTTAATCTATACTCAGGAGGAGTTAGAAAACATAAATGCATAAAAATGCTAGGGCATAGGAAACTAAGGCCATAGGTCACCCTGTACAATGCTAAAATTGAAGCAATGCTCAAAAACAAACTAAGTGAGGAAAAGAGAGAAAACCCAGTGGGAAAACCCCCCCTCAAGCTGAACACTGAAAGTAGTTGGAATCAACCTGATCAAATTATCCCCAACAATGAATGAAGGTAAGTGAACTTATTTTCTGAAAATCACTTGGTGAAGATGTCTGCAATCTGCTCATCAGTTGGGCAATATTGCAGAATGATGGTCCTGTCATGCACTAGCTCCCTGATATAGCGCATGTGGATATCTACATGCTTGGTCCTCTACCTAGTAACTGGATCTGTGGATATCACAATAGCACTTTGATTGTCACAAAAGAGGACAGTGGAAAAATTAATACCAAGATCAAACTCTGAAAGTATGCCTTGCAACCAAACTGCTTGGATGTAAGCATCCACCGCTCCTCGATACTCGGCCTCTACTGAAGATAATGATATGGAAGCCTGATTTTTGCTTGACCAGCAAATGGGGCCACCACCAAACATGAATACATATCTAGAATTAGACTTTCGATCAATATAATCACTCGTCCAATCGGAATCTGTGTATCCAACTAGCTCTAGCTCGGAGTCTGCAGCATAGTGAATGTCGTAGGTCCTGGTTCCTTGAATATAATGGAGGATCATCTTGGCTTCCTTCTAATGAATATCATGAGGCTTATGCATGTATCTTGATACAGCATTCATGGAATAAAAAATATCAGGCCAAGAGTGTGTCAAGTACAACAAGCTACCAATCAGTTATCGATAGATAGTGCAGTCCATGGGAGGTGTGCTTTTTCCTTCTTCAAGGCTGATCCCTGAAAGGAAAGGGAATGGTGTAGGCCTGCATTCAGCCATGTTAAACTTGAATAACAGGTCTGAAATTTATTTTTACTGAGTGACCATAATCCCATCAGAATGTTTCTCAATTTAGAGCCCCAAAAATTGTTTTAGGAGCCCCAAATCACTCATTTCAAAGGCATTGTGGAGAGTAGTTTTGATGGTTGAAATGGAAGCAACTGTGCTACCTGTGATCAGTAATTCATCAATATATAAAAAAATAATGATCAAATGACTATAATACTACTATAAATACACATTTGGATCTGATCTACACCTTTTGAATTTTTGCGAGAGAAGGAAGGCATCCATCTTGGAATACCACTCTCTTGGGGCCTGTTTTAACCCGTATAGTGACTTCTTTAGCTTGCAAGCCAAAGATGGATCAGTGATGTAGCCCTCAGGCTGCTTCATGTATATCTCCTCATGAATATCTCCATGTATAAAGGATGACTTAACATCCATATGATGCACTTCCCAGTGCTTAGATGTTGAAATTGCCAAAACTAGGCAGATGGAGTCCATTTTTGCAACTGGTGCAAAGGTCTCATCGTAGTCCACTCCTTGGACTTGAGAGAAACCTTTTTCCACCAGACTTGCCTTATATTTTCAGGTGCTACCATCAACAAAAACCTTTTTCTGAAACACCCACTTGCATTGAACCAATTTCCTTCCCGGAGGAAGAGAAACTAGCTCCCAAGCAGTGTTTTTCTGAAGAGAATTCATCTCTTCATCCATGGCAACTTTCCATCTCGGATCCTTCCGAGAATTGTAGTAGTATTTTGGGTCTAAAATAATCATAAACTGGAAATTTTTGGACAGTAAATTATTAGGACAAGAGAGTGAAATACCTGCTCTTTGGAAATCAGACTGGGTTCTCCTTGGATCATCCAGATTTCCAATGTTATCTCCTGTGGAGGAGAGTGTCTGTCGAGCCCATGTGGGAAGATTATTTTGCACTTTAGGTTTTGATTCAGCATCTGATGATTGCTGCACACTAATACCAGAAATAAAAGAATCCAAATCAGGGTCATCACCCCCAATTTCATCATCCAAATATTTAGTAGAATAGGAAGGAAATTCAACAGTTTTCTCCTTCACTAGTTCCACCTCCTGAAGAGGCTCATCAACCTTGACACTTCTATTGATGATGATCTGTTTTGTTTTGATATCTAGAATCTTGAAACCTTTTGATTCATTAGGATACCCAATAAATAGACATTCTATGCTTTGCGGTTGCAAAGCCCTTCTTTTATCAAGTGGAATCCAGGCCCATGCATTGGACCCAAACACCCGTAGGTTTGACACATCCGGCTTGTGTCCAAAGTATGCTTCGAAAGGGGTATTCCCTTTCATATATGAGTGTGGCACCCTATTCTATATGTATTCTACAACATGCATGGATTCATCCCACAAATTTGAAGCAATCTTCTTTGATTCCAACATACAGGTGGTCATCTCCTTGAGAGACCGATTCTTCCTTTTCGCTACACCGTTCTACTGGGGAGTGTAGGGAATTGAATGTTGGACCTGAATACCACTTTGGGAGCATATGTGTAGAAAATAATTACTGAAATAATCCCTGCCATTATAAAATCTCAAGATCTTGATCTTAAGCCCAGAGGAATTCTCGATCAAGGCCTTAAGTTCATAAAATTTTTCACATACTTCAAACTTCTTTTTGAGAAAGAAGACCCATGTGTACCTTGAAAAATCATCAATAAAAGTCAGAAGATACCTTGATCCATTCATGGATGTGACAGGCATTGGACCACTGATATTAGAATCTATCAGCCCCAATATGCATGTAGCTCAGTTTTCCTTCCCCCGATCGAACTTGTGCTCAAGGTGTTTTCCAATGACACAACCCTTGCAATTTTTGGTGGTTTCCTTGATGACCGGGAGGCCTTCAACCATGGTGTTTTTCTATAATTGCTGCAAATATTTTAAATTTATACGGCCAAAGCTTTCATGCCACAACCTACTAACTGTTGGAGACATTTACCACCATACATGCTCTTTTTGGTCAAATTGGCCTAGTTAAACCACTATCCTAAGTATTATTGACATTAATTGACATCAATGGAGCATTAAATGTCATCATCCAGTCTCACCCACGCATATCTTCAGTCAAGGAGGCTAACTTATCCTTATCCTACATTTAGGGAGGCTAAATGGAGCACTCTGGGGATGATCTGAGTGATATTAATGCACCTACTTACTAACTGGTGGTTATAATCAGTTAAACAGGTTAGTTAAGGTTCCTCCTCTCATTAAATATATTATTTAATGATTATTTAATGAAATGGAGTCAACAGGGGCGCCTCCACCAACTTTTGATCTGTAGTTCAACTTCAGTTAACCTCATCGGGGTTCATTGGAGTCAGTGTAGCACTACCTCTTGATGGTTGGTGAGCTGTGCCATGTGTCTTATCTCTTTCAGTTGAGACTCAGTCATTTATTGCACTTTGACTTCAGTTAGGGTTAGTTGAGTCAATTAGGGTTTTGATCAGTGGTTAACTGAGTGTGGACCATGGCTTACAGTCATTTAAGCTAGACTCACTCATTCAATTTGAATTACCTCCTAAGGAATTCGAATTGTCTCTTCATTCATGCTTGTAGAATGACATTGTAATTGTAATCATTCATTCTTTATGTGAATACAGAGTGGCTACTATTCCTGTAGACTGATTACACCATTTCATGATTTATTTGTTGATTAATTCTTGATGAGATTGATTCTTTGTTCCTAGATCAATAGAAAAAATTAATATGGTATCAGAGCTTACAACGGGACGAAGCTCTATCTCTCAAAAACAATATTTTTGACAGATTTCTACATGAAATTTGAGCAATAGCTCAAAAATCCAGCACTGCACCCTAAGCCAAGGCTTACCACTTAATACCCCAAGTAAAGAACTTGTTGATCAAGATTGCTTGATTGACTATGATGGGTGTGATGAAAGCCTAAAATGTGCAGGCTGTCCGACCTTACGGTGCCCCTTTTGTTTTGATTTGCAGGTTTTAACAGGTACAACTTCGAATGGACTCATCAATCCCTCTTCTCACCCCATTCACAAGCTATTCGGAATGGAAGTTGAAGATGATTGCATCTCTGAAGAGACGAGGTCTCTATGAGGTGTCTATTGGACTTGGAAAAGTGTCTTATGAGAATGATAATGACTGGATAAATGACGGTGATAGAGCTTTTGGAGCAATATGTCTGGCCCTTTCTCCTAGCTTGCGCTACCTTATTGGTTCTGCTAAATACCCAAAGGATCTCTGGACAAAATTGGACAAAACCTTTGGAAAGCACAATGAGGATCATAATAGCACTTTGGAGATCACATCTAGCACCATAAGAGTTCTTTACTCAAAATTCTCATCCTCTACTCTCTCTGATGAAGTTGTTCAAGATGAAGATGAAGCAGAATCTTCTACACATGCAATTCGAATTGAGGAAAGTCTCCATGCAGTGACTCCTTCTCCTGATGCTCCGGAAGTTCATGAGATCTATGATATCTCATCTCCTCATATTTGTGAAATAGAAGAAGACATTTGAATCTCTGATATTGAAGAAAAATACTGCTGCACTTCCATGCAAACATTCACCGGTGCTTTTCCTTTGAATTCTACGCAAAATTTACCAGTAATTGCTTCCGAAAGTAAAGAGAAATTTGAGTTTCTTCCTCTAATGTTGCTTCTAGTGTGAAAATATGTAAAAAAATGGATATTTTGGAAGAAATATCATATTATAAGAATGAGACATTCGCTCCCCATGATCTAGATCTTCCAGCAAAATCTTGCAAGATTGAATGCACCAAAATTCAGAACTTTGAAGAAAAAGATAATTGTGCATCCACCGTCTTGGTTGACCATACTTTTGGATCTGATATGAACCTTATTGGATCTTATATGATATTATTTGGATCTGATCTAATATTTCTTGGTTCAAAATTTCAGGTTCATAAACCTTCAGTACTGCTTGTAGATGTTCTCATCAACGGTGTGAAGAAACAAGTACCGCAAGTCTCCTACAAAAATGTTGCTGGGGATTTGATTTCATTTCACAGTTTTGGATCTGTTGTGAACTTAGTTATATATGATTTACATTCTGATATGATATTATTTTTTTCATATTTTAAAATCCAAGAGCTTTCAGCCATGCTTGTAGCTACTCTCACCAATTCCGGTGTGAAAAATCAAGTACCGCACTTTCTCTTCAAAACCGTTGATGGGGATTTGGTGTTAGTTTCCTCATATGAGGATTCTGATATTTTATTATGTGATTCATTAGATATTTCAGAATCCATATCATATTATGGAGCTCAAAAATTTTCTCTCCACAGTCCCAGGGCTTCTCTACCTTTGATCGCATGCTCATCTCCTCACAGAACTAGTAAAGAGGAAGACATTCTGCATCTGCTTGGACACTTGCTCCTAATATTTGGGGCTGATTTTACCACTGATGGTTTGTTGTTAAAGGCTGCAGCATATCAGTTTCTTGAGTTTTCCACACATGGTTCAAATCCTCAAGAACCTTTGCTTTCTCTTCAGATGATTTCAGCTACTCTACATGGGTCCAGTTTTCACCGTGTAGCTGTTTATATTTCTGATTTAGTTGAGTGTATTGTTCTTATTCCAAAGTGGAAGATTCCTCTAGACATATTCATTTAGTTTGGATTCATAGGTTCACATGTACAGTCTCAGGATACTGCTGCATAGAAGAACCAATTCTTGATTTACTACTTAGTTTGAGGGGGGGTATTTTTCCCATGAGGTTTTCCTCGTTTCCTTGGTTATATTAAGCAGTTACTTTATTGTACAGGGTGACCTATGGCCTTTGTTTCCGTGGCCCTAGAATTTTTATGCATTTGTGTTTTCTAAATCCTCCTGAGTATAGCTTAAGGGGGGGTGTTGGAGACATTTACCACCATACACACTTTTTTTAGTCAAATTGGCCTAGTTAAACCATTATCCTAAGTATTATTGACATTAATTGACATTAGTGGAGCATTAAATGTCATCATCCAGTCTCACCCATGCCTACCTTCAGTCAAGGAGGCTAACTTAGCCTTCTCCTACATTTGGGGACGTTAACTAGAGAACTCCAGGGATGATCTGAGTGATATTAATGCACCTAATTACTAACTGGTGGTTACAATCAGTTAAACAGGTCATTTAAGGCACCTCCTCTCATTAAATATATTATTTAATGATTATTTAATGAACTAGAGTCAACAGGGGCCTCCACCAAATTCTAATGTGTAGTTCAACTTCAGTTAACCTCATTGGGGTTCATTGGAGTCAGTGTAGCGCTACCTCTTGATGGTTGGTGAGCTGTGACATGTTTCTAATCTCTTTTAGTTGAGACTTAGTCATTTATTGCACTCCGACTTCAGTTAGGGTTAGTTGAGTCAATTAGGGTTTTGATCAGTGGTTAACTGAGTGTGGACCATGGCTTACAGTCAGTTAAGCTAGACTCACTCATTCAATTCGAATGACCTCCTAAGGAATTCGAATTGTCTCTTCATTCATGCTTGTAGCATGACATTGTAATTGTAATCATTCATTCTTTATGTGAATATAGAGCGACTACTATTCCTGTAGACCGATTACACCATTTCATGAGTTATTTGTTGATTAATTCTTGATGAGATTGATTCTTTGTTCCTAGATCAATAGACAAGATTAATACTAACCTCATTTCCATGAGTTAGTAGAGCGGTGGGCTTTGCATCTGGCATAAAGTGGGAGAACTCATAGGCTCTTGCATGATGGTTTGCAAGACCTTTAGCAATGAGTTTCCCGAATGCAAGCTCCGTTATCTCAACATCATTTGGGATGAAATAAAATATCTTAGGCACTCCAGTATGTGTCATCTAATAGACACTAAGGAGATTTGATGCCAGAGATGGTACATACAAAACGTTTGAAAAATAGCAATTCTCAAGATCAACCGTATGTTGTCCTTCTGAAATGATGGTGGAGTCATCTCCCATGTGGATGGAATGGATTTTCCGGTATCCAAGGATGAAAAGGAGTCTCTTTCAACCATCATGTGGTTTGAATCTCCACAATCAATCAAGAGTGCTTTGGACTTCGAAGTGCTTTCCATGAGGGCATGACTTTTTTCATGTTGTGGTTCGCGATCTTGCTGATCTCTCCTACGAAAGATTTCCGGAATATTGATTTGATTTCTCTCAAGGAGAGAGGTTGCTTCATCAAGCTTCTTCTTGATGCAGGCATGTTCAGGGTGGAAGCCCTTCCCACAGTATGAACACTTGAATTTTTCCTTTCCATGGTGCCCTTTTCCTTTGTTCTTCCTTGAGCCAGAAGACTCATCATGCTGCTAGTTTTCAACTCTAGGCTTAGGAGCATCAAATTTAGTTTTTGGGTTCTTCTGTTGCTTTCCTTTACCCTTCAGATCTTTGGGCCCTAAGACATGGAGGGATTGATCACTGGAGGATTTGATGATCCCCATCTGGAAAAGCTTATTATGTTCACTTGCGAGGGGCTCAATATTGGCATTGAGTGTAGGCATCTTCCATCCAGGGGTTGTGAGCTTCCCCACACGGAATGTAGAAACAAAAACTGAATAATTAGCTCCAAGTTTGGAGAGTATGGTGAGGATGAGCTGATCATCCGCCTTCTCCACTTTGCATTGCTTCAAGAATAAGATAGTGTGCTTGAACTTAGTGAAAAAGTCATTCAAAGTCTCGAAATTGTAGGGTTGGAGAGACATTAATTCATTTTCGAGTTGGTAAAATCTCAAGTCATATTGCTTTCCATATATGGTTTCCAATTTGTCCCATATTTCTTTTGGAGTCTTCAATCCCGAAATATGGAAAAGAAGATCCTGGGAAATAGAGAGGCACAAGAATCCGAAGGCTTCATCCTTCTTGTTCAAGAATCTTGATTTGTCTATAGTAGAACCAGGCTCAGGTTCAGTTTCCATGGTGACTCTATAGAGTCCTCTAGAGCACAGCTGAATCTCCATGTCACCTTTCCATGAGTGGAAATTGTATGGAGTCAAAATATCTACTGAGGAGGCCATTTGGATCTGCTGGAGCGAATGCTTCACCTGTAGAAAACCTGAAAATCACAATAGAAAGGGAAATGTAAGGTCGGATAGCCTGCACATTTTAGGCTTTCATCACACCCAGCATAGTCAATCAAGCAAGCTTGACCAACAAGTTCTTTACTTTGGGTATTAAGTGGTAAGCCTTGGCTTCTAGTGAAGTGCTGTATTTTTGAGCTATTGCTCAATTTTCATGCAGAAATTTGTCAAAAAGCTTGTTTTTGAGAGATAGAGCTTCGTCCCGTCGTGAGCTCTGATACCATATTAAACTTGCACAGTGATTTAGGGACTAAACACAGTCTCATCAATAGATTAATGACAATAATTCATGAAAATGGTGAAAAAGGGCTACAGAATGAGTGGCCGTACTGTATATTCACACAAAGAATGAGAAATTACATTACAATATCATGCTACAATCATGAATGAGAAGCAATTCAAATTATTAAGGAGGTCATTCAAATTGAATGAGTGAGTTTCTCTTAACTAAATGTAAGCCACAGTCAACACTCAAGTTAACCACTGATCAAAACCCTAATTGACTCAACTGAGCCCTAACTGAAGTCGAAGTGAAATAAATGACCGAGTCTCAACTAAAAGAGATCAGACACATGTCACAGCAAGCCAACCATCAAGTGGTAGTGCTTCAATGACTCCAATGAACCCCGATGAGGTTAATTGAAGTGTAACTGAACATCAGAAGTGGTTGGAGGCGCCCCTGTTGACTCCAGTTCATTAAATAATCATTAAATAATCAATTTAATGAAGGGAGGTGCCTTCACTACCGTGTTTAACTAATTATAACCATCATTTAGCAATTAGGTGCATTAATATCACTCAGATCACCCCCAGAGTGCTCCAGTTAACCTCCCCGAATGTAGGAGAGGGCTAAGTCAGCCTCCTTGACTGAAGGTAGGCATGGATGTGATATAGCTGATGACATTTAATGCTCCACTGATGTTAATTAAGCCAATAATACTTAGGATAGTGGTTTAACTAGGCCAAATTGACCAAAATGAGTGTGTAAGGTGGTAAATGTCTCCAACAATTTTGGCCGAAAGACACGAGGGAATGGTCAAGTTTGGCATTCTCGAAGTCTGTTAAAATGGGAAAACAATGAAAGGGTGAGATCAAGACGAAGCCTGATTGACAGCCTGAGATAGATTGCTGACATGCTCTATAGAAGGAATTTTCTCAAATTGTGAAACAATTTAAAGAGAAAAAATATCTAATGGAGGAGATGAGAGCATGAGAAGATCCATGGCCCCAGCTGATTTTGCAAGACAAAATTTTGCAGACAAAGTCACGATTCTAAATCATGAAAAGTGGTATCGGCTACAAATATCAATGGCCACGAAAAAGAAGGGAAGAGGTCTATGGTCAAGGTTCATTTAACGATCTGAAGTAGCGTGGATGAGGTCAGTTTCTCAATTCATGAAAGTGGTAGGGTCCACTCTGATCAACGGTTGCATGGAGAGGTAGATATCGATCGACGAATAAGAAACACGCCACGGTTTAAAGTTTCTTGATGGACACAGGAAAGAAAAATTGACAACATAAGTAAAAGAAACATGGACAACGAATGTGGAGGACACCCAAATCGGAGGGCTGAAAAGGCCACAAGGCTATGGGTATCACATCCAGCACAGATCTAACAGTGGAAGAGAAATTCCCACACACTTGCTTCCTGGTGGTTTAACTGATTCCCTGACGCCATTTGTGATAGGCCTAAGGCGAAGATCATGACCAATGACACTGATTTTCACAGCTCCATAGTTCAGGCACGTGGATCATGTAGAAAGCACATTAGGGAAGCAGGTAGTTCAGGTTTTTAAAGTGATGAATCGGGAACCTACAGAAAGTGAAGAGACGTTGTGAACTGAATCTGCTCAGTGCCACTGTCATAGTGAGCAAAAGGGCAAGAAAGGTCATATCCAAATGTTTTAAATCAGCTGGGTAGCCATGCGGGAAAGTGCTTAAAGTCTTATCCATATCAGATAAGATAATTGAACATTAGAGGAGAGGATCCCCATCCTGACATCACACATGCTATTGTCATGAAGACCGGTATTCAAGAGTATAGAATTCTCCAGGTCACTTTGGCTGGCCCTATATAGTGTCATCCTTCGAAGTTGTTGAAGTAGGGAAATGCACAGATGGTGAGGGATAGAGGTTGAATTACGAGAGGTGTTGGGTTCTTTCGTAGATAGCCATGGCTATGTGATTTGACAAGTTAGTTCGACAAGGGGTACTAATGGTTGGTGAACATAAACTTGCGTTTCTTCATCATCTTGGTTGTCTACGCCAGGAAATCTCCAACCACCGGGGCACATATGTTAAATAACTAGGGCGATTCACCTGTTTCCAAAGAGCCCTACCTTCAGATGCGATGTGTGTGGATTTTTACATCCCAGGGACGTCCGGCCTCCAAAGCCCTGACACATAATGGTGACTGTGTTGTTGGAGTAAATGCCTGGTCTAGGATAGTATAGGTCTAAAGCCTTCATCATTGCCCCTCTAATCTCCACTTAACAACTTTGTTGTGGGAGAGGAGGAGGTCAAACACGCGCCCAATTACGTGGCCTACGAGAAAACCCTCCTCGTAGAAGGGAGAGAGCAGCACAAGAATGATAAACATCTTAAGAGGTTTATCAATCAAATGCATGGCCACCTTTTTTTCAGTTCCTCCTTATAACAGTGTTACCAGACGAAGGAGGGGCTGGGAAAAAGGCTGAGCACCAGAGTGGGGGTTTTCTTGTTAGTCTTTGAGCACCATGGTCTGAAGGAAGTGGGCTAGTCAAATGAGGTAGAAAATCACATCAAAGAAGCAGTCCGAGTCAGCAACAGATCACCAACAAGCAATGTATAGATCATTTTTATGCTAGATTACTTGAACGAAGGAAGCTTTGCACTGTCATTCTAAATTACCATGTGCGGTAGCCCCATAATGTTTTTTCATATTTGTAAATTGTGGCGACAGTTCCACTCTTTGAACTGTTAGTGTCTAATTGTGACTGGAAACAGTTTTAGGTTTGTTTCGAAGAGTAATCTCAGCACTGAATTAGTATAAATACACTCTTGATAAAGGGAGATAGGGGCTAGTTGGGAAAATTTCAAGGGCTGAGGCTCTGTATTGTAATTAGTCTCTAGTTTTCGTGTTATGAATAAATTTGTAGAGGAGGAATTGTCTTTCAAGGAAGATATTCCCGTGTCATTGTTTATTTCAATATGTAATTTCTTTACGTGAAATGTTCATCCTGTTTTCATTCCAGTTTGTTAATTTACTTCATGTTTGAAATGAGTGTATAACAGTTTGGACTTCATACATGCTATGCTCTGTCTGTTGTTTTAGATATTCATTTAATCTTTCTTCTAAATTTATGTAGAATTCATCCTATATATGCTCTACGTGATGGACTATTCCCTCTCATCTACTAATCACCTGCTAAACATCTCCTGATTGCAAGATCGACAGCTATCTTTCCTTTGTTTGTAAATCTACGCCATTCTTGACCTCCTGCAATATGTTCCCTACCCAGACCTTCGAATCCATTTTCCAATGGTTCCTTTCTTTGATAGTCCTGCCTACATCTTACATTAACGCACCTGCCCTATTCAGGAGTCTGGCCTCCTAACCGTCCTTGATCGAATATCTTACATGAGTAAGGCTGGAGAGTAAGCGAGAGATCCCTCTTTGATTGCATAGGGCCATAGGCATAGTCTAAAGTGGTTCTTTTGTTTCCTAGGAGAGAACCCTTTTTTTCCCAACCTATGGGCTCAATCGTGGTGCTAACAAACTGGCATCATTTTTGGGGACAAGATTGAAGATCATCCCTAGGAAGAACGACATAGTTTTAGATCTGGTTGTTGATGGTGAGAAACAATCAAAAATCAAGAAGTTTGTGCTCTTTTCACCTGGCGACTCCACTCTTGAAGGATTCCAACTTTAGTGACTCCAATGGTGATATGACCTAGAAATCAAATTGTCAAAAAGACTGGCAGGCTCCACCGAGGAAAATGGACCCCTTGTAAGGCTCGAAAATGCATGGTGAAAGGTTAAGATACTCAAATTTCCATTTCTTCCAAGATGCCTTGTCTTGTCTTGTAAGTCTGTTCTTATCCTTTCCTAAATTTGTCAAAACAGCCTTTTGTGGTTCAATTCATTCGGAACAGAGCTATGAATATATTTATGTTTATCCTTCTTTACAAACCAAAAGAATTGCATTTTCTTGTACATTTGATTTTGACTGGGATTTTTCTCCCAAAGCTCATGACATTGAAGGTCACCCCTATGAACCTTATGAAACCTCGGTTAAGAGAATATCTATTGCATTGAACTTGATCTCTCCCAGTATTTCAAGCTGGTAAAAACCACTACAATTGCCTCCTATCCTCCATGATTTTCCTGCAAAACATTACAAGTGCCTCCCCAAATTTGAAGGAGAATCCAAAGACTTCACTGCTGAGAAACATTTACAAGTCTTTGAACATTTCTCTAACCTTTTTGAGATAGAGCATGACGATGTTTATATGAGGAATTTTTCCTAGTCTTTGCAAGGGGATGCTAAAGAATGGTTCAAACACTTACAACCTCAGTCCATCAACACCTGGGAGGAACTTTATTGCACCTTTTTGAAGTTCTGGGGTAGGAGAAGGCCATTGGATCAAATACTTTCATAATTTCATTCCTTGAAGAGGCATGAGGGTGAGGCCATATCTAGTTTTAATATAATTTTTGCAATATTTTATTATAACATGCCCAAGGAAGTCCAACCTCTTGAAAACATTGCTAAGATCTATTATGCAAACACCTTTCCCCCTGAACTGTCCTTACTTCTTTTGGAAATAAAATCAACCACTCTACAACACATGTTTACTGATTGTTTGGAGGTTGAGGAAAACCTTAAGATGTCCAAAAAAATTTCAGGTCAGGACAGTGGTGGTGAAATAAAAGATACATTAAAATTGGTTGGTCCGTACAAGCACAAAGGGAGAGTCCATGTTTAGCTCAATATTTCCCTTGTTAGACAGGAAGATGATCAACCCGATATAGAAGCAGAGGGTTTCACGGGCTTGTTCTCTGAAGTTTGAAATATTCTTGGCACCAGGTCTGTTAATGACAATTTTAAAAGGGATTTAGGTGTACCTGTATACAATGAGTATGAGGAGGAGTACCTGGAGGCTATACCTGAAGAACTAGTTATAGAACCAAGTTCTACTAATGGAGAAAATCAAGTTGCAATCCAAAGTCAGAAGGTTGAGATAGGAGAGGATGGTAAATGTGTTGAAGGTGATCGAATACCCTTGTGTTATTCCTCTTCTGAGTTAATACAGCACATGATTAAATCCTCTAAGCAGAAACAGAATTTCAAGGATATGGTGCATTCCGGAAACTTATGTGGAAAATAAGATGACAAAGAGGAACAGTCATGCAATCCCTCTCCATTTATCAATACGTCAGGAGTTTGTGATGAGGTGTTGAGTCACGAAGAAGGAGGAAGAAGTCCCCAAATAAATACATTTTTTAATTTTCTTCCTTTAGGAATATCACACAATAAAGGAGGAATATGCTTACCCGGTTCTGTCGAAGAAAAATAAGACATCCATGCTGAGGCATACGAAAAAGGAGAAGATAAAGTTGCAGGAATTTCAAGCAAAAGGGTGGATGTTTCATTGGAGAACAATTATGTGGGCCCTTTCTAAGATCTCTCAAGTATCATCCTGACAGATCACTAGAGGAAGAGAGTTCTGGACATCCTCCCCATGAAAAAAGGACAAAATATGCTGTAGATTGTTGTGTTTTCTATGACCCATAGTGGAGTACATGAAAAGGCTGGTTAATGGTAATGAGTGGCCGCATCTCTGCTGTAAAGATCAATTTATTTGTTATATCCTCTTTTCATTATGCATTTCATTCTTTTTCATAAAACATGAAAAGGAAACAAAATTGTTAAGCAAGATTCTTGATTAGCTTCATTGGAAGTCCGATTTCACTTAATTCAACTTGTACACTAAATTAGGTAGAGTAGGTAGGAACAAATAAGATCGACAATCATCAAGAATTTCCTTCATTACTGTTTAGTTTGTTTTCATTTTCAGTTGTAAGAACAGGTTTGTAGTCACAACTATTCTTAGTTTCAGAGTGTGGCTAAGAGCACAGTTTGTAGAGTGAAATAAATTTGCTAAAGCAGTAGCTCAGAGCAGAATGAATGTTTCAATGGAAAGATTGGGGATGACCCAATGGATTTGGATCTTGGTCTACAGGGGTTCTTTGCTACCTTACAAGGAGGATTTCATCCCTAGTGGAGCCAGCTGTTAACACTCCATTTGCAACAGTCGATTTATGGGCCTGACAGAGTTCAGAAGGATCCTATTCATTAGAAAATTATATGAACACCCTTCATATTATCAAATGCACATTTTCCATTATTTAATACCATTATATAAAGAAGAGAGCTTGATCTATGGTGGTAGACTCCTCCAGAGGTGAAGGCATGCAACAACGAAAATGATAAAGAAAGGCGTCATAGACCAATGATCCGGGATCACAAGGAAGAATATAGACGATCGTGTGTGGTTTTGGCCGAAATACGCGAGGGAATGGTCAAGTTTGGAATTCACGAAGTCTATTAAAATGGGAAAACAATGAAAGGCCAAGATCAAGATGAAGCCCAATCGACGGCACGAGACAATTTCACTGAGCAAACATGCTCGATAGAAGGAAATTTCCCAAATCAAGAAGCAGGTTAAAGAGTAGAAATATATAACGGAGGAGATGAGAGCATAAGCAGATCTACGGCCCTAGCTGCATTTGTAAGCCAAACTTATGTGGACAATGTCACGAATCTAAATTACAAAAAGTGGTATCGGCTGCAAATATCAACGGTCACAATAAAGAAGGGAATAGATCTACGCTCAAGGTTCATTTCACGATATGAACTAGTGCAGACGAGGTTAGGTTCTTAATTCATGAAAGTGGTATGGTTCGCTCTGATCAACGGTTGCATGGAGAGGTTGATCTCGATCGACGGATAAGAAACACGCTATGGTTTAAAGTTTCTTGTTGGACACAGGAAAGAGAAATTGGGGGCATAAGTTAAAGAAACATAGACGATGGATGTGGAGGACCCCTAAATTGGAGGGATGAAAAGACCTCAAGGCTATGGGTATCACATCCAGCGCAGATCTGACAGTGGAAGATACATTCCCACACACCTACCTCCCAGTGGATTAATTGATTCCCTGACGCCATTTGCGATAGGCCTAAGGCGAAGATCATGACCATTGACACTGAATTCCCCAGCTCCATAGGTTAGGCATGTGGCTCTTGTAGAAAGAATAGTAGGGAAGAAGGTAGTTCAGGTTTTTAAAGTGATGAATATGGCACCTACATGAAGTGAAGAGACACCCAAACTGAATCCACTCAGTGCCACTGTCACAACAAGTGAAAAGGCAAGAAAGATCAGATCCAAATGCTTTAAACTAGATGGGAAACCACATGGGAAAGTGCTTAAAGTCTTATTAATATCAGATAAGATAAATGAACATTAGAGGAGAGGATCCCCGCCTTGGCATCACACATTTTATTGTCACGATGACCGGTATTCAAGAGTATAGCCTTCTACAGGTCACTTCGGCTGGCCTTATATAGTGTCATCCTCTGAAGTTGTTGAAGTAGAGAAATGCATAGATGGTGAGGGATAGAGGTTGAATTATGAGAGGTGTTGGGTTCTTTCATAGATATCCATGGCTGTGTGGTTTGAGAAGTTAGTTCGACAAGGGGTATTAATGGTTGGTGAACATAAAATTGCATTTATTCATAGTCTTGGTTGTCTACACCAGGAAATCACCAACCACCGGGGAACATATGTTAAATACCTAGGGGGATTCACCTGTTTCCACATAGCCCTACCTTTAGATGCATTGTGCATGGGTTTTTACATCCTAGGGAAATCCCTCCGACACCTCCAGTTGCAGTCATGACCTCCGAAGTCCTGACACATAATGGTGGCTACGCTGTTGGAGAAAATGCTCGGTCTGGGACAGTAGAGGTCCAAAGCCTTCATCTCCACCCCTCTAAGCTCCACTTAACAAATTTGCCATGGGTGAGGAGGAGGTCAAACACGTGCCTAGTTATGTGGCCTGTGAGAAAACCCTCCTCGTAGAAGGGAGAGATCACAAGAAAGAGGTTTATCATCATCAAATGCATGGCCACCTTTTTTGCAGTTCCTCCCTATAACAACATTACCAGATGAAGGAGGGGCTGGGAAAAAGTTTGAGCACCTGAGTGAGGGTTTTTTTGTTAGCCTTTGAGCACCATGGTTTGAAGGAAGAGGGCTAGTCAAAGGAGGCAGAAAATCACGTCAAAGAAGCAGTCCGAGTCAGCAATAGATCACCAACAAGTGATGTATAGATCATTTTTATGCTAGATTACCTGAACAGAGGAAACTCTGCACTACCATTCTAAATTACCATGTGCAGCAGTCCCATAATGCTTGTTCATATTTGTAAATCGTGGTGATAGTTCCACTCTTTGAACCGTTAGTGTCTGATTGTGACTGGAAACATTTTTTAGG
This sequence comes from Pseudotsuga menziesii, assembly GCA_001517045.1. Classification (NCBI taxonomy): domain Eukaryota; kingdom Viridiplantae; phylum Streptophyta; class Pinopsida; order Pinales; family Pinaceae; genus Pseudotsuga; species Pseudotsuga menziesii. The sequence goes on along the minus strand of LPNX010660479.1, from coordinate 38,898 downwards.
TTTGTTTCGAAGAGTAATCTCAGCATTGAAATAGTATAAATACACTCCCGAAAGAGGGAGATAGGGGTTGGTTGGGAAACTTTCAAGGGATGAGGCTCTCCATTGTAATTAGTCTCTAGTTTCTGTGTTATGAATAAATTTGCAGAGGAAGGATTGTATTTCAAGGTAGAGATTCCTGTGTCATTGTCTATTTCAATATGTAATTTCTTTACGTGAAATGTTCATCCTGTTTTCATTCCAGTTTGTTAATTTCCTTCATTTCCAAAACGAGTGTATAACAGTTTGGAATTCATACATGCTATGCTTTGTTTGTTGTTTCAGATATTCATTTAAGATTTCTTCTAAATTTACGTAGAATTCATCCTGTAGATGCTCTACATGATGGACTGTTCCCTCTCATCTACTAATCACCAGCTAAATATCTCTCGTTTGCAAGATCGACGACTATCTTGCCTTTGTTTTTAAATTTATGCCATTCTTGACCTCCTGCAATATGTTCCCTACCCGGACCTTCGACTCCATTTCCTAATGGTTCCTTTCTTTGATAGTCCCACCTCCATCTTACATTAATGCACCTGACCTATTCAGGAGTCTGGCCTCCTGACCATTCTTGATCGAATGTCTTACGTGAGTAAGGCTGGAGAGTAAGTGAGAGATCCCTATTTGATTGCGCAGGGCCAGAGGTGCAGTCTAAAGAAGTTCTGTTGTTTCCTGAGAGAGAACCCTTTTCTTCCCAACCTATGGGATCAATCCCAGTGCTAACACAGTGTATTTGCATTGATTTTTAGGTGTGCATTTTACTTCTTGTTTTGTCATAACATCATTAGTTGCACAACCATTCACCCTTTGAGTAATAAATCCAATTAAAATCAATGCATAATAAAATGAATTATACTCTTTTATTTTCTAGGGTGCACCAACAAGACTAGGTTTTAGGGTCTTGGAATAGTTCATTGTGACTCAATTCTCCAAGACCACTAATCAAAACAATTAGGTGTCTATCTAGGTGAGAGTGTGAAATCCTTTATATAATTAGTGTTTCTCAGGATCCTCCTCTTACAAGGGAGTTAGGGACAAGGAAGTTTGAGCAATTATGATTGGGATGACCCTTGATTGTGATTGATTAGCACCGTAGATATTTCCGGGATTGTATTCTTATTTGAGGGCCTTTGAGGTATTTTCTAGTGCACCCCTGGGCTACTAGTTGTGCTTTCATGCTTCAGGATTTGTTACCCTGCCCATAAGTTCAATCCCACCTGTGAATTTCTTCCTGATGATTGATTATATTGAGGTGACCTTAGTTTCCTTACCTAGGTTATCGAGGGGGTATTTGCGTAGGTTATTTTGCAGGTGGCTTGGCCAGGTAGGGGTCGGACAGCATAGTTGTAATATGCGTTGAAGCTGAGGGCCACTATAATTGGTTACGAACTTCCACTTGTTGTGTATGGGAGTCTCAATCCTCTCCTAGGAGAGACATACCTGCTTCGGTCGGGAGCTCACATATCCTACCCTTGGTTTGCTTATGATTTGGCTTTACATTTTTAGGTGTATGCTCTGTGCACGCTAGTTTTCTTAGGGTTTGCATAATTAGATCGAGTCTTTTTATTTTTTGAGTCATTGTGGATTTGGGTGCGGTACCCCATCATTCTCATAGGTTAGCAGGATTTCCTCTTTCCACGTCTCCTCCTCCTTTGGGAGAGAGAACCAGACAGTCCAGGAAGACTACTTCTCACTTTGATTCACACACCATTGGAGATCATGAGGATGAGATTCCAGAGATGTCTTCTCCACCTCACGAGGTTGGGGTGGAAGATCCTACTAGCACATATGATCCTTTACATGAAAAACCTTCATGATTTGGTTATGATCCCTCATTCACAGGTCGCTGGTATTGGTTTCCGGGCGATGAGACTCACTATTAACCCACAAGCATTAGTAATGTTATATATGACATACCTGATATTATTGAGTTGGAAATTGACCCTGGAACTATGCCTGAGGGCACTTCCACTCTTTTCCATGTGGAGATGTTTGGGGGCACTAGTCACATCGCACCTTCCATCCCGGTGGTGGAGGTTTTTTCACATGCTCCTACTAGGCCTAGTGTTAGTAATCCTATTCAGATTCCAAGATCGAGATGAGTGAACATTGGGAACACCACTTACATTCCTTCACATGTCCCTTCTTCCTTGAATCTCATTCCTTCAAATGAATTTTTAACGACTCATCCTCCCCATAATTCACGTGGGCCTTTAGGCCAGAATGTTGCTACTAGCCATGTTCATTCTGTGACTACTACCACAGTTGTATCTCAGAGCAGAGTACCTCCTATTGTGTCAACAGGTCATGTACCAGTTTATGGATCGTCTCATGTTCCACCTCGTGGAGCTCCCCATATACCACACTATGGACCTTCTCATGGTACGTCCCATGGAACACATTATGGAGCTTCTCATGGACATTCTTATGGACCGCAGTATGGACAAAACTACCAACCCTATGGGTACAGGTATCAACAACCCACTTACTCTTCTAATTATGGCTTTGTAGCGGCTCATAATTAAGGTACCCCACATCAAAATGATTCCATGCAACCCTACATGGGTCAAATGGGACGAGGTTATTATGGTCAAGGCCATGGTATTTATAGCAATCAACCTTACATGAATCCAAACTATCAGGGAGCATGGAATCAACTGGCTTAGCCTAGGCTCCCTTTCCTTACGACATTGAACTTACCTGACTTGTCGATATTGATGAACGATCATGTGTCTCATGACCTGGCATGGCCGACAGTTCCTACCAAGCTTCCTTCAGACATTCCTAAGTTCGAAGGTAAGGCTGGTGAAGATCCTAGTGAGCATGTCACCACTTTCCACCTTTGGTGCTCTTCCAATTCCTTACATGATGATTCCATTCGTTTTATTCTATTTAAATGCACCCTAACGGGTCCTGTGGTGAAATGGTACATAGATTTACTAGGGTGGGGGGGCTTATGCTACATTTGATGATCTTGCGCTGAATTTCCTTAATCATTTCCAGCTACCTGTACGTTACGACGTCGGTAACGAACTCTTGTCGAATTTTTGGAAAGATAAAGACACACACATTTTATATCATATTTAAGAGTGGCGTAGATGAAAATGGTTAATCAAATATTTTATACCACCATATTTTCTTCTTGAGTGGTTCCTCAAATCGTTGTTACCTTACATCGTGAAGGATGTTTCTACATCCAGAGTTCAAAACCTGTCGGAGGTCGCTAGTGGTCATGGTTGCATCAACATGGTGCATGCTGCTAAGGTTAGGACTCATGCGAAATATTATGGTTCGTCACAACCAGACCTTGGGAAAGAACATTCCCCACGCGAGATCCCTTTGCGAATTGAAAAGCCTACGGATAAACCTGAAGCTCCACCTCACATTCCTAAGGGAGTCTTAAAGCGTTTGGAGCACAATCCTAATGCCCAATCCACCCAAAAATATTCAGTTGTCAAGGATTTGGGCCGGACTCCTTGAGCGATGTTCGTGTTAGAAGTGCTTCAGACTTGTCCTCCTCAGAGGAAAGCCTTGTTGTCCGCTCTTGGGGTTAGTGATGATAACTCTTCTACTATGATCAAATTTGAAACCATGGGAGTAAAACCTCACTTGTCTTACTACATGTCTCTTTTGATTCATGTGGAGTGTCTTAACAACATCGTCAAGCGTACTATCATCGATGAAGGCACTGCTGCTTCCGTGATGTCTTTGTCACGTTGGAAGGGTTTGGGTTCTCCCAAGTTTTCTCAATCTGCTACTAAGTTGACTGCGTTCGATGGTAGATCATTTTGGTTGCATGGGATTCTTCCTTCTCTAGAGGTCCAATTGGGAGGGAAGACCGTTGCGATCGAGGTCGAGGTGGTTGATGCGCCCCTTGACTACAATATTTTACTGGGTAGGAATTGGATGTATAGTATGCAAGATATAGCTTCTTCCCTCTTTCAAGTGATATGATTTTCATTTAATGGGAATATTGTTTCAATTGATCACAAGTCATTCCATAATCCAAGTGTCAATGCATCATCAGAAGCTTCTATCTCGATTATCGATCATTCTCAGTCGGCAATTGGGAGTGTGGGCATAGGTATGTTGATGTATATGTAACTTCGGAATGTATTTCACTTGTATTTCTTATATATTGTAACCCGATGTTTATTCTGGGATGTACTTGAGTCATGTCATGCTCTAATGTTCCTATCAGGAAGATCTATAATGTAAACAAGTCATGTAAAGTCATTGTGGGTAACCCTCCTATTGGCTAAGGGTTAATGTCCCCGCAGTTCCGGGGCACTAGGGTTATTAGAATCTCCTAGTGAGGTCAGGCCTATTAGGGTTTAGTCAAGTCAGTAATTAGTATAAATAGAGAGATGACCTCTCTATTTATCACACATCTCATACACACTCAAGTGTAGCACATATTTGAGGAAGGAGAAGACACTGGGGCTAGATAGAAAGAAGGTTACTGCTGTTAGGAGATCACTTACTGTTTTGGGTTCTACTTTTGGTGCTGATTCTATCTCTGAGGAAGTTGCAGGGTTTTCACCATTTATGGTTTCCCCAAGGATAAACACTGTGTTCATTGTCTCTTGTGTTTGATTGTTGTGCTTGTTATTCTCTCAGTTAAAGATCCTAATGTATTGCTAGCTTAATGATGAAATTCTAACATGGTATCAGAGCTAATCTAAGAAGAAGACACTGTGCAGCTGCGAGAACTAGGGATTCCTAGTTAGTGGATCTTCCTCCATATAATTTTAGTAACATAAGGTTGGATTAACTCTCCTCCTTAGGGCACATCTTTCTATCGAAGTAGAATCCAATTCTGAGGTTTTTCAGTTTTGGACTTGACACTACTACTCGAAATTAGGGCTTTTCACAGAAGAGGAATTTTTTAGTGATCCTAGTCCTAGATTGATCTCCTCCCCAAAATCAAAGTTAGGGATCAAATTCAAATCATTTGGTTGGACAAAACTCTAAAAAGGTAAAACCCTAATTTGCTACTGAACCAGCACTGGAGGATTTCAGCTCCAAATCCAGATCCAACATCTTGACCTAGTAGGATCTAAATCTTTTGTATTTACATTTGAGGTTCTCAGTTTAAGGTGTCTCATCATACCAAGATTGATGAAAAGCTTGAGGGAGCTGATAAATTCTGATCCTGGAAGTATAGGATCTCCCTTGTCCTGGAAGAAAATGAGTTGGACTCCTATATCAATGAGGAGGTTCCAGTTACAGAGGGAGGTGAGGCTAAGGACTTACATAGGAAGAAGTTGGTTATGGTAAAGAGAATCATTGCTGATTCTATCAAGAATCACCTCATACCACAGGTGTCCTCCCTCAAGACACCTAAATCTATGTTTGATGCCCTAACCAAATTTTTTAAAGGGAAGAACATAAACAAGAAGATGACTTTGAGAAACCAATTGAAGAATGTAAAGATCCAAAATGCTGAGACTATTCAGTCTTACTTTACAAGGATATCTTAGATCAAGGAATAGCTGGAAGTAGTAGATGAAGAAGTGGAAAACGCAGAGATTGTGATGACCACCTTGAATGGTCTCCCTAGATCATGGGACTCTTTCATTCAAGGGATTTGTGCCAGGAAGAAGTTAGTCAAGTTCAACAGACTATGGGAAGAATGCTCTTAAGAAGAAGCTCGGACAACAGCTCGAGAAGAGAAGATGGGAAATGAATATCAAGATCTCACTGTTCACTCCAAGAGAACCAGAAGGAACCATCATCACTCTAAAGGTAAGATCTCACACCCTAAAAGAGATCTGTCTACCATTAGATGTTACACATGTGATGAGAAAGGTCACATATCCATATTCTGCCCTAATAAAGGGAAATTAAATAAGAAGAAGGAAAACAAGAGAAGAAATCATACTCATGCTGTAGAAGATGATGAACCTTCCACAAAGAGAATCAGACAAGAAATTGATTCTTCAAGTGATGAAGAATATGTGCTGATCTCTGCTCTTACGAGAATTGTTTCACATGTAAGCAATAATTGTATTATAGATAGTGGTGCTTCAAAGCATATGACAAGATTCAAAGAATCATTTGTGAAGCTATTTGAACATGAGTCACCTCACAAGGTGAAACTTAGGGATGACTACTAGTATCCAATAAAAGGTAGTGGTGAATCCTCCTATATACTAGATTCTGGAAAGTCTATGAAGATGAAGAATGTATTATTTGTTCCAGGACTAAAGAAGAACCTCCTCTTTGTATCTGCATTGGATGCAAAAGGAATGATGGTTTCTTTCGTAGATGGCCAAGTTCTTATGTGGCCAAAAGGAAATACTTTTGACGATGCAATAGTGATTGGGGAACAAGAAGGAGGTCTATACAAGCTGAAGGGAAAAACAGAACAAGCTTTGTTTCATGACTTAGTAGAACCAAATGAACTTTGGCATACAAGGCTTGCACATGTGCATTACATAGCACTACCACTTGTAAGCAAAGCTGTTGAAGGTCTTCCAAAAATTCAAGAAAAACATGAAGGCGTTTGCAAAGGATGTGCAAAAGGAAAGAACACAAAGAAGATATTTCCAAGTAGTGAAAGCAAAGCAAAAGGAATCTTCATCCACTCCGATGTATGCGGACCAATGTCATCAAGCTCACTAAACGGGTATGTGTACTTTGTTTTTTTTATTGATGACTTTTCTAGGAAGACATGGATTTACTTCATGAAGAACAAAGATGAAGTGTTCAGCAAGTTCAAGAAATTCAAATCCTTGATCGAGAACCACACTAGAACGAAGATCAATACTTTTCGATCAGACAATGGGGGAGAATTCACTTCAAATGAGTTCAAGGAACTATGTAAAGACTCAGGGATTAAGAGGGAGTTTTCCACCCCTTATAATCCACAATAGAATGGGATTGCAGAAAGGAAGAATAGAACTATCATGGAAGCTGCAAGAGCTATGCTTCATGATCAAGATCTTCCTATGCATCTTTGGGTAGAAGCAGCCAGAACAACAGTGTATGTACAAAACCGTACTCCACACAGAGTACTCGAGAGCAAGAATCCTAAAGAAGTCTTCTCTGATAAGAAACCAAAATTCATCCATCTCAGAATATTCGGCTATCCAGTGTACATACACATTCCAAAAGGGAAGAGGACAAAATTAGATCCTTCAGGAAAGAAGGGTATATTTGTGGGATACTCTGAAAGCTCGAAGGCTTACCGAATATACTTCCCAGGGTTCATAAATATTGACATCAGCAGGGATGTAACATTTCATCCTACATCAAATCCAGAAAGAAAACTACTAAAGAACCTGAAGAAGCAGAAGCTCCCATAATTAATGATACAATCATGAACGAAGAAACTCAAGAAGAAGATCAAGAATTTGAAGAACCACAAAGACCTATAGATCCACCTGTTGCACCTGCAACAATTTCCCAAAATTCTAAAAAATTTTAGGACCCTCCTTTACTTTGAATAAGTTGGTTTTCTTCCTGGTTTCAGTCTGGTGACTTCTGGTCTATGGATTTTTGGAATGTTTTACAGCACTTTGAATTGCTATCAATCGATCTGTTTTTCTCCTCTAATGCTAGGAAGAATCCCATCCTTGATCGAACTCATCGTTGTTTTGCATATCTTTCAAAACCGTTTTGAACCGGGAGTTAAGTATATTTGACTGTCCGCCTTTGCGGGTGGTTTTCAATTTTTCACCGTGCAGATGGTTTTTGATTGTCCTGCCATTGCGGGTGGGTTTCGATTCTTTGACGTTTCGAGTGGTTTTTGATTCTTCATCGAAGGGTTTGAGTTCTCCCTCATCCGACGTTGCGGACAGATCTTCACTTTTGGCGACCGCTGTTACGGATCATTTTGGGCTTTGACTTTCTCTCACCCTCCGAGTTGCATTTTGTTTTTCTCCCAGCCGCGTATCAGAGCCCTCTTTCTACCGTTGCGGGCGGAGTTCAACTTATCAATATCTGTCGTTTCGAGGGAGTCCAGGTTCTTGGTCTCCGATATCGGTCCTCATCGACGCCCGATCATTGTGATTCACACGTTCTATTAACCATTGTGGGTGAGTTGGTGCTGGGGACCGTCCGCCGTTGTGGACGGTCTGGGGTTCTAGCCGCCCGAATTAGATTTGGTTTCGCGGCCGATTTAGAGCTCTCGCACGTGCGACTTTTTTATATATACGGGGGGCCGGGGTTTGGATTTTTTATTGTTATTTTGGGCCCGAGCTGTCACTTTCCTCTCCACGCTGTCGACCCTGTGAACTTTGTGGAGCTCCGTGCTTGTACCCGCGTCCAGGTGTCGGTTGGAAGCTCAACCATTGTCGCCTCACCAACTGCGCATTACTGCTAGGTAGGATCGTTACCGCCTTACCTAGTGCTATTCAAGGTTTTGATTGGGTGATATTGTTGAGGCTTGGGGTATTACTAGGGTTGTGTATACATTTCCCATCCTGCCTGCATACTGAGTTTTTCCCCGCGGCTAGGTGCCATAGTCGCTTTTCTTGTGTTTTGCACCCGCATATTGAGATAATGTCCGGTTGGGGTAGCTATTTGCGGTTAGAAGGGGGGGGAGTCCTTTTTCTTTTATAGAGCCCACACATTTTATTTGTTTACCTCAGCTATTTTAGTTTCTCCCTGCGCGCAGCGGATGAAGGCACGGTGCAGGTGGCCGTTATGCCGCCTGCATCTGGTTTTTTTTGTAATAATGATGTCAGGGAGAATTTTCAATGGGGGGGTTTTTGCTGGTGATTTGTGATGATTTCTCTACTGGTCAGTTTCCCTAATATGTATGCCCGTTTTGAGCCCCAACCTCTTCCTGCGTTGTCCCGCGCAGTCCGTCGTTCTTGGCTGTCTAAAACCCTAGGGCTGTGCCGCTATATTGTTTACGATTTGAAGATAGCATGGATGTTGGCACTGGTGGGAGCGCCATGTGCAAAAATTTGTTGTTGTTTCCCGCAGTATCTAGCCACACCAATGTAATTACCCTTTCTGCGAGCAGTATAGGCTATTGCAGTTTTCTCCTTGATGAAGCCTTGTCGTCGAAATATTTGATATTGGGAAAGATACATTTGCACCTTGCGTTTAAGATTCTTGCTTGTGCTCTATGAGTTTTTATCATGAAAAAATGGCATACTGTGAAATAATGTAGATTTTAATACCAGCCCAATTAGGATTGATCAGGTTTTAGTATCATGCAGTAGAAGGACATTGCTCATTATATTGCAGTAGTTTATTTCGTGCTGGTAGTTCTGGTAATTAGGGCATGCTTGGGTTGTGCATACATGCATTGGTTTCTTTTCTTGCTTGCACATTAACATAGGATAATAGCACACTACACAATATTACATGCTAGTTCAATTCTTCAGCCTGAAGGGCTTATCTCTTAATTTCATTATAGTCATGATACACTTGAGAAAGAATAAACTGCTGCACAATGTTTGCAAATTCGAATTGCTTAATGTCATAATGTTATACATGGCAGGAAGAACTTACAATGTCCAAAAGGCAGAAAAAGAAGGCCCCTATGGCCGAAGAATAATTAGCAATAGAGGTCGTCACACAGACAGAATATATATATGAGGACACCCAACGTGTCTTAGGTGTTGAGCCTAAGTATAACTGGGATGATATATACAGATTGATTTCCCGCAGGGAAGTCCCAGACATGGGTCTCGAAGAGGAGCCCATTTATGCCAACATAGAGAAATCTGCCATCATGAAGATGGCTACCAGACCAGAGCTGTTCCCATGCTCTGATGTTATGAGATGGATTCTGCCCCACACAAACAGCAACACAATGCTTATAGGAAATGTCGAAGGTACGGGCTATGCTGGATTTAGCCCAGGATATGTGGCGCTAGCTTACCACTTGCCAGAGCCTCAAATCTTCCTGTCAAATGATTGGTTGGATAAGCTCAGGATGGATTTAGTGGAAACTCTGAAGAGAATGCTCTTGCCAGGGAAGCTATATCAACATAGAGCAACCAAGGATTATGATACAATGAGCTTAAGAGCTCCTTACAGATTTGTAGCTCTGATGCTAAACAGGATCTTTGGTAGAGCTAGTGGCAGACTCTTCAAATTTGAATGGGTCCCCATCATGTTCCATGTGGAAACCCAAGGAACAGTTTTCAACTGGGCCAGCCTAGTATCAAGTAGTCTCTCTTCTTGCGTAGCTGCAGCCTTGGAAGGAGGAGAAGCCCAGAAAAAATCTGAATTCTATATGAGTTCCATTTTGATAGACTGCATACTATGCAACCAGCCTTTCCCCAGTCTCAAGTGTGCTTGGGATAGGGAAATAATTCCTGTATATGCAGCTTACAAACCACTGTGGGCTCATCAGTACCACAGTTATTACAGAGAAGTATGTGAGCATTTCATTATGCCACTATACAAGCTTATCTTTTGGAAGGAATGTGACTGCATGTCGGAAGATGCTATGCAGGTAATAGAGGAGTATGAAGATTATTTTTTGACAAACCATGGTATGTATCTTAGAATGTATGGAGGCTCGAAGACACCTTATCTGCTGCCAAAGTATGCAATGGATTATATAATCCATAAAGAGGCAGTCAGACAAGTGTTCATTGATGGAGTTGGTCATTTCCTGTTCCAGCATAAGAAGGCTGCATATCCCCCTTTTCCTTTCAAGTTAGGTAGCTACAGATTCGCCAATGTGAAACAAGCTGCCGAATTCATAGAGGAACTAGGGAAGTTCCATTTTGGGGAGATGCCTTTCCGGCGCAATGACACTCATGGTAAAGTGGCTGAGCACTGCAAGAATCATAAAGTGTTCTTTGAATATACCCATCATTATGATAAGGATGAATCTGTTTTTCGGAGAGCTCCAAACATGACGGCACTCAGTAGAAGATTCAAACCAAAGAACCCCACCAAAGGTGGAAAAGGGGCAGAGCAGGCCAAAGCTGAACAAGGTAGAGCTGAAGAAGGAGCCAAAAGGATAAGGGAGGAAGCTCAGAGGCTGGAAAATGAGGCCACAAAGTGGTTGCAGAAGGGAGAAGAAGAGAAAAGGAAAGCTGTCGAAGAAGCAGCTGAACTAGCAAAAGAAGCAGCCAGAGGAGAAGAAGAGGCAGCCAGGCAAGCAGCCGAAGAAGCACAGAGAAAACTAAATGAAGAGCTCCAAGGGCAGGAGGCTGAGAAGATAAAGTTAACACAACAGTCAGCCTCTAAAACACTAACAGGGAAGAGTTAGGAAGAGGAAAACCCTGAGGTGCATATCCTTCAAGTACCTACTGCTAGCACTCCTGTAACCCCTATGCTCCAAATAGTGCCTTTCATCCAGAAGAAGGGGGAAGAAGTCCCTGATTTCAGTACTGTATACTATGACATGACCACTAAAAGAATAATGAGGAGGACGAAAAAGAAGGTGGAGGCGAAAGATCTATCAGGGAAGATGGTCACAGATACAGTAGTCATGTTAGGGACAGATAAAGATCCCATGCTCACGATAAGAGCCAGGGCTGCACTAATTGATGCCTCTGCTTATAATATAAAGAAGGTGATGATTGAATTAGAATAAAAAAAGAAGACCACTGCTCAGCTAAAGGACACACTGAGGCAAGAAAGAGGAGAGGGTAGAAGACTTAAGAGGAAGTATGAACACATGCTAAGGGAAATGGAATCCACAAAGGGTGAAGTCCATACCCTCCAGGTAGAGGCACAAGCCAAGGAAACAACACAAGAGGCTCTAGAAAATGCGCAACAGGAAGTTCAAGATCTGAAGAATGAAATGGAACAATTGAGGGCAAAAGTGGAAGACCTAGAGGCGCAACAATATATTATCTATGAATCCAATACTGCATACACCCAAGGACTGAAAGAGCAGTTGGCATCTTTGACTACTGAACTGGAGACAGCAAAGGAACAACAAGTTGATTTGTAGCCGTTTAAAGAATATATCCTAGCGCAAAAGGCTAAAATGCTGCAGCTGCAGACTGCTTTGGAAGAAGAAAGATGCAAAGTTCTTCAGATGGACAGCAGGTTAGAGGAGATCATAGAAACTTCCTCCTATTTCGTAGACAGGTCCCAATATTTTCTTGAGGTCTTGAACGCCAGAATGTCAAGACCAGAAGATGATGCTAAGATTCCAGAAGGGCTACTAGCGAAATACCATCAAGCCCTTAAGAGAGATCACAACCTGGTAGAGTTTTCCATCAGCACTGCTGAAGACTTTAAGAAGACTGTCAAGAGGACACAGGTAGCATGCTCAGAGTATTTTAAAAGGTTCCTCAATGCTTATAACCGCTGCCAGACAGAGGCTGAGCTTAGGTTTGAAGAGTTCCCAGATAATGAGACCTTTGTGGACATATTGCAGAAAAGGCATCAAGATGCAGAGGCTAGGACGCAGCAGATTCAATCCATTGATGCCATAGTACTGAAGAACGAAGTGGGTCACGCAGCCGTTAGCATACAGGTTCTAGAAGAGCCATCAGGAACCAAGTTGACAAGTTTCAAATTAACATCTAGTTCCTAGAGCCATCCGCTTTTGAAGGCCTCGCTGCTGAAGTAGCAGCGTGGAAAAGATTCCTTGAAAACCAAGCAGGATCCTCCTCATAGGGGACCGTTCAACTTTTTATTAATGTAATATTTTTGTAAAAGTTTTGAGAAATGAAGCGTTGGGAAAGCAAAAGGTTGGGAAGCCCAAAGGTCACTTTGGGCAGCCCAACCATTTTGACTTTTTGTATAAAAGTAGGAAGCGTAGAAGTAAAAGAGGCTTTTTTCCCCAGTAAGACTGGAAGGTTGTTGTAAGAAGAACTATTTCCTTTTGCAATAAAAATTACAGTTTTCCTGTTGAAAGAAGATTGGTGGGATTTCAAATGTTTTTCCATGGACAGTCGAAAGATGAACTACTTTGTTTTTCAGCATTGTATCCGTGAATCGTGAGATCGTTCTAAATTATGACCTATGTCTTGTTTAAATGATTTCTGATTTATTTTATGAAATAACCACCATGAGTAATGCATGCTTATTATGAAGCAATTGGTTAGCTAGTTGTGGAAATATCTTTCATTGTTCATGCCTGTAAAAGTAAATGTCAGCTATCTGTAATTGCTTTTATCATGTGTGCACATCCGCATTGCTCACATTTATTAAATATAATTTGGCTCCCCGGGGATAGGTAGATAGAGATAAATAGGTAGACAGATAGCTAGGTCAGTGCATAGATGCATGTGTGATTCTGGTGCCAGTGAGCCTAAGACGATAGGTAAGAACCTGCGCATCACATTGTGACTGCTCCCCGCATCCTTCACCACCCTGCATAATTAGTTAGATACTTGCATATCATTCTTAAGTAAAAAATACAAATTCCGGTGGACCGGGCCGCAACCGGTAAACCCTTGTTGTTACTTTGACCTACGGTAGCCGGACCGTAAAACCAGACGGATTCCCTATACCAAACAGTCAACGGGCTAGTTGGGAACGTTGATTGGGGAGAATCCCTTACTGTTGTCGCCTGCGAATTTCCATGCCACAACACCACCACAGGAGAAGAATCCTCATAAGACGAAACCTACTTGGGTACGAGAGATTATCCAAGGTGTAGAAAGATATGGGGTTCCAGAAGAGAATCTCAGAGAAAGAAAGAGGACCAGATCATGCTCTAGTTATGTAGCTTTACTATGTGATTTCATTGATAAAGAACCTTCCAAATATGAAGAAGCAGCAGAATGAAAAAGAATGGAAGGATGCTATGATCGAAGAGTATCAATCGATCATGAAGAATGATGTTTGGGATGTTGTCCCAAGACCAGAAGGGAAGTCAGTTGTAACTTCCAAATGGATCTACAAGATTAAGCATGCTGCAAACAGTAGCATAGAAAAATATAACCAAGATTTGTTGCTCTTGTTTTCTCACAGAAAGAAGGAATAGACTATGAAGAAACCCTTGCACCTGTAGCTAGATACACTTCCATTAGATCAGTACTTCCTCTGGCTGTAGTGATGAAATGGAAGATACACCAAATGGATGTCAAGACTGATTTTTTGAATGGTGTAGTAGAAGAGGAAGTGTATGTGGAGTAGCCACTTAGTTTTGAGACACATGACAGGGAGTCTCATGTGTGCAAATTGAAGAAAGCCCTGTACGGTTTGAAACAGGAACCCATGACATGGTACGGTAGAATTCACAGCTTTCTATCCAATTCGGGCTTTACCAAGAGTAAAGCAGATTCCAACCTTTACTACAAGGTTGAATATGGAAACCTAGTGATGCTTCTACTATATGTAGATGATCTGTTTATGACAGGTATGGATGGGTTGATTGCTGATACGAAGAGAAAGCTTACTGCCAAGTTTGAAATGGAGGACTTGGCAATGATGCATTATTTCCTAGGTATGGAGGTGTGGCAGACTATGAATGGAATATTCCTTGGACAAGGGAAGTATGCAGTAGAGATCTTGAAGAGATTTGGGATGATGGACTGCAAGGAATTAACCACACCTATGGCATCAAATCTAAAGCTATTGAGTGATGCTTCTTCAGAATTGATGGATGCCATGATATATCTTCAGATGATTGGGTCCTTGATGTACCTAATGAACACAAGACCAGATATTTGATTTGTTGTGAACACCTTGAGCCAATACTTGACAAATTCGAGACATGTTTACTTGGCTACTGCAAAGCATATTCTGAGGTACCTAAAGGGTACGGTTGATTATGGGCTCAAGTATAAGACTGATCAAAGGATTAACCTGGAGGGTTATGTTGATTCAGATTGGGCAGGAAGTGCCATCGATAGGAAGAGTACTTCAGGGTGTTGCTTCAGTATGGGATCAGGTGTGATCTCATGGTTTAGTAGGAAGCAATCCTGTGTGGCACTGAGTACAGCTGAAGCAGAGTATGTCGTAGCTTGTTCATCTAGTTGTGAGGTAGTATGGCTGAGGAAGCTACTATCAAATTTATTTGATCTCCACTTAGATTCTACTTATATATACTGTGAAAACTAGAGTTGTGTAAAGTTGTCAGAGAATCCAGTATTATTATACCAAAATCATCCTGTTATACAAAAATCCTGTCACCATCATGTGATAAGACATTTGAAATACCTAGTTGCCCTGAATCCCAGCTTCTGGAATGGAAACTAAATGGTTTTTCATCAATCTATCATACAATTTACTAGCACCGCGCATTCCCCTTTATCCAGGAGTGATACCCCTGCTTGCACTGCCTTTCATCGATTGTCCATGAGCGGTGCCACAGCCCATTTCCCTTGGTCCATAGGTGGTTATTACCAGAACTGCTCTGTCATAGAAGGAGAAGCACGGTACCCTGGATAAAAAGGGAAAAAGAGAAGTTTCTCGAGGCTTCTAGATGATAAGCCCCATGTACTGCCTTATCCCTACTATTGTGGGTTGGTTGAGCTCGAGATCCCTCATCCTAGGATCTTAGAGGCCACCTCACCCACTAATTTCTCAACCATCTCTATCCATTAAAGCCCTATAAATATGATCTCATAGCCATGGTTGAGGGGAGAACATTGAAGGTATTGGTATGCTATTGGATTGATTCTTGGCCCAAGACCATTTGGAGAGAGAATAGAGAGCTAGAGTCGGAGCTTTTGGGGATGAAGAGCTGGTTTCATGGAGATGCATGTTAGCACTAAGGCTTGGTTGTAAACTTCTTCATATTTCTAATGCAATTTGATTTCTGTCCCACATATGATATTGTTGTTGTGATTTCGCATAAATACGTTGCTAGATTCCTTAGTCACTAGCATATATTAGTAGATCATATTCCGGTTGCTTTGATTCATTTCATGTTGAGATTTTTTGCAGGTACACAGGTGAACTGTCAAAGCCTTGTATTCCAGATATCTACAGCATCTAGGGAGAGTATTCAACCTATTTCCTCTATTTTTTTTGGATCTAAACCATTTAGACCAGTGGAACACCTTATTGTCCGAAGGAGGTGAAATATTCCAGCTAACAAATATGGAGACTCCGCTGGGGATCAAACCCAACAGGTTTCAGTTCATTCTCTACTGGAAGAGAAGAACAAGATGAATATTTGGTTAACGATATAGAACCCTCCCTGAGTAGTGAGGTTATTTCCTTTGACTGGAGTAACCTAATAGAGTCTCATCTTCATTCGAGTGTTCCTTTCCAGATAGTTGTGAATGTTACTACTAGGCAGATGCTTCGCACAATTGTTGATGAAGGGGCTTCTATTACCATTCTATCCTCAACTACTTGGAAAGCTTTAGGTTCTCCTCAGCTTGTTCCATCCATCAATTAGATACTGGATTTTAATCGAAGGCCTACTACACCTTTAGGGATCCTTCCTCATTTACCTATTACGTTAGGAGGGAAAACTATCTGTATTGATGTTATGGTGGTCCAAGGTCCTTTAGATTTCAATCTGCTCCTTGGACATGATTATGTTTATGCCATGAAAGCCATAGTGTCCACACTCTTTAGAGTTATGCATTTTCCCCATGATGGGAAGATTGTGACCATTGATCAGCTTTCCTTTGTTACATCTGACCATCGCATTACTCCTAGTAATTAGACTCCTCTGAATGTGCCGCATGTTCTTGTGGTTCCTTCCCCTTCTTCTAGTTAGCTTCTTCCCATCATAGGTAAGATGTGGGGCATGGCTCTAGTCTATGGATATCATAATGGAGCTAAGTTGCTAGCTTCTTATGTAAGGGGGAAACCTACCAACCTATGGATATCATGTTGGGTAGGAGCAGGTTTGCGAGCATAGTTTATGCTTTTGGTTTCAAGCTTGCATAAAAATGAAACCATGTCGAGAGCATAGTTTACTTTTGGTTTCAATCTCATTAAAAAATAAAATCACTCCTTAAGCATAGTTTACCCTTTTGGTTTCAAGCTTGCATAAAAATGAAACCATGTGGAGAGCATAGTTTACTTTTGGTTTCAAGCTTGTTAAAAAATAAAACCACTCCTTAAGCATAGTTTACGCTTTTGGTTTCAAGCTTGCATAAAAATGAAACCATGTCTAGAGCATAGTTTACCCTGTGGTTTCAAGCTCGTTAAAAAATAAAACCACTCATTAAGCATAGTTTACGCTTTTGGTTTCAAGCTTGCATAAAAATGAAACCATGTCTAGAGCATAGTTTACCCTGTGGTTTCAAGCTCGTTAAAAAATAAAACCACTCATTAAGCATAGTTTACGCTTTTGGTTTCAAGCTTGCATAAAAATGAAACCATGTCTAGAGCATAGTTTACCCTGTGGTTTCAAGCTCGTTAAAAAATAAAACCACTCCTCAAGCATAGTTTACCCTATTGGTTTCAAGATTGCATAAAAATGAAACCATGTCTTGAGAAAAGTTCCCATTCTATGTCAAGCTCATTAAAAAATGAAATGGATTTCCTTAAGCATAGTTTACCTTTTGGTTTCAAGCTTGCATAAAAATGAAATCATTCCTGAGCATAGTTCATTTTCTATTTCAAGCTCGTTAAAAAAAGAAGTAGGTTTCCTTTAGTATAGTTTACCTTTTGGTTTCAAGCTTGCATAAAAATGAAACCATGTTCCAAGCATAGTTACTTTCCATTTCAAGCTTGCGTAAAAATGAAACGGATCCCCTTCCCTTGAGTCGAGTCTTCCCTTTAGTGTTAGAACTTGAACCTTCACCTGCCTGTTATACCAAAATCCTGTCACCATCATGTGATAAGACATTTGAAATACCTACTTTACCTCAAATCCCAGCTTCTAGAGTGAAGACTAAATGGTTTCTTATCACACTGTCATACAAATTCCTAGCACCGCTCATGCTCCCTTATCCAGGAGCGGTACCCCTGTTCGCACTGCTTTTCATCAGTTATCCACAAGCGGTTCCACCACCTATCACCCTTGGTCCATATGTGGTTATTACCAGAACTGCTCTGTCAAAGAAGGAGAAGCGCGGTACCCTGGGTAAAAGGGTAAAAAGAGAAGCTTCTTGAGGCTTCTAGATGATAATCCTCGAGATATCTCTTATCCCTACTACTGCGGGTTCACTACTACATTTTGCCCAAAAATCCGACGGCCGTATTGTCGGATTTTCGACACTTCCCTGTCGCATGTACGACAGTATGATTTTTTTCTAAGCGTTGGAAACTTGTCATCGGTTATCCTACATTAGTCTAAACCGTCGCTTCAGCGACACCTTACTTACCGTCGCTTAAATACAAGGCGTCGGTTAAGCGACATAGATAACCGTCGATTAAGAGACGAGTATAAAAAATGGGCATCGGTTAAGCGACAGTTTGTAATGTTCTTTTTTTAAAAAATCGCCCATAGAACCGTCGGTGAACCGACGAAGATAACGACTATGCGTCAGTTAAGCGACATGTTACACCATCGGTTAAGCGATGAGTATAAAAATTGGGCGTCGGTTAAGCGACAGTTTGTGATGTTTTAAAAAAAAAATAACCTATAGAACCATCGGTGAACCGACAGAGATAACGACTATGCGTCGGTTAAGCGACGTGTTACACCATCAGTTAAGCGACGAGTATAAAAATTGGGTGTCGATTAAGCGACAGTTTGTGATGTTTTTAAAAAAAAAATCGCCTATAGAACCGTCGGTGAACCGACGGAGATAACGACTATGCATTAGTTAAGCGACGTGTTACACCATCGGTTAAGCAACGATTATATAAATTGGACGTCAGTGAAGCGACAGTTCAAGCGTCGGAAAATCGACAGAAGTAACCGTCGCATAAACGACGGAAGTGAATTTTTATTTTAAAAAAAATATTCGCAAATTTGTTATACATTCCTCATTTGCATTAGTACACAACATTTTACTCTAACTTAGCCACACCAAAGCTCTAGAAACACCACTCATTGCTCCAATAGTGATCTTCAAGATTCACATACGTTTCCCCTATAGGACCCCTGTTCTGACACCCAATAGCATCACCATTATCCAAGCCAATACCAAAACCTTTGTAAGAATAAAGAGAACAGAGCTCAATGGCATAACTTGTAAATTGCAATCCATAGACCCCTTTCGTGAGAACAAAGAACACCCAATAGCACCACCAGTGCCCAAGCCAATACCAAAACCTTTGTAAGAATAAAGAGAACAGAGCTCAATGGCATAACTTGTAAATTGCAATCCATAGACCCATTTCATGAGAACAAATGTCAAACTGACTCTGGTACCATGTTAAAATGGTACATGTTAAGTAAATTAAATACCATCAACCTCATGATTCAATAACACAACAAAAACACAGAATGAACAGAGAATGAACCTTTCTCCTCTTGGTGCAATTATTATAACTGTGTATGCTTAAATTGTATGTCTTGGATAACATCTTTCGACAATAAAAGAATCATATGAATTCCCCGCCAATCCTTGAAGGTGAGACAGTACTAGTTCCATTCAAGGTTTCCCAGGCCAAAGGAGGCATGGCTGGTGTCCCGACCCACGGATTACTGACCTCTGAATATTTGTGAAAATTATTTTAAAGATATCCATGTTGAGAGTGCCAATGCCCACGATACTCTCTGATAAATATTGAAGTGATGAACGATTCGCATAATCTCGAGTATCAGCCAAAAGGGAAATTCAATTTCTTCATAATTCCCAACCAAAAATACCATTATGAATCTTAAGTCCACAAATATATATAAGTCTCATACCCGATTATCATTAGTTCAAAGCAAAATTCATAATAAATTAGTAGTGATAGATTAGGAAAGTACAGTCCTCAGTCCATAAATTAATATTGGAGAGGAAATCTCAGATGTCCATTATGTTGCCACTCTCCTTTTCACACCTTCGCACCGCCAATAATTTCTAAACTTACTGGATGAATTCAAACTCACCAACATTGAGACTGAAATAATGAGCAAATATTACATGGAAATTTGACACATTTGCAACAAAATTGCAATCGTGTTTCTCACACAACAATCGAATTCTGATTCTAACTAATAGGATTTATAATGGAACCCTGTGCAAAATTCAGAGCTGGAAGACCTTGAATCTTCATTTGCTTGTAAGCCCATTGCCAGCTCTCTGGACTGACCTCCCCACCAAGATCTCGCACCACAGCACCACCAGTGCAACACCCCATTCTGCAGAAGCCTACTAATGGGAGGCCCTTGATCATTCCATATAGAAAACCACTTGCAAACAAATCCCCAGCACCAGTTGTATCAATGACTTCTGCCCCTTCAATGGCTGTAACTCGAGCAATCTGTAGTAATAAACCCATAAACTCATGTCATTAATAGCAGCATGATATATGTGTGACAGAACTGCCCACAAGAAAAAGTAGTCAGTCAGGATATGTAGAGGTTCTGTTAACCTCTTTGCCATGTTGAGCAATGCAGCCTTTGGAACCAAGCATTACTACGGCCCACCGACAATATTTGGCCAAAAACTCCAAAGCAGACTCAACATCTGCATTAGGCTCACCCCTGTAGACATAAAGGCAACCATATAATATAAGAAGGAAATTTACAGTAAAATTGAGTTCCACCAGTTATAGGGGCGTCCAGTAATTCCTTGGGTGAAAGTATTCTTATGCATTTTTAAAAGAAATTGTTTCATGTGAGTTAGTTTATGGCCGCTAGGGGCAATTAATAAACCCTTTGTAATAGAAAGATTAACAGAGGACCACCATTTACCTCATCAATTCTCTCACTTCATCTTCATTTGCAAAGAAAAGATCTACTTGCCCGGACTGTAATAGATCTAACAGCCATGATCTAAAGTTCCGAACCACCTGCCCATAAGCAACTGAACATTATACTTTTATAAACGGAAACATTTTTGCTGACAAGTCATAACAAATGGAAACATGAAACCATAAAATAAGATCCAAGACAGACAGCACCTCAAAACTAGCCAAATCCATCGATATACGAGCACCATCTTGCTTTGCCAAACTAACAGCTTTCTCCACCAAGTTTTCGCCATAGAATCCATACCCATTCAGCACAACCCACTGGCAATAAACAAACTTCTGAGTCACATTGATGATGTTACACTGAAATTACTGACTTTGAAATATGAAAATATGTAATATGTATATACTATACATCTTTCAGAATCCCATATGTAAGTATTCAGTATAGCACTCTCTCACTTCTGACATACTTTAAGGTCAGCAGTAGCACCTAAGATTTATTTACTAAGCCCCTTCAACCATCATAGGTCAATTCAATATCCAACAGTTCAAGAAAGTTAAAAACATAAAAGATACAGTCACAACAGAGTAGATATACAATTTATCCTAATAAGCACCTCTCTCAACAGTTCTTTAAAGAGTCAATGTCATGGAATGATTTGAGTACCTGAGATCCTCTAAAATCATCAACATTCAACCCACTAGCCTTTGGAAAAAGATGAAATAACTATTCACACTTCACAACCAAGAAATCAATAGGAAGAGCAATGCCTAGTGGAAATATATATAGATGCAAACAATATACCTGGAGTCTAACTGCATCAGACAGGCAAGGACGCATGGTACGATTGCCTTCGGCATCAACCAGACATGCACACTGTTCCATCAATCAAAATTGCTTGTTACGATATGAAATATTGAGTGAAACTAAAAATGAAACTATTTTACTAATAAAACGACTTGAATGTCAGTCTGGCATGCTTATTGAAGAAGAAAACAAGCTGGACAGTTAAAAAGATAGTTAACCTGTCCAGTAGGCCCTCTTTTGATTCTTAATTGGGAAAGACTGACTCCCGACATCCTCATGTTTGTCAGGAACATCTGTCCTTTCTCATCATCACCGCAAGCCCCTACTATGCGATAAGAAATTCCAAAGCCTGCTGCCAAACCTCGAATTGTATTGGCAACACTTCCACCAGCCATAGTTCTTATTGGAGAAATCTCTCCAGGAGTTGGTAGCATGTGCATATTAACTTCTGCTAGTATATGCTCCAGCTCCTCAACTGTCACCTTCTTACCAATTCCAGCAAAGGTTAACATTAGATTCCAAACCAAGCCAAATCAAGAAGAAAGAAACACAAAAAATAGAATATTGGTTTTGATAAATAGCTCCGGACTAAAGATTTCCTTGCTTCGGTAACTTGTAGCTATCCCTTAATGGGGACTGGCCATGTCCAATCAGCAATAAGAAAAATAAATAAACAAGGTAGCCAAAAGGACAATTAGCCAAAGTATTTAATAAACTGAAAATGCCATATGAGAAATCCTCGATTGAATTATCAAAATTGATGATTTCAAAATAACCTAGAGGTGGGTACATAAGAGCATCCCACACTGAAAAATCAAATTATTATCCTGCCAAACAAAACACACACTTGTCAACCATAAGATATATACCATATTGTACCACCTAAGTTGGCCTAATGCTTAAGAACATGTGTTTTCTCCTTGGAGGTGAGAGATTCAACTCCAGAAGAGGGTAGGGTATGTACATGTGAGCAAGCTATTGTTTGCGGATATCTGTGTCACACTGGAAAGGTACCAGCAAATCTCATTCTCACCTTTAGGCTAGAAAGTGGGATGAACTGTATTTCCTGGTGGACCTCAATGACCAAAAAATAAACCACATAAAAAAGTTACATACCATATTCCTTAGAAGTTGGAACTAATGATAGTGGATTATGAATGATCGCATCAGGTCTCAGGTCTCCCAACCTTAACTTTCTTTGCTCTCAAAGCATAGACAACCCAGGCTACTAGAACCTTGAAATGAATACATAACCAACAGGTATCATCTACTTTCCATATGAACAGTTTTGGGACACTATAGGGACTTCACTAGGTGTAACAGCTCCAAGGTTAGAGTTAAGAGTTAACATGTGTATAGAATTAGTTAGAGGTTATTAACATGGCTCAATGTTTAAGCATCTCTGTTTTTTTCAAGAAAGTTTGCATGCAAAGGATTTGATTTTCATTTTGTCTGAATATTGTGAGTTTCATTTTGGGTATCGCTCTGTGGCGGTTTATTCTGCTAGAGTTTATTGATAGTTAAAGTAGTTGACACAAATTTACAATAACCCATACAAGAGATGCATCTGTTTTTGTTTCGACTTCAATTTTGAGAAGGGGGAAGCTTAAATGCATACCCCACACTTGTTAGATGCCCAAGTTCTAGGATAGATTGGGAGATATAAAAATGATTGTCAAGTCCCCAATACTAGATTTGACAATTCTAATCTATAGACATGAGGAAATCTCGGACATGCTTCCAAGCACCTCCAAGTGTAGGTGACTGCGTCTATATTAGCAACCCATGAAAGTAAAAGACAATTAGTCAAACTTAGATCGTCCATCTCTGCACTCAGATCAACCAAATCAACTGCCATCGTGGAACTTAAGAAGTGAAACTAGATGGCTTAACAAGGAAATGCTTTCACAACGAAGGGCACATGGTAACTATAGTTCCCTGTGAAAAAAATGGATAGAGGTGGCAGCAGAAGATTCTTAAAGAAGTAGAATACCAAAATGCATTTCTTTAGGTAGAATGATAATACCATTGTCCTCACCCTGATGTTTTCTTGTGGCAACATACACGGAACACCTAACATCATGATATGTTAACCTATTCCTGTACACATTTATCACACTCCAATTTCTTGTCCTTTTGATCCTCTAAAAGGTGTGTCCATTTTAGTTTGTGGTACGGCTACCATTACATTACCAGCTCCATATATTTGTTATATATATAGGACTATGTAAAAAGTGCCACAAAAATCCTCATTATAAGTCTTTCCCCGATTCTAAGAAAAGACTATAATATCAAATCCTTTAAGTACAATGCCCCATCAAATCGATTCCCTTTTCCAATAAATCTCTCCTAAACAGGAAAAATTACTTACCACTAGAAGCTTACTTCTGAGTCCCACAACATCTGCAAGAACCTTGAATAATATTGCCCGTGGGCGGCATAACCCATTTTTAACAGGTCATTGACTTTTTCAATTGACATACTCATAACTTGTGTCAAGTTTCTAACTAAACTTAAAAAATACGTACAAGCTTTATTTATTTACAATTATTCACAATATCAGAATACAGAAGACCATTACTTCCCATAGTTTCATTTCCAGAATAATGGTGGAAAAAATAGAAGAACACACTGCCAGTGGAAACATCAATAAAACAAAACAAAACATTGAGAAGCTAAAGTTGATCAAAATTACTTACCATCTCTGTGTAGGTTTCCCACAATCTGTACTACATTTATTCGGAAGGAATTTTCCTCTATAGTTACATTTACTTGGGCAGTCGGCAAAAGGGGAGCTAGATAAAGGCCAGTATCTTCCAATCATCCGACCATTTACACAGGCTTGGCCTTTTCCCATGCTTAACATATCCAATGCTACAGGGTCATTTCCAGGGGGAGCATTTATTCTTGCTTGCAAACATAACCAATTGAATCAGAACAGAATGCACACTAAAATCAGGGTAATATCTTAGCCTCACTCATGAATCCATTGCATCGTAGTGTACCTCTATTTTCGTGAATACTTTAGTATAATAAAGAGTTTACAAAGGTAGTACATCCATGGAAACATTTAATTATACAAGTTGCAACATGGCACTTCAATTGATCATGTGACATGCAACATAAAGAACAACATTGATTATTCAAAATATTGAAATGAAGTCCCACTATATGACTGCTTTTCGTGCAATTTATCTTCAACCAACATACTGTTTATTGCTTTAAAATTTAAATAAATCCTACATGAATAAACTGTAGCAATAGATGAAAAGATAAAAAGGTTGACCATGTTTCAAAGAACCAACAATCTTGTGAGACAGATTACCAATAATCAAAGTATCTATAAATTATATCATCCACCACAATGGACACAAAGTGAAGCAAAATTTTGACCGCAAAAAAAATATCATAAGAAAACAGTGAGCAAAAGAGTAATGGAGTCTTATAACAACCAGAATATCAATGTGAAGGGAATCTGGATATTTGTAAGTACCAATTTATACAACACAAATGTAATGCAAATCCTATTGTCCACACTGTAATGTGTAATATACAGATTATGACCTAATTGCTAACTGTTCATGTGATTAAATAGAACGTTTTGGCCCTGAGGGCATGGTCAAAGGGCATGAAGACAACCCTAGTCTGAGCATGTTTTAGACCTAAGTCAGCATCAAATAACAAATCTGGGTATCATTTTATAGGCCCTGCGTATTTTATAGGGCAGACATATCAAGAAGAATGACTGTACAAATGATTGCTGCCAATGATCCAGACTAATCAGACTCTTGAACAAGTTGTAGATAACTATAATGATGCCCTAGCAGGGTTGTACTGCTGGTGTATGCTTCAGATGAAACTCGGCCTGTAGGAGAGAGCCCTAGCAATGCTGTACCTTGCCCGAGGAAAACTGGGCCTGCAGGTGAAGGCTATACCAGCCCATAAAACACATACAAACCAGCCCTAAAGGCTGCTTGCTGATGCAAACACGGAATCTGGACATCACGGTTGCCTCAAAAGAACATACAGTCTTCTCATGGCTTTTCATTCTTCAAATGCATTTGAAAAAATCAAAATGGCAGAGAATATTTTTTCTACCCTAACGTTGTTTATAATGCAATTTATGAAAGAACCTTAACTTAATGACACAGATGTTGAATGGCCTTTTTAGGGTTCCATCATCATTAATTTATTTTTGAAGACTCTGTTTTTATCACCTTTTATGTAAGATTTGTAGAAACTTCTTTCATAATTACTTAAACACTATGTATTCCATACCATCATTCATAATCAAGTACACTGAAAAATTATAATACCTGAATTGTAGCATACATGGTGTTGTGACCTGTATATGAATTGTAGCCTGAGTCAATGGAATTATACACATATAGTGGTCCAGAAGCTCAATACAAATCTGTTGGAGGTCCTGAAGCCCGATACACATCTGGTGGAGGTCCTGAAGCTCAGTACACATCAGCTGGTGGTCCTGAAGACCTATACACATCGGCTGGTGGTCCTGAAGCCCTATACACATCTGTTGGTGGTCCTGAAGCCCCAGCCATAAAGTTCTGCAAAACAAGGATTATGAAAAATCTTCAGAATTGTCTTGGAATAAAAATTTCAGTTGTATATTCTTTGAAAGTACTTATTGTCCAAATATCATGCCATTTATCAGACCTATGCATCAAGAAAAGGCATTATATGAACACTTTATAGCAACAATTTTGTTTCTAGACAACATAAGTACTCTTCCATTATCATGTCACATAAGAGTATATGTATCCTCCAAGGTCTGAGTGCATGATTAATAAATTGCAATCACACACCAGAAAGGACACCGGAAACAACCCAAACACTAGCATTGCAACAGAAATACTGAGAAGAAAATTCTGGTGGAACTTTTGTAGTATATATATTCTGCTCATGGAAGTTGAATTTTGATTCTTACAAAATAGAAATGTTGATTGTTAGCTATATGGATGCTTCCCTTGTAATCAATGTATCTAGGTCTAGTACCAAAACAACACCTAGGTTTTTCCCATACTAATGTAATCAGTGTCCCTAGTACTCAAGGGCTTGAACCCTATTACTGTGTGTTGAGTAGTAAAAAACCTTACACAATACGACTAAGTTATATTTCCTAAAATGATAAAACATATTTGCAAAACTTTGCATAGGTCCTTCATTTATTGAGTTGCACTAAATGAAAGAAAAAGGGGTGGTTTAAATGACTAGAAGGCAAGTATTTGAACCCTGTAAGTGTGAGTTGCAGTAACAAAATATATACATCACTATTCAGTTTGATTTTTTTCCTTGTACAAGCATACGATCATTGGTTGGCATATGAACATGTGACAGCTTGCGTGTTGTGCCCCTATTTGAGACTGTCAAAGATTTGAGAGGTGCTGGGTCAATAATTCGGAAGTTATTATCAATAGATTGGTACCGCAACCATATTATTGCAAATGATAATGGACATGAGGAGGTAATCATAGTTACAAAAAAGTGCAATTGCATTTTAGTAATAGATCCATGCTTGGTTATTGAAGGTGTAATATCTTAATCAAGTGCTTCTTTGTGATGTACCAATGTTTGCTTGTAGGTTATGGTCGGTTACTCTGATTCAGGAAAAGATTCAGGGCGTTTCACTGCTGCTTGGGAACTATATAAAGCACAGGAAGATGTTGTATCTTCTTGTAAAGAATTTGGGATTAAAGTTACCCTATTCCATGGCTGTGGAGGAAGTATTGGCCGTGGTGATGGACCTACATATCTTGCCATTCAATCTCAACCACCTGGTTCTCTCATGGTATTTTTTACCCTTTTCCTTTTGTGCAGTGTTTCAAGAGAGGATCTTGATATTAATTAAATGATGGACTGATGGTTTCCATATACTACAGGGAACTCTTCGATCCACAGAGAAGGGAGAAATGGTCCAGGCAAAGTTTGGCTTAGCACAAACAACAATGCGGCAACTAGAAATTTATACAACTGTTGTTTTGCTTGCAACTTTACATCCCCCAGATCCACCTCGTAGTGCAAATTGGCGAGAGGTAATGAAAAGGATATCAAAAACCAGTCGGCAATATTATAGAAGCACTGTTTATGAAAATGAACGATTTTTAGAGTACTTTCATGAAGCTACTCCTGAAGCAGAGCTTGGTAATCTAAATATTGGAAGCCGTCCAACAAGGAGGAAAACGTCTTCTGGGATTGGGCACCTCCGTGCAATTCCTTGGATATTCTCATGGACACAAACTAGGTTTGTTTTACCTGCATGGCTTGGTATTGGAGCAGGCCTAGAAGCAGCCTGTGCAAAGGGATACAAAGAATAATTACAAGCCATATGGATTCTTACCAATCTATTTCCTGAGGTAATTGCTGCCTATTTGTGGAGATTGTTCTTATGTTGATATGGGGGACTGTATTACAGATTTCATCAGCAGATTGTAGATTTGGATTCTCAACTCGCAATAAAGATTGGAGATTTGGATTCTCAGCTCGCAATAAATTGGGTTAAAGAGGATGAAATGGAGTGGCTTCAGCCTGCTAGTGGAAATGTTGTAGATTGGATTTCAGCTAAGGGAGGGCATGCTAGCAAAGTTCACTTCTACATTGGTGAAAGGAATTGGAAGCTCCAGCATGTATGTGAACTTAAAGGCTATCTTTAGAAGATAATATGGATGCTGTTAATTAAGATGTTGCTGCTAATGAAATCAGCATATACAGGTTTTGAACATGATCTTCCCAACTCATTTTGTGCCCAGCATAGAGGGTTTTCTGTGGTCCAATTTCCACTGAGTATGGTCACTTTTCTGAGCCTACTCTAAATTGTTTTATGTGGTACAATAAATCCACAGATTGTTTTAAGATAGATTGTTCTAAATCTGCAACAAATTTATTTATTACATACTATGGTTCTCATATCAGAAATTAAGGTTCGAACACATAATTTGCACCATGAAATCTATTTGCAATCTTTATTATAAAATTTCCATGCAATAAAGAAAGGGTTCAATAAGATTACAATATCCAGAGCAGTGATCATCCCTTTGTAAATGACAGGGAGAACGAAACGCAACACTAACTTCTTGCCTCCAGACATTCTCTTCCATACACACAAGAGTACTGCTTTGCAAATTGATTACACACAAATATACAAAAGACAAACCCTGTTTCTTTGTTTCAGTATAAAAATCGCTACTGTAAAATAGTGGTAGAAAATCTCGGGAGACAGATATTTCTGTTTTCCTCAAGTTCTTTAGTGAGGACTGCATAGCTTCACAAAATTTATATATGCATTTTACAGTAGCGGTTATAATGTGAATAGAATGGTGTAG
>LPNX010660477.1:139825-150496 GCA_001517045.1 Pseudotsuga menziesii | reverse complement strand
AGATTAAGAAAGTGAGTGACACCCTAAAATGACAAGGTCGAGCATTGGTCCACGACCTCTTGGTCTTAACACAGTCAATGAATGATATTTTTTTTAGGATGTAGCTCTTTGTGTCTTCTTATGTGGGTTCTTTTCCGTTTTCTAACTAGGTGAGCCAATCAAAAGTTATAGCCGAAGCAAATAGCCTACCTTTTATGTTAGATTGACGTTAGTCTATTTAAAATTACATAAAAAAATAGAAAAAAATAATAGATTTAAATAAAAATTGAATATTCAGAATCTATAGACAAAGTTACACAAGTGTGTGAATTTTCATTAGGAGTGGACAAGCGTGGCATATGCAAAATAATGCACGAAATAGGAGAAGTGGTACAAAACATGTTTTATGTCATAAGACAGTCCAAACCACTTGGTTTAGCAACCTGAACCTAAAACCAAAGTAGCGAAGTCATCCACCACGTAGGTTTCCCACCAAAATTCTAAATTTAAATCATGCATGTGCGTAGTTTAAAACGTAATGCGCACACACTAGAAGTGCGCTCACGCTTCTAAGTGCGTGTGCGCATCTGTTAAGTTAAAACTTTGTTTTGAACATGCGTACGTGCATCTGTTAAGTTAAAAATTTGTTTTGAACACATGTGCACGCATCTATTAAGTTAAAACTTTGTTTTGATTTTATTTTCAAGCATTTGCAATGGAATGATGATGATGAGGAGGAGGATGATGATAATGATGGTGATGAGGATGATGACTATGATGATGATGATGATGATGATGATGATGGCAATGATGCTGATGATGAACAATGATGGTGATGGTGATGATGATGATGATGATGATGATGATCATCATCATCATCATCACGATGACTATCACTATGATGACGATGATTATGATGATGATGATGATGATGATTACGATGATGAGGATGATGATGTTGATGATGACAATGATGATGATGATGATGACCATGATGATGATGGCCATGACGATGATGATGAACAATGATGATGACGACGACGACGATGATGATGATGATGATGATGACGATGACGATGACGATGATGATGATCATGAATAGTATGACAATGATGACAATGATTATGATGATGATTACGATGATGAGGATGATGATGACTATGATGGTGATGATAATGATGATGATGATGATGATGATGACAATGCTGATGATGACTATGATGATGGTGATGAGGATGAGGATGATGGTGATGATGAGGAGGAGGAGGATGATGACAATCACGAGGATGATGAGGATGATGATGATGATGATGATGATGATGAGGATGAGGATGATGACGACGATGATGATGATGATGAGGATGAGGATGATGACAATGAGGATGGGGATGAGGATGATGACAATGATGATGATGATGAGGATGAGGATGACGACGATGATGACGATGATGACGATGATGGTGACGACGATGATGATGATGAGGATGATGATGACGACAACGACAATGATGATATGTTTAGTTGAAACTTTGCTTTGATTTTATTTTCAAGCATTTTCAATGGAATGATGATGATGACCATGACGATGATGATGAACAATGATGATGAGAAGGAGGAGGATGACAATGATGATGATGACTATGATGATGATGACTCTGATGATGATGATGAGGATGATGATGATGATGACGACGACGATGATGATGAACAATGATGGTGATGATGATGATGACTATGATGATGATGACAATGACGATGATAAGGATGATGACAATGATGATGATGACTATGATGCTGATGACAAGGATGATGATGATGATGATGATGATGATGATGACGACGGCGACGACGACGATGACAATGATGATGAACAATGATGGTGATGATGATGATGATGATGATGATGCCGATGATGACAATGATGATGACGATGATAGGTTTAGTTGAAACTTTGCTTTGATTTTGTTTTCAAGCATTTGCAATGGAATGATGATGATGAGGAGGATGATGACAATGATGATGATGAGGATGATAACTATGATGATGATGAGGATGAGGATGAGGATGATGATGATGATGATGGCGATGACGATTGTTATCACTAAAAGATGGACCTTGACTGCATAAGGAGCATGGCTAGTGAATCTTTAAAATTGTTTTAATTGGTAATTGAGTTGATAGAGTGATGGAGGTATAATAGTACAAAGATCAGGTTGGGTTTAAAGATCAAACAGTAGGAAATGTATCATTGTAAAATACAGTAATAGAAAAGACTATGAGCATGAATTTATAAAGAATGAATTTGGTTCTGCAACAAGACATTTAAAGGTAATTGTACATCATTATAAGAATCTTGTAATGGATTATCAAGACCACACGCAAGATAAAATCATAACTAGATACAATTCATGTATAAAATCAAAACAAACTCATGATTATAATAATTTCAAAGCAACCATCCTACATAAAGATAAACATAGTGCATACATTCCCTACCAATACCATCTCAGCCCTTGACTGTAACTCCTCCTCCCTTTTTACATTCTAGATGTGTGAATATATATAGAAGAACACAATTAACCAATATTTACAAGTTTTAAGGAAAAAACTTATAATCAAGTTCAAAAAATAATCTACCACAAGAAATCTCGAACAAGTTGCAAGGTGTCTCTAGTTGTTGGTGGCTAAATAAATCCTTTTCCATCAACTCTGAAGATAACCCGTGACTCGTGCATTGTTGATGGAAGATATTTTGGATGTGCCTGAAAACTTGGATCTGGAAACATCTTAAGCCAAAGTTCTGATTCTTGTAAACTTCTCAAAATCCGCCTTGAATTTTAACAATAAAAAATCGAAATGGTCTTCAAAATGTTGACTCTGTCAATTTCTCCCCTCAGAAACTTAAACTATGCAATAAAATATGGGTATGATTTCTTAGCCGAGACTATGCTCTTCCACATGTGCCTGCGTTTTCTTCATGATCCTTTTTAATACCATGGGATTTAATCTTGTGTTGCATAATATTTACATATTCTTGAAATGCCACTTGTTTACTTCAAATATGAAACAATCATGTCTTGATATTATATTTCCTTGAAGGTGCTAAGTAGATCCCTTGAAATATGGGTGCAATCTTGAAATGGAAAGATTCTCTGCCACATATGCCCTTGAATACCTTGAACTACTTTTCTTTGAGATCTGGAAAATATGGAAGGATTTAACTTCTAG
This sequence comes from Pseudotsuga menziesii, assembly GCA_001517045.1. NCBI lineage: Eukaryota > Viridiplantae > Streptophyta > Pinopsida > Pinales > Pinaceae > Pseudotsuga > Pseudotsuga menziesii. The sequence continues at coordinate 147,289 of LPNX010660477.1, read as the reverse complement.
TTACTAAAAAACTAACTCCAAAAATTAACACTTTGAATTAATACGCTTCAAGTCATGCTAAAATCATATCAATTTGCTAGATTCCAAGTACTTTGTTAAATAACCAACTGTCTTTCTGATTCCTAGATTCTATCTTTAATGAGAGTGAGAACTTGAATTGCGCCAACAATTTCCAAGCCACCAAAGCTTGAATTTGCTTGATCATTATGCCAATTTGCATGAAATATCCATCTCTTTACCCTGTTTTACTAGATCAGAGTCACACATACTGCAGCGTTTGGTGAGAAACAAATGAGACTTGGCATATATATATGTTCGCGGCACTTGGATGAACTTATGATACTCTGGAACTCAAAATTTGAGTTATTAATGAACTCGTGAGTATGGCATTATGAAAACAATCCCACATGCATTAAATAAGAAAAAGCATAAGATTTTAAAATAGCATGTGGAATATGGCATTGTTATCAACGTATAGTGCACACTTGTGAGATAGGACTTTAAAATAATAATGGCCATCTTGGATTCTTTATGTCGTTGAAATGACATAAAACAACTTTTACATTATCCATTTTTTTTTTAATATATTTTTTAATAAAATTTATTACTTTAAAACAAAAGATAAAAGACCTATTTTATTTTAAAATAATAATAACTAAAAAAAATTTGCTAAAGGTTTTTATAAAATAGATGGATTTTTGGCAGTAAATACTCACAAGATTTGATAGTAAGGAACTTGGCAAATTTGTTGAAAGATAGTGAAAAGGGTGCAAGTTCTAGGGAAAACACCTTGGCGGAAATACTTGTGAATATTATAGCGGTGAAAATTGGGATCCGTTTTTGCATGTTCGTTGTCAGAATATAAGCATTTTCATGAGGTAGATTTTGGTGCCAACATCTGGCTCTCTTTGGGGATGGCATGCTCCCTGGGAGATTCCAAGAACCTGCAAACCATGTTCCTTTCCTATACATCTGTGTAAACTTTCTCCCTACAACTCATTTTTCTTAGGTAAAGGAAAACACTCTGCAAGCTGAAACCAACCACATAATACCAACCAAGCTTTTCTGCAATTGAAAACTGAAAAATAGCAGTGTCATTCTCCATTGGGATGGAGTCTTTTATCTCATTCCTAACCTATTCCAAACCCTGAAATGCTGCGCTTCTAACAAACTTAAAGCACAATATAAACTGAAACTGCTCACACTACAAACTAAAGGAAATGCTTGAAGCATCAAGCTTATTTATCCACACTATCTACACTAACCAAAACTGCAACTTGGTCAAGTGAAATCATGCTTCCAATGAAACTAGGTTAAGAACTAATAAACTCTTACTGTGGATTTGAAAAATGAAGGAACACATGGTATACCAAATTGGAGTTTATGATGAAGGCAAAACCAACATTGTTTAAGCACAAACTGTCTAATATCTATCTTTCTCATAGATTCCAAATAATTAGAAACAGGGTCATGAAAGATATAAAAATTTACCTTGGACTTGATAGCTTTCTTTTGATCTAAAAGATGTAACTGCTGCTCAATAGTTTCCTTTGAGTATTTCTCTCCTCTTTCTTTCTCATGTGTGTTACTGTCACATATAGCGTCATAACTGAAGGGTTTGATAGGTGATTGAGAAAAATGCTCTTCTTCATCAAAATACCTATCATACTTAGGCTGATCTTTATGAATTCCTAAATTTTGAATGTCATTAACCTCCACTTCATGATGTTCTTCAATCTGCTGGTTGACATTTGATGAAGAAGAAAATATAATAGACTAATTTGGTAATTTCTCATCATCAGATTTAGAATTGGCATACACCTGTTGATTGTTGAAAAATTCAATATATATAGATTCAGAATTCCTTTCTTCATCACCCGAATATTCATCATAAATAGGCTGGCCTGCATAACTAGAATGAATAATTTGATCATCTGGACAATTAGAAGCTTTGTGAAAGATATGGGGAAAGACTGTTTCTACATCGACATTTTCATTCCAAGGATGATCTCCATTTCGAAAATAATTTTCAACATGACTTAAAACATCAACATGGTTATCATAATGATCACGGGATTCTTCTTTGACAAAAAAACATGAAAACATTTCTTTATTTCCAGCACATTCTAGAACCATAACTTCTTCATTATCCAGTTCTAATTCAAGTTTATGGGAAGACACATCATCTTGAAGATCATTGGAGAGCTTATGAAGATTGTGAGGAACAATTTATTTTCTATTTATATCTTCACTCTCATCATGCAATTTATATTCCTCACAACAATTTTCAAATAAAAACTCATCTGAAAAGTACCTTTTACAGTGCTCATGGAATAATTTATGGAAATTCTTCAAGGATGAAATGCTAGAAGGAGGTAATGAGAAATACCATTGACGTGCATCACCATCCAATGAATACATGAACATCTTCATACGAACATCCTCGTGTTGTAGATCTAGCAGATTCATGCATTCATGGAACTTGATGAGGTGATATGCAGGATTATCTTCTTCCCTTTCTCTGAAGATAGGTAGAAAATATCCCCATTCTGTCATAGTCGGTACTGGATGTGGGAAACCATAAACTATTGAAAAATTGAAAGGTCCAAAACTTCAAGCCAGAATGGCTTCCATGGTCTTCGACATCTTGGACCTTGACATCTTGAACTAGTGGAGTCACCAATATATTTGTCTGTAATGAAGTTGGAGTCACCAGGTAGAAAACTGTATTCAAGCTAATATCCTTCCTTGTCTACCATCAAGAGCTGGATTTCATCATTGTTGTTCTTCCTCGGGAAGATAACTTTTTTCCTCCATCCCTGGCAACGACGCCAGAAGATGTTATCACTAAAAGATGCACCTTGATTGCATAAGGAGCATGGCTAGTGAATCTTTAAAAATGTTTTAATGGGTAACTGAGTTGATAGAGTGATGGAGGTATAACAGTACAAATATCAGGTTGGGTTTCAAACACAAACAACAGTAAATGTATTATTGTAAAATACAGTAATAGGAAAGACTACGAGCATGGATTCATAAAGAATGAATCTGGTTCTGCAACATGACATTTAAAGGTAATTGCACATCATTATAAGAATCTTGTAATGGATTATCAAGACCACACACAAGATAAAATCATAACTAGATACAATTCATGTATAAAAGTAAAATAGGCTCATGATTATAATCATTTCAAAGCAGCCATCCTACATAAAGAGAAATAGAGTGCATACATTCCCTGCCAATACCATCTCAGCCCTTGGCTGGAACTCCTCCTCCCTTTTTACATTCTAGATGTGTGAATATATATAGAAGAACACAATTAACCAATATTTACAAGTTTTAAGGAAAACACTTATCATCAAGTTCAAAAAATAGAATAAATCTGGATTTGCCACAAGAAATCTGGAACAAGTTGCAAAGTGTCTCTAGTTGTTGGTGACTAAATAAATCCTTTGCCATCAACTTTGAAGATAACCTGTGACTCATGCATTGTTGATGGAAGAGATGTTGGGTGTGCCTGAAAACTTGGATCTGGAAACAGCTTGCGCCAAAGTTCTAATTCTTGTAAACTTCTCAAAACCTGCCTTGAATTTTAACAGTAAAAAATCGAAATGGTCTTCAAAATGTTGACTCTGTCAATTTCTCCCCTCAGAAACTTAAATTATGCAATAAAATCTGGGTATGATTTCTTTAGTCGAGATTATGCTTTGGCACACATGCCTTCGTTTTCTTCATGATCCTTTTTAATACCCTGGGATTTAATCTTATGCTGCATAATATTTACATATTCTTGAAATTCCACTTGTTTACTTCAAATATAAAACAATCATGTCTTGATATTATATTTCCTTGAAGGCGCTAAATAGATCCCTTGAAATATGGGTGCAATCTTGAAATGGAAAGATCCTCTGCCACATATGCCCTTGAATACCTTGAACTGCTTTTCTTTAAGGCCAAAATAAATCTGGAAAATATGGAAGGATTTAACTAATAATTACTAACAAACTAACTCCAAAAATTAACACTTTCAAGTAATACGCTTCAAGTCATGCTAAAATCATATCAATTTGCTAGATTCCAAGTACTTTGTCAAATAACCAACTATCTTTCTGATTCCTAGATTTTGTCTATAATCAGAGTGAGAACTTAAACTATGCCAACAATTTCCAAGCCACGAAAGCTTGAATTTTCTTGATCATTATGCCAATTTGCAGGAAATATCCATCTCTTTACTCTGTTTTACTAGATCAGAGTCACACATACTGCAGCGCTTGGTGAGAAACAAATGAGACTTAAAATGTATATGTTCGCGAGACTGGGATGAACTCATGATAGTCGGGAACTCAAAATTTGAGTTATTAATGAACTCATGAGTATGGCATTATGAAAACTATCCCACATGCATTAAAAAGCATAAGATTTAATAGTATGTGGAATATGGCATTGATATCAACGTATAGTGCACACTTGCGAGATAGGACTTTAAAAGAATGATGGCTATCTTGGATTCTGTATGTCATTGAAATGACATCAAACAACTTTTACATTCTTTATCCACTTTTGTTTTTTGTTTTAATATATATTTTTAATAAAAATTATTACTTTAAAACAAAAGATAAAAGACTTCTTTTATTTTAAAATAATAATAATTATAAAAAATAATTGGTAAAGGTTTTATAAAATAGATGGATTTTTGGCAGCAAATACTCACAAGATTTGATAGTAAGGTACTTGGCAAATTTGTCGAAAGATAGTGAAAAAGGTGCAAGTTCCAGGGAAAAAACCTTGGCAGAAATACTTGTGAATATTCTAGCGGTGAAAATTGGGATCTGTTTTTGCATGTTCGTTGTCGGAATATAAGCATTTTCAAGAGGTAGATTTTGGTGCCAACAACGATGATGATGAACAATGATGGTGATGAGGATGATGAGGATGATGATGATCATGATGATCACTATGACTATGACTATGATTCTGATGATTACGATGATGATTACGATGATGAGGATGATGATGTTGATGACAACGATGATGATGATGATGAGGGTGATGATGACTATGATGATGGACAATGATGGTGATGATGATGAGGATGATGATGATGATGGTGATGATGAGGAACAATGATGATGATGATGATCATGATCATGATGACTATGACTATGATGACGATGATTATGATGATTACGATGATGAGGATGATGATGTTGATGACGACAATGATGATGAGGAGGAGGAGGATGATGATGACTATGATGATGAATAATGATGGTGATGATGATGAGGAGGAGGATGATGATGATGATGATGATGATGATGAGGAACAATGATGATGATGATGATGATGATCATGGTGGTGGTGGTGATGATGATGATAAGGATGATGACAATGATGATGGTGAGGAAGAGGACTATGATGATGATGATGATGATGATGACACTGATGATGAACAATGATGGTGATGATGATGATGGTGATGATGATGATGATGATGATGATGATGAGGATGAGGATGATGATGATGACGATGATGATGAGGTACAATGATGATGATGATGATAGTTTTAGTTGAAACTTTGCTTTGATTTTATTTCCAAGCATTCGTAATGGAATGATGATGATGAACAATGATGATGATGAGGAGCAGGAGGATGACAATGATGATGATCAGGATGATGACTATGATGATGATGATGATGATGATGATGAGGATGATGATGATGACAATGATGATGCCGATGATTATGATGATGAACAATGATGGTGATGATGACGATGATTATGATGATGGTGGCGATGATGATGATGATGATGAACAATGATGGTGATGATGACGATGATTACGATGATGAGGATGATGATGTTTATGATGACGATGATGATGATGATGACCATGGCGATGATGATGAACAATGATTATGATGATGATGACGACGACGATGATGATCATGATCATGAATAGTATGAATATGATGATGATGATTATGATGATGAGGATGATGATGACTATGATGGTGATGATGATGATGAGGATGATGACTATGATGATGATGATGAAGATTAGGAGGATGATGACTATGATGATGATGATGAGGACGAGGATGATGATGATGATGAGGAGGAGGAGGAGGAGAAGGAGGAAGAGGATGATGATGATGATGATGATGACGACGACGACGATGATGATGATGATGACAATGACGACGGTGATGACAATGATGGTGATGATGATGATGAGGATGATGACTATGATGATAATGATGACGACGATGATGGTGATGATGATGATGAGGAGGAGGATGATGATGACGATGATGATGGTGAGGAACAATGATGATGATGATGATGATAATAGGTTTGGGTGAAAGTTTTCTTTGATTTTATTTTCAAGCATTTTCAATGGAATGATGATGATGAACAAAACAAAACTCTTAACTGTTCGTTTAAACACGGGGACGTGCGCATGTCCGTGTATGCGATCGCACAAAACACGTGTGAGTTTCCACATACACATGCACACTCCTGCTGTCCACATTGGTAATTTGGTATGGAGGTTCACCACTACCGAAGCAGGAGTGCATGCACGCCTCTAGGGGTGCATTTGTGTTCTTGTTTTTTTTCTACTCGTTCACTCCAATTGCATCATATTTTGGGAGTAGCTTCTTGAGGGTGCCCCCTATATTGTTGTGCTTAAATAAATCTTGATTAAAATTTAAATAAGCTTCAGTTCTATCTTCATATCATTTTTTGTTTATTAAATAGTATTTGTTTTGTGTTTATATTAACTTTAACAATATGGTATGAATAATGGATATAAGATTATATATTTTAGTCTTTGTTTAAGAGCTAGCTATCTTCACAAAACTAACTAGTTGGTTGTGCCTATAAACATTCACAGACAACATCACAAAGAAAACTGAAATTTTCAACCTCAAACTTGCCAAATCCATAAATGTCTGTAACATTTTTATCATCTTAATATTAAAAAAACTATAAATTTTCAAATTTGATTTCCATCATTAAAAAATTATTAGAAATATTTATCTTGTAAAATCTTATGGTAAAACTGCCTTTGATGATGTCATTTCACCCTGTGGTAAAATCTAATGAACACTTTGATGGGCGACAACTCTCCTTACCTACTCAATTGTCCTCCAAAAGAAATAAAGAAACAACTTCATCCAATTATGCATAAAGAAACAAATTCATCCAATTATGTGGAGTCACATTAGGGGGCTAGTGAAGGGGATCCTTGTCGGCATGGATCATCCTGAGCTACATTTCAAATCACACGTCACAATCAAATGCCAAATGCTTGTAAGGAATGAATTTGCCTTTCACACTTAACTAAGACTCTTTATGACGTCTGTCCCAACCCCTAAGACCAAATTTTGAGACTTACTCGAGACAAATTAAGCCAATCAAAATTCAAATAAATATATTTATTTAGATGTATTAAA
>LPNX010660477.1:115894-139182 GCA_001517045.1 Pseudotsuga menziesii | reverse complement strand
CTACAGAAGAAGCTGCTAATTTTGGCGAAAAGAGAGAAGTTTAGCGGAAAAAGGACAGGGCAGAGCTACGACGGTGTAGCACGTTTCCAGCTGGAGAGCAAAGCCGGAAACCACGACTTTTGGGATAGAAAATTAAGGAGACAACGGTACCAGAGCGGCTGAGAGAAGAAAGCTCAACCACTGCATTGAAGGCAGCGGCGGAAGACAGGAGGGCTCAGCGACCCTCATAAAGAAGAAGGAGCAACGAGGCTCAAGCATTGAAGGCGAAGGACAGAAAGAGAAGCGGTGCATAGTACCCATGGTCAGTACCGGGAAGCATGGAAGACTGCAGAGAGCTGCAGTGTGACGGGAAGCGGCTATCTCAAGGACAGAGAGGACCGACTGTCACTGTTTAGGGTATGGGTTTACTGTTGGGACAGGCCCACAGTGTTGTAATGGCACGACCTTCGGGATGCCTATAAAAGCTTGCATTTTTGTATTGTAAAGGATTGGTTGGGTAGCTAATCAATCAGTAGATAGTCGATCAGTTGATAGTCTTGTAGATTCAGAAATCAGTCAGACAGACTGCGTTGTAACGATCCAGACACATAGCTGTCTGTGAGTCATTTTGAGTCTGTAGGTAGTCATTTGCAGAGAGAGAACTGAGAGGGAAGATATATATAGAGAGAAGATTAGAGATCTAGGAGAAACTTTGCGCTGCAAGGGCAGAGCAACAAACTGTGCCAACTTCCCTCAAAAGATATAATAGAAGCACAGTTTGGTGGACGTAGCTCCCAGCCCGGGGGTGAACCACGTTAAACCTGCGTGTTATGTGTTGAATGGATGTGATTGTATTTGCTTATTGTTGCTAGTATTATGCATGTAATGATAGTAGCAGTAGACGAATGTATGTGTTGTTTCATTCATAATATTGCAAAAGACTAAGGATAGATCGAAGTATTGCAGTAGGTTGTTTAAGGATTATTTCACGTCTGTCACTAATTACCAGTTATTCATAATAGACTCCTGAAAAGCAGAGTGTCGCACATCGGCGCAATCAACTTTAAGAGCGTAAAGTCGCAGTGGTAAGGTATCGCGGGGAAGCGATATCGCATCGACAGAGGAGCTGCGATGCGAGATACTGCGAGCTGAGGGCTTAGCATTGAGGAAAGGATAGGTGTTCCGCGGTGCGCAGAGAAGTGGTAAGGAGGGGGAAGCTGCGAGTAAGTGGAAGTTGTGCGATGCGAGAGGAATCCGAGCAGCCGGTGCGAGGTTGAGCATCGCTCGGGTGAAAGTGCTGCGAGTAGAAGAGGACGTGCGATGCGCAGAGCTAGTTGACTTAGTGGCGCATAGGAGGAAAGGGGAAAGAAGTAGGATGAACAGAACCTGGTCCAAGACACTTGAGTCTTGGCCAACCCATTAGATTCACTTCGGGTGAGACTTCAGATCACTTTGCGGTCTGTTGCCGAAAGGGCCAGTGAGTTTGTGGTATTGTTGATTAATTATAGTAAACCCGGGTCTGCCCATGCAATCAACAATCATAACAGTAGAAACTATAATAAATATATATAGTTACATAAATAAAAACAGAATAAAAAATCATGATAATATTATTATAGATCCAATAAGTATTTGTTTAATAGCTTTAGTTTTAAGATTGATCTAAACCTGAAACCATTTGTTACATTTTTTTTTACAATCTCTTTGTATGAAAACTTGTATATATTTTCATTACTCCATGTAATTTGTTAATGACTTTCCTTTGGGTTATAAGAGTAGAAAGTATGAGGAGGTGGACAAGATACATAAATGGAGCGAAATAAGGAGGTGGACAAGCTCTCGAAGAAGGGTTTAACATTGAAATGGGGTGAATGGAAAATTTTGGAAACACAGGACTCCAAGGCCATAAAATATCCGCACAGGCCTTTTATAAATTCTTCACTTTAAAATCTACTGTATGTTTGAAACATATAATTTTTTTGTTTGAAAGCATAGCTCACAACAGTTATCATGCACATGATGGAAACAATTTTCAGCTGATCAGTCTATGTACAGTTCTATGAATGGTACAGTTTTTGTTTCAGGAAGCAGGCCTATATGGTTTTTTTTCAACCATTAAGACAATCTTTCTAGGACTAGTCTGGTCTCTTCAAATCCCGGAAGGGAGGAATAGTTACATCAAAATAGATGTAAGAACATGTATGTAAAGCTACTTATAGCAAGAATAGAACACATACTATATTTTTAGTATGCAAATCATGATTAATAAAAATCATGTTTCTTTCTCTCGAAAAAAAAATAAGAGTAGAAAGTATAATAAGACTATGAATTGAACTATGTATTTATCTTATTGATTTCACCATCAATGAGGAATTAAATATTAGCAAACATTTGCACATGCAATGGAGGGGTGCATGGGGGCACATAGATTTATGTTGCTTGGGCCTCTTATGAATTCAAACTCGACTTTAGAAGTCTCTTTTATTGGAAAATGGCGAAATCATGAGGGATCTAGAGTGCAATTCTTATCAAGATGATAAATGATAGAAATAGGGATTTTGTAAAAGGGAATGATCACAATTCCAAAAAAAACCTCTAAATCAAAGCTCTAGTAGAAGAGTGCTCAATTAGTGTGTTTCTCTTTCTCCAAGAATTGGAAGTTGGTTGAGTTCATTGGTAAGAGGAATTAGGGTTTCATATGTGGAAAATTCTCGTAAGCTTTACTATAGGGAACACAATTCATGCATTTTTTTTCTTTTAATGATATACTTGCACTTTTTCTCAAGAAAAAAAATAGGTACCCACATATTGCTTGAAAGCAAGACAAAGGTATGAAGAAAAAATATATTTTTACTATATCAAGACTCAAATTGTATAATAATTGGTCAATCAAGTCATCAAAGGTCAATGGTGACTTAATAATGTGATATAATTTATTATTGTATAATGTATGGGTTCAGAAGAGAGGCTAATGGAAAAAATATATGATAATATGCAGAGGAGTTAGCTTGGAGTTAGATAATTGAAATGAAGTGGAGTGCAACAAAATCCTAGATTTCAAAGATATTTTCAAATAAAAAACCAATGTATTAAATTATTCTCTTTCTCGTTGCAATCATACCAACCTTTAGGTGAAAAAACAAGCATGGCTTCTAGATCAAGTACATTGTGGATCCATGAAGTATATAGATTGTAGAATCACATCCACCAAAGAAGGACATGGTGGTTCAATGTCAAATATAAATTGTAGCACCCTCATCCATCAATTAGAACCCTATATGGGTAGATACAAATTTCCTCATACAAAATTTCCTTCAATGGAGTCCATTATTTGAATTTGGAGTAGATTAAAGCCTCCCATAAGCATAATAAACTAGGAAACACATGTGCAAGTGAATAAATGTACATCACATCAGAAGAACATTTACACTAGTAGAAAATGAGAAATTAATGACTAAAAAAATGACTAAAATCAGGCAATAAACGACTATTTTTGAGTCGGTGACTAATGGTAGCAAATTTCCACTATGTTATAGCTAGTCGTATTTCACTAGTCATTAATAGCTTGACTTAGTAGTCATTGATTTAGTCATTGATAGAGAATGATTTAGTCATTGATAGACAATGCTTTAATCATTGATAGTCAATGATTTAGTTATTGTTTTAGTCATTGATAGTTAATGATTTAGTCATTGATTTAGTCACGGATTTAGTCATTGATTTAGTCACTGAGTTAGTCATTGATATAGTCACTGATTTAGTCACTGATTGCAACCATTAATGACCAAATATACGACTAAATAAACTACTAGATGTTAAAATATTAATGACTAAGCTAAATACAACTAAGATACGGGAAATTAGCTACTAATAATCGTATATAGGTGAATTTAGTCGTTTTTGTAGTCACAAATTTATGATAGGGCACGGAGGAATCGAACCACCAACCTCCTGCCTATAATTAGGCAAGCGCTCTACCATTGAGTTAGCACCCTTTAAGAAGTCGTGATTGCTTGACAATGATGATATTCAAACAAATTTATGATAGATATAAATCTACAAACTACATGATTATTACTATTACAACTTACCAGTAACTAGTATTTATGATAAACTAATTCCTGAGAGCTATGTACAATTTTCCATGTAAATAAAGCTAATAAAAATTTAAGCAATCACCAAGTGTCACCCACTGTCGGACTTTCAAAAATCACATCACTCGAATAGTTACATGAAGATCAGACAACTTATGAAATGATAGGATTCAACTTTCCTATATCAAATGACCAAATTTGTTGATGAAATAAATGGTTTGATATCATGTTTGTAATCAACAATATTTTTTATCCATAAGCACAATACATCCATCATCCCGCCCTTGTATTCTGTTGATTTTGTTTTCCTTGTTAGTTATTTGTACATATTGACTTTTACAGTTTTCTTGAACATACCATATAGGTGGTTTGTGGCTTCCTTAGAAGCTTCATGTAAAGGAAGGTAGTTAACAGTATTTTGGTACGGAATCCATGCTTTAACCAGTACATTTCCAAGTCTGCACAAATTAAAGTCTATGCTTTTGAAAATGAGATGAGCATAATCATAACAGATACAGGTTCCATCTATATAATGTCTTAACGAAAGTCTATATAAGGAACTACTCTAGAAAACAGTTTAATTTAGTTTAGATTCTCACAATATATTCATTTGAAAACATCGCTAAGGGAATTCATATTCAAAGTTGTCAGGAGAATTGACTGTTTGGAGTTCATGCCTGGGACAAATCTCTCATATTAATGCAATTCCCATATCCATGTCCATACTAGGCTAGTCCATAATGAGGTGAATATCCATATTTATCTTCAGTCTCCAAGTTCATTACAACTTGGCGACTATAAATACACAGTCTTGAGGATGCTATTTTCTCTTTTTCTCATCATTTTGCTGTGTGTTTGGATCACTTTTGTAACAAATAGTAGAGATGAAGATGTATATGGTCTGCCTATAAAATATCAAGTTACAGGCCTCAACCAATAGCAAAGTACCTAATCCTCTATTACTTTGGTAGCAAATAGCAAGGAGGAAAATGTAGCTTGACTACCAAAAATATATTAAGTTATAGGCCTCTACCAATCAAAAGTACCTAATCCTCACTGATGCAACAACAATTCAAAGCTCCAACACCAATAGAGAAAATTCTTCAATAAGTAAGGCAATAGATTAGATTGTTTAATTGACAAGAGGTTTTAATTTCAAATAGGCTATAAAAAGTCCAATTGCATAGAGCACATGCACAAAACATATGAAGTATTATATATGTCCATAGATATTCCATTCTTGAAAAATAACTACATGATAATGATACAAAAGGTGCTTTCTATGTTATGGAAAAAATATGTGATGTGGGAAGCATGATTCTGAATAGTGTCTAGTATATATTTCTCATGACCAGCTTCTAAATGGCATCTTGCTCCATTGATCATGTCCATTTTTCTTGACACATTTCTCGGTGCTTCTTTATCTTCCCCCAACAATGTATGCATAAAAACATTTAATTGGAGAACACGAATTTTATCTCAAACTCACAGCACATCTAAAACGCCAATCATCATAGTGCAGCAACCCAGGAAAATACTGAAAAAATTGCAGCAAGTTATTCACGCCATTATGATATTTCATTCACACAAATAACAATCCAGAATATATCTTACCAATTGAACTTCAAAGCATAAAATAAGTTCTTAGGTATATCAAAGAGATGACTTGAAAAAAGTGCCATATCTTTTGAATGCTAAGAGACTTTAGGCCAGACGTCTCACTGGATAATGACTCATAATGTCAAAACCCCAAATTTTCCTAAAAATTTAAAAATTTTAAATGCATATAATTTTCATAATTTCAGTAAACTAATTATTAAATTAGTTATATGTTACCAATTCATTATCTGAATTATCTATTGGTTATGTTTAAAGATAGAATAGTTCTTTTCAGTTTACGGACTTGTTTTCTCTTTGCGACCACAAGGCGGGACTGTCATGCAAAACTGGGCTTACTTAGCTTTCGAGCTAATGCAGAAAGTTTTCCTGTTCTTACAGACTATACGTAAGAAGTTCGAGTGCTTCTTGTTGAAATTTTAAAGTATTTAAATAGAATTTCGTCGTAAAATAAAAGCTCAGTAAGAAAATAAATGCTAAATAATTTCCAACGCTTATTGAGGTAAATTCATTAACTGTCCTTCTTTCTAGTAGAAGTAAATTTATGGTTCTTAATGATTTCTGAACTATTCAATATCCATCATAGTCGTCAAGTGTAAAAATTCCTTACTAATTCTTTACAAATAGAGTAAGAGTAGCAGAGTTATAAAATCTAGGGTATAATTTCAATTGTGTACAATTACGTTTACATAGTAATGTAAATTGATAAGGGGTTTATGTATTACTGTTTCCATTTTCAAACCTTGAAGTTTAAATGAGTTTACATATTTATTTCAAGCTGCTTCTTGAGAAAGCTACACTAATGCTGATGCATAGAGTTTTATTCACATATCAACTGTTTTCAAGCATAACTAGAGCTTATCTTTAGTAAGATAGATATCTTACTGAAACAGGTTTTTATCCGATCCCTTTTATATATATAAAAGGTGCATGTCCTTAAGGGACTATAATTCTTAAAAGAATGTATGGCATAATAGTTTTATGGCCTAACTATTTTATTATGGTGAATCTTTTTGATAAGCGATTTGTGGATTAACCTTGCCATGTCATAATTTATGGTTAAAGGACATTTACCTTAAGAAAAATATTTCACCACATAGAAGTTACTACTCTCTTTTGTATCATTTTACCAAACTTTACTATTTCAAAAAATACAGATAAGGCCATTGAGGTTATTATGAACAATAGGATAATTGCCATAGTTTTTACTCTATAAACCTCCTTTAGATACATTTATAAACTAGGGTAAGTATTATTTACCTAGCATAGAAAGAAAGGTTATAATTATAACCATGCCATAATGATCATAGGTTTAATATTGTTAAAGTTATATGAATACCATATTTTACAAAGCATTGGTCGTAAATTGTCCCCACGACCTTTATGATTGCAAAGTTTAAGTGTTTATAGTAATAATATTTTATGTTCTTTCATGCAGCGTAAAATGATGGGATGACTTTGCAACAAGGCTAAAGTGTAACCTTTGATGTATCAAATGATTGGAAATAATTTCTTTGGTTTAACGTTCACCGAACTATACGATTCCACCCACAACATGTAAATTATTTGTTGGGTAATGTGGCATTATCAGAACCATGCATTACGTAGTTAAATGGGTAGCAGTCAAACCCTAGCTCGCCATTCCCTTCATCGTCTTCGGGCTCCTGTCGCTCTGCTATGATGTTCTCGACCGCACTGTCGTTTGCCTCTTGCTGTTGATAGCCTTCCTGTTGTTGTTCCTCCTTGAATGCTCGCCCGAATACCTAAAGAGAGATGCTGATGTGAAACTATTGGTGCTTTGTTTACGTTAGTGATATTTCCCTAGGGTCTCTTCATCGTAGCTCCCTTTTCTAGAACCTTTGACTGTAAAACAAACTCCTCCCTCAGTGAGAGCTGAGGTCTTGTTCTTCTGGGTTGCTATTGGATGTTTGTTGTATTGTTAATCCTCCTCTCCCTTCCTGCAAAAGGGTTTCCTCCTCATGTTGGTGGTTGTTTTACTGTCGACGGTGGTCATGCCTTAAAACAAAATAGGTAAGAAAAATGTAAGTCCTTCCTCCATTTTGCTATATTGTTTTAAAAATATAAATGTTTATCCAGCGTACAACTTTTAACAATAATGTTTTCTTTGTTGATTATAGGTCTTGGCCCTCCTCTCTGCTTAGTGTGTGCGAGGATGCGACAGCAATAGTAGTTCATGGGTAAGCCTGGTTTTACCATGGCCATTCCTTCTTATTTGGTCCCTTTGGGACAATTGGGGGTGCCTCATCATGGTCTGCAACCCTTGGGTTTCAGTTTACCTGTTACTTAGTTTTTTATTTTTAAAGAAAGATGAGACCCTTGTGTTAATCGGGGTGCTCCGGATACGACCATGACTGTATATGTTATTTTTTTTGCTTAAATTACCGTGTAAGAAGTAAAATGGGACAGAAGACTATGATGCCGTACTTTTGATTACTTGAAGAAGCCAAGGGATTTGGAAAGTCTTCAGAATATTTGTTTATCTTTGCTGTGTATTTGATAAGGCCGAGATATAAATTTGTAAAAGGGCTTAAAACCTCGATTTCATACTTCTGTTGTCATTTAGGTATTACAGGGTTTTCACCCTAACTCCATTATATAGGTTGTCTATACAGTCTTTTTTCTTTATCTGTTGTTTACAGTATAGCACTGAAAATTGTTTATTTTACTTGTGTTATAATTATAACATTGAAGCTTCGACAGTATATGAAAACATTTACAGTATCTTTATAATTATCATTGATTTATAAAATACTTCTGTAAATTGTGAGGTTATTAGTTATGTTGTATAATATTTGGTTAAGCTCGATAAGTCGAGCATTCTATCACTCTGTTGATTAATGGCAGTGCGTTAATATACTTGACTTTTACCCCATAATATTTTTATAAATTAATACTAGGGTTTCCTGTACATTACTTTTATATTAATTTACTTTATTTAAATAATTGTAATGTTATTACCTATTTGTTACCCTTCGGTATATAATAACTGATGTTTTTACTGGAACACTTATGTATCTATTCGATACAGCGTTTGAATACCGAACCTATATTTTGTTTACTATTTACTATAAAATAATAAGAACATTACTTGTTTACTTAATAATACTATTCTAATAATTATATATATATTTAATATCTTGTTCTTTGTTTACTTATAATCCTAGAATAAAGTAGTATTCTACTATTGTATTCTTATGCATACTGTACTGAATAAATTATATAGGAATAATTTATATAGGTACACTATGTATCCTATATTATCTGTTTATGTTATAAGGTTAATATTTATAAAATAAGTGTAAAAGAACTAACTATGTTCTATACTATTAATATCTTAAAAAGTATAGGTTGACAGTTGTAAAATTTTGTTTATCCTTAGCTAGTTAGAACAGAAAAGAATGAATAAGATATATTACTTTCCATAAGTAAATTCTGCTGCTAACTAAAATACCTGTAGCAGTAAATCGAGATTCTACCTATTCTTTCTTGCAATTTGATTTTTATACATACAGTAGTTAAAACTGGAAAGAAGTAAACTGTAAAGTTGTAGAGCAATTACATTTATCTTAACCCTACTCTAGTTTTAACTATTATACTCTTCTCTTGAATTCAAATAAGCAATAAAATTACTGGAAGTAACCACTGTATCAAAACCAACTGTCTTATCTACTCATTCATACTAATGTCAGTAAATAATATAGCTTCTTTCTCTGTTCTACCAGACTGACAATTTCAGTACAAGTTAATAATACTCCTAATACAAAAGATATATCTTCTAAAAAAAAACAATACAAGGAAAATACTCAATAATTCCATTAACATTCTATTCTATATTTTCATCATACTATCTTTGCTTATAATTTCACCCCTGTGCTGGAGTACGGTCTGGTCACTCCAGATGAGGAAAAACACAGGAGGGGTTTTTGTTTTTCATCAAAAGATTCTATTACTACACAAACAAAAAACAACTTCATTACTAAACCATC
Organism: Pseudotsuga menziesii; assembly: GCA_001517045.1. Classification (NCBI taxonomy): domain Eukaryota; kingdom Viridiplantae; phylum Streptophyta; class Pinopsida; order Pinales; family Pinaceae; genus Pseudotsuga; species Pseudotsuga menziesii. The sequence continues at coordinate 129,485 of LPNX010660477.1, read as the reverse complement.
TAAATATTTACATCATAAGCTACAAACATAACATTCAATCATACATAGTTATTAAAACAAAGACTGTTAGATGGCAGAACCTATTCTTGAGCTTGGACGACAACAACAATGGGAGGTCGTTCCTCCCTACCAACTCCTGGAGAGCGCTCAAACAGCGACTCCTCAGGACCCCCGAGCTTAGTCTGGTATCCCTGGTTGGAACTAGGTGCAGCAATAATCAAGTACCAGTCTTCAGACTTAGTACCAATCCTGAACTTATCAGTAAGTTCTCTCAGCTTGCAAGTTGTATCAGACCAAGTTACTGGAGATTTTCTCTCAAAACACCTTCCTTACTATTTTCCCTTTTCCCCAATGAATTCCCTGAATAGCATTCCTCCTGAATGATTCTTCACTGGAAAATATTTGAGTAGCCTCAGCTCTATTAATTGGGTACTTTTAAAATATTTCCTAGGTCTTTTTAGGTTAGTTTCCATTTATTGAGCCACCTGCTCTGATCCCACTTTCTTGGGGGATCATGACCCCAAATGTAGGGAAGTTGCCACCTGCAACATAGGAAGTGTTTGAGGATGCTGCCACTCATCTTTTTCCCTCCACCTAGTTCCTTCCACCAGTTTGACCAGTAACACTCTTATTAACAGCTCTCCCATGATGTTGTCTCCACTTTTTATTTATTACTAATAAAATATTCAGAATTACATTCCACTTCTTTTGAATATGCTGAGTCATCAATTCCTACTTAGCATTAAATTTAACATAATGTCTTAGGAAATCAAATTAAACAATTAACATTATTTTACAAAATTGGGGTATGTGACACATAAGCACCTTTGAACGCTGTTACAACCTGACCCAAACTTAAGGTAAGGAACAAAATTTAGAAATCAAATCCTAAAGTACACGACCAATTTCCATGCTAAGATATTTTACACTTTTAAATATGACTTCATTACTAAGACATGCTTAGAGTTCATAAGCATACCAATAAATATTATCGCAACATCAAGGACATAAAATAGAGACATGATAATTCATACAATTACCTTTCCTTCTCTATAGCATTCAATATATTAAAATATACATGCAACAATAAAAGCAATCCTAAACCTAATTTAAATACACATTAGTCAATTTAAATTTCGAACATTTTAAGAACCTTGAGGATGAAACACAGAAAAAGTTTACAGAAATAAAAATTCTTGATAGAACTCCCTCAAATATTCAACTCAGTGAGCTTCAAATCAATAAACTTCAGGGCAATAAGTGACAGTAAACAAAGAGGAATGTTGCAACAGTTTGACCTGTCAGAAATCCCATACATGAAGGATGTAACCCTTTTGAAATCTCCCAGTAGAATTCAGCATTAAAGCATTCAACATCTATGAAAATTAAGTATTCCCACATCGAAAGAAAACTAACAGTTGAGTCACCTTGAAGGGTAGTCCACCATCCACGTTCCCTTACAGAATTAAGGTTCCTCACCACGCCTGCATATGCTGAAGCCTTCCTTTCTAAGAGTGGCTTTTTAGTGGAATTCACCAACTCCATACTTTGTGGGCCCTCTAACAGATGGGAGCTTACTGTAACTGAGGAAATTTGAGCACTATGACTTATCCCAGAATATGTGCTACTACCATTTTGTTTAGAGGTCACTGGAAGATGACTTAGATTGTGTAAAAAATCTTGCTTCTCTTTTTTCCAGTCATCCTATTCATCAATTAAACAAGTTAAAAACTGCCAAAAAACCCATTGACCAAAAAGACAAAAAACAAAAGTGTTTTCAAAATACGAGACATATTGAACATTAGAAGAGTGACAAACTAGCTATTTCAACCACATCACCACCTAAGTAAGGAGTCTTTCTCAAAAGGGAATACTAGTCTATTCATAAATACAACTGCTAAAACAAGTCAGTAAATTTTATTGTGCCTTGATACCCACTTGAATATGTACCAATATTGCTTATCTAAATTTAAAATAGATAGAAAAGCATTACCAATTATTTATAGTATTGCCATGGATATGACACTTTAACCAATAATACTGTAATGACATAGACCAGAACCTTTCTCTTCCAGTACATTCAAAACATTGATCGGAATGGTGACACGAAGATCTTGCTCTTACCAATCAGACTCAGTACAATCCAACATGCAATGCATCAGTGGAAGCAGAGTTGAGACAAAAAAATGGCACACATGCCTACCTTTGAACCTGGCGACAACAAAAGTTGAGAGAAAAAGTGGCATACATACCTGCCACTGAAACTGGACATTGTGCATAATTTCAGCATGTTTATGTTGAAGGTGAGCACCATTCTCATCACTGATTACGTGTCTGCCACTGAAACTTGCCATTGTGCATAATTTCGACATATTTATGTTGAAGGTGAGCACCATTCTCATCACTGATTACATTCCTGCCATTGAACTTGGCAACCTTACATAATTTAGGCATGATTATGTTGAAGGCAAGCACAACTCTCATCGCCAATTTCATTTGCAATGCATGGGGTGACAACCTTTCCACCTGGATACCATCTTGGTCGGTTCTCAACCAAATCATGCACAAATCCATCTATCTTTTGTATTGTTACATTTGGCATCACAATAACATGGACAATGTTTCCCTGGCAAGTAAACTACCATTTGCAGAAAAACGCTTCATCCTGTGGTCTCTCAAATACAACAGTGATGCTTAGTTCGTTTAGCATTTCACTAATCCCAGCAGACCAAAATTGGTCTTTCAAGTAATGTGCATTTCTAAGGCATTTCTGAACCTCTTTTTGGAACCCTTGATAACCTTTCTGGTTTAAGGTGTACCAAAGAAATATGGGATCATGCCCATTGCGACTTCCCATAATTGGTGCATCCCTAGAAGCTAAATACTCCACATCCCTTGAAAGGGAATTTATGTGCTCCATCCTTGTTATTTGCACACCACATGGCATGGGACAACCAACAAACTTATGCCCAAACACACTCACATTTCGTATTGGTTTATTAAATCTCACCTTTGGTTCCTGTGATACAAAAATGGTAAGAATAATGAGAAAAATATTTCATTTTTGCATACTCTGTACAGTTAATGAGGTTGCACTCATCATTCACAAAGGATAAATACAACATGTATCCTAGCCAAATAAAAATTTCAGGAAAAATGATCCATGATTTAGTGTCTTACCCGCTCCACAAAGGGCATCATTAGGCCAAATAAAGCCCCATCACAATGGATATAAAAAACGGCCTTGCATAAATCTTGTTTCTTCAAGAGTCCGAATTACCATATCCAAATCATCTACAACTCCCTTAACCGTGGTTCCTGTAGTTAATGGAGCAACAACTGAGATTTCAAACATTTACTAATTTTAACAAAAAAAATTTGGACAAGTAAAACTAAATATACTCCAAATTTAGCCAATTCTGAAAGAACTTCCCAAAGATGCAGACACAACATATGGAGTTTGACCTAGAACTGGCCTACTTTATGAAACCTTACTTCCATGGTTATAATGGTTTGCATTCACTCTGTTCACATTGAAAAGTAAACAATGAAACTTACCAATATTAACATTAACAATAGCAGGCTTATCCTTGTTTTTAAGTAGCCTCTGTCTGAAATCCAAACAATCAATCTCTCCTAAAATTAGTGTATCCACCTTTTCCAATTTCATTCTATACATCCATGTTGCTTTGAAAATTGAGTAATGAGTTTTGCATGATGCATACAAAATTCCATCTATAAAAAACTCCCTCCTGTATAAATATAATAGCACATAAGTTAGGAAAATAGAACAAAGATTAAAATTGCTAAGAAATTTTACAAGGGTTTCTTTAAGGCAGGTACAAACTAGACTAAAACACCATGCATATTTCCTTCTGTACCACAATTTGTGATGTATCCCCGATACTCATGGTTCTCCAGTTCCCAAAGATGGTAAAACTAATCCAAGACTCCAACCTCAAACTGCCTAGAGTGTACCCCATAGTTGCTCTCAATAAAAGGGTCACCAAGATTATTAATAGAAGAAAGTTGGAGCTGTGCTAGTGCACCATAATCAAAATCTATATTGTAAGGGTAACCTACAAACACATGCAATATCAGTGTCTACTAAAATGTGACCAAGGAAAAAGATTTGATTAAAATTATCTAATTCGTAGTACGTACGTAAAATTTAAAATTGAAACCAGAAAGAAAGGTTATGCTGTAGAATCAAAATAAGGGCTCTTCCAAATAGTTTAAGTCATCTAGATTACTTTTCTAAAAAAGATTTCTAAATGACAATCAATATGACTAGAATCAAGTAATTTTTTTTGATGACTGGTTTCAATAGCAGTGCTTTGAATAACAATGCTCCTGTTACATACTTTTAAGACATAAAATGACAAAGGTCATGAATAAATTGTGGCTTGAGAGAATTGAGAGGAGGGTTNTCAATAGCAGTGCTTTGAATAACAATGCTCCTGTTACATACTTTTAAGACATAAAATGACAAAGGTCATGAATAAATTGTGGCTTGAGAGAATTGAGAGGAGGTTTATATAACCTACTAGATGAAAGAAGTGAGTATGTTGGAGTAACTACACATGAAGATATTGCATTTGTAAATATTCATAGGATGTTGGAGTTGGTGATTGATGTAAATGATGTAGAGATGCATGTGACATAGGTTGACTGCAAGAATCTAGTAATTGAGGCAGTTTGTTTAGTGTCGGATTTTATGATGGATGAAAAAAAAGAGGTGAAAGCCACTCATGATTTGTGTGAGGCAGCGGATGAAGAGAAGGAGAAGATTACTAAGTATCTAATAACTGGGGATTTTCTGAATGTGGAAGCACGAATTTGTAATATGGGTAGATCCTCTCAAGAAAATGATATGTTTTGAGATTTATTGTTTTTATTCAGGAAGCATCGGGATTGGCCATGGAACTTTGTATATGTCCTTCCAAACACTGATATTGAAAAACAGATAGCCCTAAAAATTGCTTGGTATATTTTTTTGTTTGAATGCATTAGCCTTGTTCTAATAAACATCAGAAAGGAATGCTTTATGAATAAGACTTGTTATGAAAAACATATGAGTCAATCAAACCTATGGTGACCTCTCAACATGTTTGTAACCTTATTTTGCATATCTAATCTGATTCTAAACAGAATTACTAGCACAACCACTTAAGTGGCCGGTGAATGTCGATAGGACAATAGCAACAAGTTAAGTGGCTAGCTTACAAAAATAAATGATCTACAAGTAAGAATAAGAATCTTATTATGTATTAAGATTCTAAAATCAAACCACAAGTGTCAATGTCCTAGTTTTATGTTAGTTGTCAAAATTTGATGTTGTCACAATTCGTGGGGCATTTATAGCCAGGACACGTATTGAGTAAGTTACAAAAAGGAAATGATCTACAAACCGCAATAAGAATCTTAGTGGTTAGTGAGATTCTAAAATCAACCTACAAGTGGCAATGAGAATCATTCTAGGTGGAAAAATGTTAAAGAAAATGCATGCATGGAAAGCCATTGATTCCACATGCAATGAACAAATGGCTAAGAGGGAGAGGAAATTGATAAATTATAAATAGGCCCAAATGCCTCAGAAGAGGAATGTTTAGTTGTAGGAGTCTTGAAAGGCTTAACTCTTTGAAAATCGCAATGTCCATACCTTCTCAGGAAAGTTATTTATTGTCTTGTGTACTATTGAAGAGTCCTTTTAGTGTTAAAGTTGTGTTTCAGAAGAGTTTTGCAACTTTCTCTACTACATTTATTTTCCTAGTTTCTAGAATGGTAGCTCTGGAATTTTGCTGAGGTACTTTTGGTTGATTAGAAATTAGTTAATTTTCCTACATTTGCCTCGCTTATCAGATGTGATCAAGTTAAAACTTAAGGTTAAAACAGGATGAACCAACAGTTTTTAAAACTCTTTTCGGTACACAATGAGTAGAAATGTCTATAAACTTAACAAGGCCTATCATCATCCGGTTTTTTAGCAGCCATTATTTGATATCTAAAAAGAGCTAATTTTGGTCAACATTTTACTATGTTTATGAGGTCCTCATTTTCTCATCTTCACCAATGAGCATGAACAATAAACCTTATATTTTGATCTAGAATAGAAAATCTCCCTGAAGGTAAGAAGAATTGGCTGTGTGTATGAACAAGTGTAGCCTGCATCCTCTTATTCAGCTATTATAATTTATGTCTATTCCCCTTTCATTCATTTCAGCCTCTTCACCCTTCCCCAAAATCCACATTCTACAACATACCATCTGAGCCAACTTGGTTGATTAATCTACACATGCACTAACTCATCCCATAAACCAAATATTTAAACTTTTTATATAATAACCTCTAAAAATGACAAACTCATGCAAAGAATTGACTATTTTTCCCAAGCCTTTCAAAGCATGAATTTTGAGTCCTATTCCAATGAAATTTGAAAAATCTAAATAAAAATGTAACAAAAATTGCTAGGTGTCCAAATGTACTAACAGAAAGGTAAATGACATAAATGGATGATAATGTTTCAAATGTTATGGGACTAGGTTTAGAAAGCAAAATTGATAAAACTACTAAAAATGCACAAGGCAAATAATCCTTACAAAAATTAAAGCCTTGCAAAAATTAAAAGAGAAATGAAGGGTAACCACACCAGTCATGATAAATTCCAATAAGGCCTCTTTCATATATCACACCAAGTGTATTCTTTTTTGCAATGGTTGGGACAACATTCATAACCCAAACTTTGTCGGATGTAAGTGTTGCTACAAAGCCACCAAGACCTGCATTCATGTCCATAACATTGCGATATCTACTCTCCCCAATATATTTATTCATTCCTTTGTAGCCTTTGACGTGCTTTCTCCACAACTGTGTATCAGCATTATATGTCTCAACAGTAACACCTGATAATGAACCACTGAGAACTCTAGGAGGAACAACATTCAAGAGCTTTGGGAACTTCTCCAAATCCCTCTAGACACATCATTAACATCACTGACTTTAGGCATTTGCGTAGTGCATCTTTGCATTCTCTTATGCCTGGGGGGTCATCAGATTTTATAAACATTATTAGATAAGCATAAAATTTCAATCATCTGAGTAAAACTAGGCCATCTGAGTAAAACTAGGCCATTATCAAAGCAGATTGGGAGAAAAACAGACTCTTCTTGTACTGTAATGAAATATGAAGCCAATTATGCAAACATGCTTGAAATTTTTTAAGATTTAGATAGTTAAACTTAAACCTATCTGCAGCACAATATCAATTCATGCATGGCCATTCAAATGTAAAAGCAGATAGGAAAATTCAAAACTCACATAAAAATGATGAATTCAAAATGTATCTCTGACTTGTATTTAGGATATAAAGTTGCTAATCCCTTGAATCTTGTAGCATTTACAATTAAAATCACAAATTATAATAGGACAACGACCATTCTATCAATTGTTATAAAGCAGTTCTCTAGATTTCTACATGTTAGAAAATTATGACAAACAAATAGACCATGTACTTCAGCTTAATAGCACCGAAAGTTTAAATTTTTCCTAGTCAGCCACACAAACATTTTAGCTCAAAGGAATCCTACAACCACAATGCACTTTGTAACATATCCATTGCAATATTGATATCCAATTTAGAATTTGGCATGATATTAGTCTTCTAAAGGAAAAAAAGCCAATAGAAGAATACTTACAAGGACAGGTTTTAAATGCTCATTTAATAGAATAACAAATGTAGCCAATACTTGGAATCTAAAAGCACATTCTAGGAAGGACAAAAATAGGTTTTAACTGTGAAACCCCAGGAATGTATTGGAGCCTAGATTTAAACCTAAGAATACCTACAGCACTGAGCTTATGGTCTTGCTTAAGCACAAAAAATGTCTGGGTTACAAACATTGCTCATAAATATAATCACTTTTTTCATCAACAATGCATTTTTGAAAATAGATTTTAGCACACTGTTGATCTGATTATGTTCTGTTATAAAATTACGCTACATAAACTGTCTTCAACTTTGAGCTATGAAGCTTAGGAACTTACCAAGAATCATTTGGATTTCCTGATTCACAGGAAAGAGGTGGGTCAATAGTATTCAGGCTTCTAGGACAATAATGAGTATTAATTCTCTTTTGCCAAAAGGCAAGATCACCTTTTTCATACTTCTTTTCCCAGCACAAATGTTCTGCTATTTCTTCAATTTTCTCTTGTTCTTGCTGGAGCTCCTCTTTTGATCTCTTCCAAGATTGGTAATATTGCTTCCAATTGATGGAGGACCAAAGAGAATCCAATATCCACCTGGTCTCAGGACTCTATCCACTTCTATCAACTACATACCATCTGTAATCAAATGAAGCTACACAAATCAGTTTGAGAATCAAATCAGTAAATTCAAGGCTCTTCTATAGCTCCAAATTTTAACTTTAACAAAATCATTAATCCTGTAAAAGTCCCCAGTACCATTTGCAATCCAAGGTATCAAACACCGTGAACATTGAGACATGTCAAAAGCCCTGGAAGGGTAAGGAAGTTGTTGTGTCCCCATAGGCACACCTTGCTCCAAAGAAAACTGCACTTAGGATTCATGTGAATCCCTTGGTGCAAATGACATGGTCAAAACATTTCTCTTCAAAAGATATGCACCCCAGGTTGTCACTTAAGCATGCCATAAGGATTTTATATAAGGGCATATCCTCAAACTCCATAAATCATTGCAAAAACAAAATACAGGAATCTCTTCAAAATTGAAGAACACTTGTAAGAATATATCAGACAGTCACAAATTAAACATACTAGTTGCCACAAAAAGAGAAACAATATTGATAAGAGTGTTGCAGAATCAAGACTCACAAGGTATATTCTTGAAACATACCCCACAGCCAGTGTCCAATGCAGTCCTGACAGTACCATTAGAAATAGGTATCACTTCAGCAATTTCATCAATATACTTATTCACACCTTAAGGAAACATCGTTCCTCCTCCAGGAAACTTGAACACATCGCCTTCAAATTGAACCCAATTCTGAACAGCCTTCTCTACTGTGAGACTCTTGTAGGGAACATTAGCATATGGCACATAGTCATGACTCTTTGGCCATGGAAATGGATTTTTGTATCCTTTTGGAGCTGGAATGAGGCAGTGCAGCTTCTCATCCTCTGGTGGGAAATGCCTCTCTATGTATATCATATTATCTCTAGGAAATGTCATATCTCACTTTTGGTCATGGCAAGGGGTGTAATCAATGTATTTGGCACTACAAGGTTAAAATACTTTTGCTTTGGATTCGAAAAGTTCAATGTTATCTCCTTCATTGTGGTGAGTCTCAAAATTTAGAGTGGACAAAGTTCAACAGTTTGTCAGCTTATTGACTTCCAATGCAATGCTATCACCCTTTCCAAAATCACTCTTCTACCAAGCACCCAATATATAGAAAAAACAACATAATCCCACAACAATAAAGATAGAAATAGAACTCCTAGTCTTGCTGTCTGCTGAATTTGTTTTCGACCTCATTTCCTATCCATTAGAGGACAAGAAAATGAAGGAATTATTCCAAAATCTATGAAGTCAAAAGCTCCTACTGTATCATAATGTAAACACACAATTGGTAGAAACAAAAATCACAGCAGAATTGAACCATAAATTAATGATGCCCAAACACATAAGAGAACAGAACTCAAGTCGGAATCCAAAACATGAGCAAATGAAAGAGAATACATACTCTCATAATGAAGCTAAGATAATCCTGTTGAACATCAAATTCATGATCCAAACACATAGGAGAACAAAAATTAAATCGAAAGCCCAAAAATAAGCAAATGAAGGGGAATATGTCCTCTCATCGTGAAGCAAAGATAATCCTGTCTATTACACAATCCTAAATATTCAATGTAGAAAATAAATTATCATGCTTCTAAAGCTAATTCCATGGGTTTACCAACATTGATAATTCCATCTTAAAGGTATAAAAAAAGAAAGAATGCTACGTGCAAATAGATTGACCATTTCAACTTTAAATAAAGGAAGGCTACATCTTCATAAACACAAATGCATTATCAAGACATTTTAAGCAGTAAAACAATGAACATCCAATGATTTTTGAAAAGCTATGTTATGATGTCAATCATGACCATGTTACAAGAAAAGACAAAATATTTGAGTAAAATCTTGGTATCTTGACGATTACTCCTATGTCGCATGTATCTTGACGATTACTCCTATGTCGCATGTATGTTGAAACCCTACCCATTGGAGCCATATCTCAACTGTTCATACACAATTTCCAAATAATGATGTCATTATCTGATTAAATATTTAGTCAAGGTAAAGAATAAATAGATACATTCAGACCATCCACACTATGTAACTCCAGGAATCTACAGACTAAAGCAATAGGAAAGCAGATTATGATCTTAATAAAATACAGGAGCTACAATAAAATAATTGTTAGTAGAACATACAGCAATTAAAACAGATTATGACACAAAATATTGCATAGTTTTTCATATGGTTATGAAGAATTTCACACAAGGATAGAAATAATATAAAAGCTAAGGTTGAAATATGTAGCAGTGTGCATATGAAAATTAGCTCCCATAACTCTTTTTTTACCTAAAAATATGAGAAAATACAAGTACATCTGATCAAATGACCTATCTCTATCAATTTTCAGCCTATGAAAAACAACAATGAGAATCATGGACATCTGATTTTCTGCCAATGGAATATAAGTACAAAAGAAACCATTATGCATAAAAAGGATTTCAGATCTGAACAGAGAATGACTAAAATGTTTTGCAATATCACACCTACAGAACTAATAACAGTAACATGAACATAGCATTAAATAAAATAATGCAAAATGTGGACAAAACGCATACTTTGTTATTAACTGGAAACAACTTACAATGGCATAACAACAAGACCATAAGTATAGAAAGAAAAACTGATAAAACTACTAAAAATGCACAAGGAAAATAATCCTTACAGAAATTAAAGCCTTGCAAAAATTAAAAGAGAAATGAAGGGTAACCATATCGGTGATGATAAATTCCAATAAAGCCTCTTTCATATATCACACCAAGTGTATTCTTTTTTGCAATGGTTGGGACAACATTCATAACCCAAACTTTGTCGGATGTAAGTACTACTGAAAAGACACCAAGACCTGCATTCATCTCCATAACATTGCGATATCTACTCTCCCCAATATATTTGTTCATTCTTTTGTAGCCTTTCATGTGCTTTCTCCACAACTATGTATCAGAATTATATGTCTCAGCAGTAACACCTGATAATGAACCACTGAGAACTCTAGGAGGAGTAGCATTTAGGCGCTTTGGGAACTTCTCCAAAATCCCTCTAGACACATCATTAGCATCACTGACTTTAGGCATTTTCATAGTGCATCTTTGCATTCTCTTATCATGCCTAGGGGTCAACATATTTTATAGACATTATCATATAAGCATAAAATTTTGATCATCTGAGTAAAACTAGGGCTTCTGAGTAAAACTAGGCCACTGTAAAACTAGGCCCTTTGACCCACTCCACATATTAACCTCTGCTTGATCATCTGAGTTGCTTGTCAACTCACCAATGTCTGGTCCAAACAAGTTTCCTTCAGTGGTCAGATTCTAGGCTGAAACCATGTGGGGGTAAAATCTTGATAACCGGCATTCTAGGACTAGTAATTGTCCAAAAATAGGGTACAGACTAGAGTGTAATGTGTTTTCTTGTTTTTTCTTGTTACATGGCCTATTTGATGATTCTCTAGCTTCAACATTACTCCATACATTCTTACCTCAAAAGCTTCACAAAATATGGCCTAAAATTATGTAGATATGGAAAATGTGCCTATGGAGGAAGACACATTCCAACAGAGACATGGAGATATGGAAAATGAAGAAACGACTCTAGTGTTTGAGGTAGAGGATCAACTAGAAGTCCATAGTGGGCAATATTTCCACTGAAACATTAATATCAAGCACATGCAGAGGGTTTTTATCCAAAATTCACTAAACAATTATCAATTCACAGTAAATTGATAAACTTACCAGGGATTTTGTAAGCAAAGAAGGTGGTGTTGACGCCAGAGGTGCAGAATTCGCGGCCCGCCTCTTCAAAAGTCTCCAGGTTCTTTCCATTGCTGCTTTATCCATGGAAGCTATGGAAATTCAATAGAGAAATTGTTGTAGAAATTCAGGCCTGCAGTAGATTAATTTCACTCACAGCAATTAACAATTGATCATGCAAAATTATCAACAATGGAGACTGAATATGGAGCTGTAACACAAAATTATATTAACTAAGTGTACAATAGCCAACCCTGTAATAACATAGGCTTCTGAATATATAGAATACATGAGCAAATCGAATGCATAAGGAAGCATCCAAATCTAGCATAAAGCAGGCTTACCCAAAATAGGCAAATCCCCCATAGGTGTAAAAAGCTGATCCCAAATCTATCAAGGACCCCACGAATTAGCAAGGGCGCATGGGCAAGCTAAAGAGTGGTAAAATGGCAGCTCATACATGCTTTTTCATGGAGGAAAGAGTGGAGGATGAAAGGGGAATAAAACAGGTTCACCTCACCTAGTCTAGCTTTCCTTATGTGCTTTAAAAGCTGGAAAAGTAGTCAACAAAGAAGAAAAAGCAGAAGGGCGCCTAGGAGGCCAGAAATAAAGCAGATTTGAATCCCAGGACTTTCCAAAGTGCTCCATGAGTCAATAATGGCAAGTTTGACCTCTATGGATAGGCAATTAGCTACTTGCACATGGTGGGACTCATGGACTAGGCAAATAAGACAAAATAAATGAAATAATGTCTAAGTGGGTAAATACTATGGGTTGATTATTCTAACACCCCCCCTTAAGCCTGACTTTATGAGTAATAAATCAAAAATATAGGGCCTAGCAACAAGGCTTAGTCACCCTTTACATACTGCAATGTCCATACAACCAAGGAAAGAGGCAAAACTAACTTGGGAAAATCCTCCCTTAAACATGGACTGTAAAACAAAATTGTAGAATATTGTCTCCACTCATGATTTGACAGCATGATCAGCAATCCCTAGCAGTGATTTGAGATTGCTGAAGGTCTTCTCACAAAATGATTTTGTGAAGATGTCAACTACTTGTTCTGAAGATGAACAGAAGAGTAGGTGAATGGTGCCATCATGCACAAGCTCTCTGATGTAGTGCATGTGAATCTCAATGTGTCTGGTTCTCTGCTTCTGAACTGGATCCTTGCATATTCGAATGGTACTCTGGTTATCACAGTAGATGGTAGTTGAGTACTCAGGTTCGAAACCACACTCTCCAAGTAAACCCTGCAACCATAAACACTGAGTTGCTTCATTGACAACTCCTCTGTACTCAGCTTCTGTAGATGAGAGTGCAATGGCACTCTGTTTCTTGCTTGACCAGCTGATTGGCCCTTCTGCAAGAATGAACACATAACCTGAAGTGGACTTCCTGTCAGTGCTATCACCTGCCCAATCACTGTCAGTAAAACCAATTAACTCAAGGTCAGAATTGGCCTTATATAAGATCCCATGTGTCCTTGTTCCCTGAACAAAGCCAAGGATCC
>LPNX010660477.1:94116-113204 GCA_001517045.1 Pseudotsuga menziesii | reverse complement strand
ATAGGCAAATCCCCCATAGGTGTAAAAAGCTGATCCCAAATCTGTCAAGGACCCCACGAATTAGCAAGGGTGCATGGGCAAGCTAAAGAGTGGTCAAATGGAAGATCATACATGCTTTTGCATGGAGGATGAAAGGGGAATAAAACAGGTTCACCTCACCTAGTCTAGCTTTCCTTATGTGCTTTAAAAGCTGGAAAAGCAGTCAACAAAGCAGAAAAAGCAGAAGGGTGCCTAGGAGGCTAGGAATAAAGCAGATTTGATTCCCAGGACTTTCCAAAGCGCTCCATGAGTCAATAATGGCAAGTTTGACCTCTATGGATAGGCAATTAGCTACTTGCACATGGTGGGACTCATGGACTAGGCAAATAAGACAAAATAATGAAATAATGTCTAAGTGGGTAAATACTATGGGTTGATTATTCTAACAATTGTAAACTCTCAATAGTGGTTAATATTGATCCCAAACTCCTCAAACCCTTAGAGGAAATTTGAGGTCTAAACTGGGCCTCTAAAGGAAATAATAAAACAATAGTTAAAATAATAAAATAATAGTTATTAATTTTGGAGGAAGAATGAAAAAAACTACTTATTTTGTTCGTATTTTCGATATATCTCCTTTTGTTTTTACTCAAATTCCAAGTGGGAGAGCTCATTGGATGTAGAATTTAATTCTGCATCCAACGAGTACCCACACTGCATACTTTTGACGGACCCCACTACCCCAAAAACAATAAATACCTGAAAAAATGTGATGATGACATCATCGTCACATTTTTTCATGTATTTCTTGTTTTTGGGGTAGCGGGGTCCGTAAAAAATATGCAGTGTGGTTACTCATTGGATGCAGAATTAAATTCCGCATCCAACGAGCTCTCCCTCTTGAAATTTGAGTAACAACATAGGGAGATATGCTGAAAATATGAACAAAAAAAGTAGTTTTCTTTTATGACAAATATGTCAATTCAACCATTATGGTTGACCCATTTTATTGAAATTCTATTGGTTCATGAATTCCAACTCACAAAATTTATTGTTGGCATGTTTTCTTATAAGGCCCATTTTAGACCCCAAATTTCCTCTAATTGTATGACCAATATCCATATCCAAAACCCACCAAACCCTCCAAAGTTTGGTGCCAACGATTAGGCTATTTGACAAGAACTGGCAGGTTGAGCAACAATCGAAATTGTTGGAATTGAAGGATGGTGGTTAAGAAAATCGGCCATGGGCCATGAATGCTATTTCCATAGAGGTTGTGTCCCTCTTTGGTAAACTAGTTGGGTCGACCTGCCCATGAAAATAAATTTTATGTGTTTCTTCATATATATATATTTTTTATTTTTATTATTTTATTTGGAAAATAGTTTTTTTCCGTTTATCTATCTATCTATCTATCTATCTATCTATATATATTATTTTATTTCATAAATTATGTTTATTGGTTTGGTTTGTTTTATTTTTATTATTTGTTTATATAAGTTATATAGATTTGTTTTTTTAATTATTTTATTATATATAAAAAAAATTGTTTTATATATATATATATTGTGTGGACTAGGTTAAATGAACAATGAATCAGGTAAGTAGTAATGTCTGGTAGAGAGGTGGGATGTGGTACTAGGTAAAGACTATGGGGTAGGTAGTAATCCTATGTGTATGGTAGGTGTTATCTCTAAGGTTGTTTTTTCATTTTTATCCTAAGGTTTTATAAATTTTTGACTATTATGAGTTTATTTCCTTACTTTTACCTTGTTTTATACCTTTGAATGTCATAATTTTTATATTTTTTATTATAATTTCTTTTGAAGGCTCAAATCATTGATTTAAAGCTATGAACCTATATTAAAAGCAAGAGGTTTTATATTATGAATTGGATTTCATAAACTGGCAGCACTCCTCAAAGTGGCAGCATTTCTTTAGAGTATTCCATTGATGGTTTTATTCATGAGTATCATTTGCTGTAAAAAATATGGCAATGAAACTATGGTATATGGATGTATGTAAACATATTATATATTTGACAAGCTCAGTACCATGATCATTATTATTTCTTAAAAACAACCATGTCTAAATAATAATTTTCTACATTGTGTCACTCATCTGATCTTCATATGAAATCGAGGCATTTTGTGTAATGAATAATGGTACCAACGATGACAGTGTTGACAGTGGAAAATAATATTCTATTGTTTT
Source organism: Pseudotsuga menziesii (assembly GCA_001517045.1). NCBI lineage: Eukaryota > Viridiplantae > Streptophyta > Pinopsida > Pinales > Pinaceae > Pseudotsuga > Pseudotsuga menziesii. The sequence goes on along the minus strand of LPNX010660477.1, from coordinate 111,011 downwards.
TCCCTAAAACTGGTCATGTTAATGTGCTCGAATTCCATTAATTCTTGAAAGTGTATATTTTGAAAGGTTTGCAGAAATGCTGAAAATAACAGAGGAAGAGGATTTAGAAATTGTGAAAAGAAGACCAGGAGGTCTAATTTGTAGACTGGAACCCAATAAAACAAAATGGATGCTGCAATTTCCAAGGTCAACCCAGTTAATGAAAAATGCTGGATGGTTTGCTTTCTATGAAAGGTTGTAGGGTTTTCATTCACATGTAACTATGGATTTTATAAAAAATTATAAATATGGAATGGTTCAGCTCAGGAGTTTAAAGATCATGGTGAATGAAGAGTCTATTGCTGAAGCAATAGGGGTTCCAGCGCAAGGAGAAATATGGTTTAAGCAGCAAGATTTTCAAGGAAATTACGGTGAGATATTAATTCCAAGGTTTGAAAAATTAGACTGGAAGAATGGTATTCATGTGAGCAAGATAAAACCTAACTGGAAAATTTCCTTAGAGATGGTGAAAAATTATATTACATGTGAAGGTCGGTATGACAGGGTTCTCAAATATCATTTATGGTTAGTGATGCACCTCATTTGAAGTTTGAAGCTCAATCTCCCATTTTTTTTATTGAAGAGCTTGTAAAAGATGATGACGTGGGTTCAAGGTCATCCAGAGCACACTGCTCGTTTAGTATACCATCAGGGTTTAATAAAACTGTTGCTGGTTTCACAATTGTATAGAGAAAGACGAACTTGGGAAAGTCTACTGTCAGAGTTAGGATTTGAGGAAAAGACTAAAGAGAAAGGGGAAAAGGTAACAGAAGACTTGAACTAGCAAACAAGAAATCATGAAAAAAAACTAAATATGTTGTAGCAGAAGGTAAGGGTTTTCTAGAAGAACCAAGTCAGAATAATTTATGTCTTGAAATTTCAGTTACAGATGAAAACCCCGAAACATTAAGTGTTATGTTAAAGAATATAACTTCAAATAATGAAGCTCGTGTTCAACTGTTGAAGTCAGAGAGCATTGGTGTGAAGCCTAGCACTAGGTTAAGAAGAAAATTGCAGGCAGAAATGAAATCAACATATGAAGACTGTGAAGAAATTGTGATGATAAATGATGCTTTCAATGAAGAGACTGTACACACATACAAAGGTTAATCTCGTTCAGATAATGAGAAGTTCATTGATGTTCAAGGGGTTGCAGGATCTATACCAGAAATATTTTGCACAAATAAACAAGTTTGTTCATAAGACTATTCATCCTTGAAGGTTCCACAAGAAGATGAGGTCCTTGTGAAAGAAGAAGCCATTGAAATAACTCCATAATTGAATCAAATTAAGAAATATTTGTAGACATATAAGGAGCAAACTAGGTTTTTATAGAGTATTAATGAGAAGTTAATGACAGCAAATAAAATACTTCAAGAGGATTTGGAGGAGAAGGAAGTATATTATCAGAAGTTACTTTCAACATCTAAAGACATTTTGAAAGAAAAAAGAACCATCCAGAAGCAGTTCGAACACATAAAGGATCAGATTAAGGAGGAGAACGAAGATGCCGAGTTTGCCAAGTTCCAAAAAAGATCCCAAGTTTTAAGTGATCTAACTATCTTGGTAGAGGCTTCTAAGAGTCCTTATATTTAGAGTCATAGTTCGCTTTTGAAATCAATTAGGTTTTGACAGATGTCCATTTTATTTACACTTGTATTAAAAACTGTTTGAAGAAGATCGACCTTTCTATTTTTGAAAGAACTCGATCCATAGAAGTAGGATCTGATAAACTATCTTAGAATCTCATATGTCTTATATATAAGGATAGTAGCTAGATTGGAAAAGGGTGGCAATTGGAGATATGGAAATCCAATTTTGATGTATGATGTATGACATGAAATTCTCTACATCTTCAATATAGGTTCTGCTTTGATATGATTATGATTATGAGTTGACTTTGTATCTTATGAATTGTATTTTTTGTGATTTATCCTATATATGGTCAATTACATACCATTACATGATTATTATGGTGAAATACAGTTACTTTTCAAATTTTTAATGATAGAGTCAGTCTCATTCCATAAATTCATGCTCGTAGTTCTCTTGATATTGAATTTTGTATTCTATTTTATGTTATACACATATTTAGTGGTTATATGATTTCCTTATATCTTTGATTATATACCAACCTAGTTTTTATCTTGATTTCATTGAATCATATTTTTTGAAAAATATTTCTTTAAGCTTGAACCCCTGTAGTCTAGGTTCAAATTTAGGGCTAACATCTTCTGGAACCGTTTCCAGGGAGCGGAGAATCAAAAGGACATCTTCCCTGGGTATTCGAAATTATTATGAAACTGATTTTGGAAGGTGAACAAGATCAGTGAGACCTGTTATAGACTAGATCAGTCCCCTATAGAAAGTTACAGTGGCTTCAAAAAAGATAGGAACTCAAGGAAATCCCTCATCACCTTTAAATCTAGGAGTCTCAGATCCTGAACAGTTATTAAAGGAGGCTAGGAGAAAATTAATTTCTAATTCATAAAAAAAATCAAACATCCTTTAGCCTTGGAGATCCCTAAATATTCATCAATGCCAGTTCCTTATTTTGACCCACATTCAGATAAAGGAAAAGAATAATTAGATCTGCTATTTACCCCTTCTGAAATTGACAATTTCTGAGTCTTCACAAATCCTTTGCTGTCTAAGAAGGCTAAACTTGAAGCATTGCAGACAGGAGCTTATTATTTGTTTTCAACCCATATTCCTTTTGTTAAGACCATCCCAGTGAATCAGCCAAATCCTACTAGATTGTCTCCTTCATCACAACATTCAAGCACCCATCAGTCTAATACAAATTCAAATATTTCCAATCCTAGAATGGCTCAACCTCAAAATCGGATGGCCGCTATGGTAGCAGTAAGATATGCCCCAATAGTTTTACCCTAGCCTCTCAATGCTTTTCCAGCAGAAGATTATCGAAAATATCTTCCAAGAATTAATGGCCAAGGGGATGTTACTACAAAAGAGCATTAGAATACATTATGTAGCTATGCAGACAATCACAATTTTGAACATGAGAATGTTTAGATGAGGGTTTTTGTTCAAATTTTAGATGGTAAAGTGAGAAAGTGGTTTAGAGAATTACCACCAAACTCTCTAGATGGTATAGATGCTTTAGAAGAAGTATTTATGAGACAATGGGGAGATACTAAATATTATTTGTATTACATCATAGAGTTTGGATCATTAAAGAGAAAAAAGGATGAAGCTATGGGAGACTTTTCCAAAAGATTCAATAAAATGTACAGTAGAATTCTAGCTGAAATAAAACCCTTCGAGCAATTAGAAAAGTTAACTTATGCAAACTCATTTGATCATGGATTTTCTTTGTTATTGAGAGAAAGAAAATCTGTGTCACTTCAAAATATGCAAGATGCAGCATTGGAGGTAGAGTCAAATATTTTAGCCTCAAATAAACTCAAAGAGGAAACCGAATATCAAACTGTAGACAAAAAGCATAAAAAAGAAATCATTACATCCAATCCTATAGGAAGATATTTAGACAACAAAATGGATGAAATGAGTAAAATTATTAAAAATTTGACTGCTAAAATTAACAGGTTGGAAATGGGAAATAAAAGTCAGAATAAACCTATACCTGAAGGTGAAAGAAATCAAAATCAGTTTAGAAGACATTTTTCTCCTAGGTTTTTGCCAAGAGAAAGACGAAATAATGATATTCAGAGGGACGAGCGAGAAAATGAAGAACAAAGGATTCAACCTCCTTTTCAAAATAATAATGTGAGAGATGATGAATCATATGAGATAGGTGAAGGGGAGTTAGATGATTTGGAAGAACAGGAACATATTATTAGTCAGTTTGATGATGATTCTTCTTCTCATTTTCTAACTAAAGATGATTATCATTATGCTACAGAACTAGATCATTATGAAGAAAATAATTATCAGATGTCTATTCCTGCCAAATTTGTCAGGAAATACCATAAAAATCATATAGTCTTAGATCAGAGGTAAAACATGCAGCATAGGCTAAAAAGATGATGAAAGGCCATCCTATTAAACAAAATGTGTCTGCAAATCAGAAACAAATTGTAAAGGAGAAAAAAGATGAAATGGTAAGTCTTGAGGAGGTGAATAAAGTTATAAGTGGGTTCAATTTGGAGCATGAGCTTAATAAAGTGAAAATCCCTATGCCTTTAACATAGTTGATTAAGAATAAAGTTTACAAGGAAGCAGCTTTTAAAACTTTTAAAAATGCAGTGAATCCTATCCCTATCCCATTTGATGAAATTAATTTGCAAGATGAAAAACCTACTATTACTGTGGGGTCAAAAACTTTTGATCAACCTAATGATAATTCAAAATATCCTCCTCCATTTTATGTAATTTTTTTAGTACATGATAAACTATTGCATAGATATCTGCTAGATTCAGGAGCTTCACATAACCTCATGCCAAAAGCAGTCATGGAAGCTTTAGGAATGAGTGTTACTAAACCATACCATGAATTGTATGCGTTTGATTCTAGGGTAGTGAAGTGTATCGGGGTTATTAAAGTTCTGGTGGTGAATTTATATCAGGTACCTATGAAGAGGGTATTGATGGATATAGTTGTAGCAGATATTTCTCCTAAATTTGGTATGCTATTGTCTAGATCTTGGGCAAAGAAAGTGGGAGGAACTCTGCAAATGGATCTTTCATATGCTACAATTGCAGTATTTGGAGGAGAATTTAGAAGACTTTACAGATAAGTACAGATGGCATATTTGGTAAGTGATAGTAAACACCCTAATAATCATCTGATCTATTCAATTGATGAAAATATTGGTTCTTGTATGTTGCAATTAAGTGATGAAGTTGAAGGAGTTTTACAAGTACAGAAAGATATTCTAGTTCAGATAAAGAAAGAAGAACTAGATGGTTTATGGCAGATGTAATTTGATGGTGCATCAAGTAAGGAGGGGGCATGAGCAGGAGTGTTATTAATTTCAGCTGGAGGTGAGGTTATTTCCCTTATGTACAAATTGGAATTTAAAACAACAAATAATACTGCTGAATATGAGGCTTTGATTCTTGGGTTAAGAGCAACAAAAGACTTGGGTATTAAAGAACTTGTTGTGTTTGGCGACTCCGAATTAGTAATTCAGCAAGTAAAAAGTGTTTACTAGGTAAAGCAATATTTATTGAAAGTTTATAGAAATGAGGCTTGGGATTTAATTGAAAATTTATTTATAGCTTTCAATATAACTTTTGTTCCAAGAGAATATAATGAAACAACTGATTCCCTAACCTTGGAAGCAACCTATTTTAAAGTTCCAAAGGTAAGACATTTGAAATATCCAATTGATGTAAGATACGGACCTTCTGTCCCAGATGATATCAAACATTGGAAAGTTTTTCATGATGATCAGGAAATAAAATAATTTCTAGATTTAATAGGTGAATTCTCAGATGATACAGTTGATTAAGAACAGGATTTTGAATTGATAGAAAATGAACCTTGTAGAAATGATTCAATAGTTGATCACAAGATTGTTGAATTAAAAGGAAATTTCATTCCTAAGGGACTTGTTCCACTAGAAAGGTTGTTTTCGAAAGATGATACATTGTTAAAACCAACCTTGTAGACTTTTGAGGAGAATGTTATAGATTATAACATTGGTTCTGAAAATCAGCCTAAGATGATAAAATTGTCAAAATAATAGTCAGAGAAGGAAAAGAGAAAGTATATTGGTTTGCTGAAAGAATTTGTGGACATTTTTGCTTGGTCATATCATGATTTAAAAACTTATGACACTAGCATAATTCAGCATAAAATTCCTCTGAAACCAAATACTAATCCTTTCAAACATAAACTTAGAAGGCTTAACCCAGCATTGCTACCAGTAATTGAAAAAGAGGTAAAGAAATTACTAGATGCAAAAATTATTGTACCTCTAAGATATTCATCATGGGTTGCAAATTTGGTGCCTATACATAAGAAGAATGGAGAAATAAGGCTTTGTGTTGATTTCCGCAACTTGAACAGATCTTGTTTAAAACATAATTATTCATTACCAAAAATAGATCAGATTTTGCAGAGAGTTGTAGGATCTGATAGAAGTTCAATGATTGATGGTTTTTCTGGTTATAACCAGATTGTAGTATAGCTTGAATATAGAGAAAAAACAACATTCACAACTCCATGGGGGACTTTTATGTATGATAAAATGTATTTTGGGCTTATGAACGCAGGTGCCACTTTTCAGAGGGCTATGGATATATCTTTTGTGGGGGAGAATGAAAAATTTGTAGTAATATATCAAGATGATATTACAGTATTCTCCAAGTCTGATGAAGATCATCTGAAACATTTAAGAAATTTTTTTATTAAGGGCCAAAAATTTGGTTTATCATTCAACCCAAAAAAGTCTCATTTTGCTATGACAGAAGGTAAATTGTTAGGGCATATTGTTGCTGCTGAAGGAATCAAAATTGATCCAGAGAGAGTAAAGGCCATCTTAAACATTAGTATTCCTAGAAATAAAAAGGAGATTCAATCCTTCATTGGAAAAATTAATTTTTTAAGATGGTTTATTCCTAATTTTGTAGAAATCACTCAACATATCATTGAGATGCTTAAGAAGGAAAGGGAAGTTAAGTGGTCAAACTAGGGTAAAAAATGATTTGAAGCTATAAAGCAGGCATTAATAGAAGCACCAGTATTGATAGCTCCAGATTATACAAAGGATTTTGCAATTTTCTCATTTGCATCAGAAGATACTATAGTTGTTGTGTTATTGCAAAAGAATTCAGATGGTTTGGAACAACCAATTTCTTTTCTCAGTAAAACATTAAGAGAATCAGAGCTTAAATATAATATAATGGAAACACAAGCATATGCATTAGTTAAAGCTCTCAAATTTTTCAGAATATATGTTTTAAATTCCAAGATTATGGCATATGTTCCAATTTCAACAGTCAAGGAGATTTTAGCACAGCCTGACAGTGAGGGAAAAAGAGGTAGATGGATAGCAAAGGTTATGGAATATGATGTGGACATTAAACCAACAAAATTCATAAAATCCCAAGGATTATCTAAGCTTCTAACGGAATCAAATTGTCAGATATTAAATCTTCATTTGATGGCATAACATTTAGAACAAGATATAGCAACAAAATACAGTAAGCAGCAAGTTTATAGCAGGTATGGTGAGTCTAATTGGTATAAAGATATTGTATATTTCCTTTTATACTTACAATTCCCTCTGGAATTGAATAGAAATAAATGCAGATCATTAAAACTAAAAGCAATGAAGTATGTTTTAATAGATCAAATCTTTTACTAGAAGGATCCTGGAGGAATATTGTTGAAGTGTTTGGAGAAATCAGAGGTTGATGCTCTTATTTCGGAATTGCACAGTGGAGTGTGTGGAGGGAACAAATATTGGTGTTTGGGTATTAAGCCATAGAAAAATGGTATGTATGATTTAAGATAAGTTGAACCGTCGGATCACTCTATGTCTAGAACATATTGTGACTGTCGGATTAGAATATTTACAAATGCATACTAATGCATACTAAAGAAACACACTTTTACCTAGCGGATATATTACACAAGTTTATCTTAACTAACTTCTAAGTCTCTAAATATCCTAACATGCCCCCTTAAGAACAACTTAAGATAGGATTGAAGGATTTACAAAAGTGACACTATTAGGAGAAGGAAGGAGGCATTAGAGCCTATCCCCCCTTAAGGACACATTCTTGAACTCCTAACATAGACCGAAGTTTAGAAAACTTCACTTCTGTAAGAGACTTGGTGAAGATGTCTACAACTTGATCATCTGTAGGGTAATAGAGCACTTCAATAACATGATCATGAACAATATTTCTAATGAAGTGCATGTGTAGCTCAATGTGTTTGCTGCGCTGATGTAGAACTAGATCTTTGGAAAGCTTGATGGCACTTTGATTGTCGCACCAAAGTGGACTAGGTTGTTGTTGCTCGAATCCAAACTCTGAAAGGATCTGTTGAAGCCATAAAGCTTCCTGACTGACATTAACTGCGGATTGATATTCTGCTTCTGCTGAAGAAAGAGCAAGAGCTTGTTGTTTCTTACAAGCCCAAGTGACAAGTCCAGATCCCAGACTGAAAACATAACCTGCAGTAGAATTTCGATCATCAATATCGCCGGCCCAATCTGAATCAGTGAAACCAACCAACAAAGGTTTCCCCCCTGTACTGTAATGAATCCCAAACTGAATTGTACCTCAAATATATCAAAGTATTCTTTTTGCTGCTTTCACGTGAAGTTCATGAGGATTTTGCATATAACGGGAAACACGACCAATGGAAAAGGAAAGGTCAGGATGAGAATGAGTCCAGTATAAAAGACTACCAACAAGCTTACGATACAAGGTGGCATCTACTTCAGGGGAAGTATAAGTAGCAGAAAGTTTGACTCCAGACTAAAAGGGAGAAGAGGCTGGTTTACAATCTTCCATGTGGAAGCGACGAAGAATGTCACAAGCATACTTAGACTGGGAAAGAAAGATTCCTTCTTTGGTTTGCAAGACATGGAGACCAAGAAAATAATGCAAATGTCCTAACTCTGACATTTCAAAATTTTGCTTAAGACTGGATTTCACATGGGTTATAAGTTTAGGGTCACTACCATTAAGGATAAGATCATCAACATAAAGAATAAGTATGATGAGATGGTTTCCTACTTTCTCGGTATAGACATTGGGGTCAGAATGGCATCTAGAAAAACTAGTTTCAAGGAGAAAGCTATCCATTTTGGCATACCAAGCTCTAGGAGCTTGCTTAAGGCCATATAAGGATTTCTCAAGGAGACAAACAAGACTAGAGTTATTCTGAACATATCCAAGAGGTTGTTCCATGTAAATTTCCTCATGTAAATCACCATGTAAGAAGGCAGACTTGACATCCATTTGATGGACTTCCCAGTTATGTAAGGCTACAAGGGAAAGAGCAAGGCGGATGGAGTTCATTTTTGCTACAGAGGAAAAGGTTTCATTGTAGTCAATCCCTTCAACTTGGGAAAAACCTTTGGCATCTAACCTTGCCTTAAGTCTTTCAACACTTCTATATGATGCATACTTAGTTCTGTAGACCCATTTACATTTGACAATTTTTCTTCCTTTTGGAAGAGGAACAAGATCCCAAGTATCGTTCGCCATTAAGGAATGATATTCTTCATCCATAGCTACATCCCAATCTGGATTTCCTGAAGCTTTTGAAAAATTTTCTGGATCATGATTCTTGGAAACTTGAGACAAAAGAGAAGAGGCTTGCTAAAATTGAGAATGTGTTTGGTGTTGATCTCTAGGATCATCGGAAAGATCACCAACTGCTTCATATGTTGAACGGACCCATCGAGGAAGTATTGGTGCTGGTGCAATTGGAGGAACATGAGCAGGCGGAGGTGGATTTTCATCCTCACTATCATCATTAGAAACTGGAGTTGGAAACCTGTCAAGGAAGCTGGAAGAAGAAGAAGAAGAAGAAGGCACAATCATTGAATCAGGCTCTCAGGCCAAAGATGGCACACCCGCCAAGTTAGGATTGCAGGCCAAGAGATTTTCATCAAATTTAACATCTCTTCTAATGATTATATCATGAGAATGTGGTTGAAGAAGTCTATAACCTTTTTCATCTTCAAAATATCCAACAAATATGCACTTTTCACTTTTAGGCTACAATTCTTTCCTTTTTTCATCCGGAATTTGAGCCCATGCTTCACAACCAAACACACGAAAGTGACTTACATCTGGTTTAATTTTAATCCATGATTCTTTTGGTGTTATACCCTGTAAAACTTTAGTGGGTGTGCGATTAACGATGTAATTTGCACAATTTATGGCCTCAACCCAATATTGAAGACTTAGTCCTTTAGATTGGATCACACAATTAGGAATTTCTTTTAAAGTGTGGTTCTTCCGTTCAGCTACACCATTTTCTTTTGGTGTATATGGAACAGTGTGCTGTTGTTGGATTTCTTGTTCAGTGCAAAAAGTAGTGAACTTATTGTTAACATATTCTCCTTCATTATCAGATCTTAACTTAATAATTTGATGACCAAATTGTTTTTCAACAAGGGCCTTGTAGGCCAAGAACATGTTAAATACTTCACTCTTAAGTTTTAGGAAGTAAACCCAAGTGCGTTTGGAGTAGTCATCAATGAAACTTAAGAAATATTTGAAACCAGAAAATGATGCAGATGGAACAGGACCACACAAGTCACTATGCACAAGCTCCAAAGGAACCGAGGCGTGCCAAGAGGCACGTTTGTCAAAACTGTCCCGATGATGTTTTTCAAGTACATAACTGGAACAAACACCATCCTTGCAAGATACCATCAGAAGACCAGTCACCATATTATCTTTACATAGTTGATGCACTGAGTGATAATTTAAGTGACCAAATCACGCATGCCAAAGTTTGCTCAAGTTATCACTATGAGCAACAAAAACTGAAGGAAAAGGTGATGACCCAAAGTTGTTAACTTTGTACAACCTGGTAATATCATCAACAGTTCTAGTAGCAAGGACATTTTGTGGATTTTTAAAATCCTTGATTACAACTTGGTGAGGTGTAAATGTCATAATCTTACCTTCACCTGAATGAGTAATTTGATAGACTGATAACAAATTGCAAGAAATTTTTGGAACACATAGTACATCATTGAAATGACCTTTTTCTACTAGAACTGTTCCAGATCCTACAACACTTAGAGATCTATCATCACCAACAAATATTTTTTTGGTGTTACATTCATGCATAGTAGAAAATATGGCTTGATCCTTAGCCTTATGATAAGATGCTCCAGAATCAATGAGCCATTCATTTGAAGTAGAAGAAGAAGATGCAATATAAGAATAACTAGAAGCACAGAGTGCATGTCAATGAGAGTTAGATTCTGAAGATGAATCTAGGCTAATGTGGTGCTTCTTCATTGCTACTTCCAAGGCTTCCATCTTCTTGAAACACTTATTCATCATGATTATCTTTCCCACAAAAATTGCAATGACACTTAGTCTTCTTTCCTTTTTGCTTGGATCCTTTGTCATTTTTTAAACAAGGAGCTGACTGAGAGGGTTTGGGACCCTTGTTGTTTGGCTTATTATTGCGAAAATTCTGTTTCTTGGGAGGCTTGGAATTTTCTTTCTGTTGGGACAATAAGGCTTTCCCAGATGTATCTGCATTGTTAATTATTCCAAGATGAATGAGCTTATCTTGCTCTTTAATTAAGGAATCACAAAAGGATTCAAGACTAGGCTCTTGATAGCTAGCTATAGTTAAGGATTCTTTCATGGAGTAGAATGTAGATACAAAAACAGAATATGCAGGTGCAAGTTTGGAAAGAATATGATAAATACATTGTTTGTCTTCTTTCATAATCTTGCATTCTACACATAAGAGTCTAAGAGTTTTATACTTAGATAAATAGTCTTGAATGCATGAAAAATAATTTGGATTCAAGGAAAGCAACTCATTCTCAAGTTGATAAACCCAAATTTCATTGTGTTTACCAAACACAGATTCCAACTTTTCCCAAGCTTTATCAGGTTCATCAATTCCAGATATGTGGAATCACAAATCAATAGAGATTGACATCCCAATCAATCCACGAGCTTCATCACATCTATTTGCCCATTTAATTTTCTTATCATCATCAGTGGGTTCTGTTTATTTCCCTGAGGTTATCCTGAAAAGTCCCCTACTTCGTAGAACATCCTCCATATGAGATTTCCATGAGAGATAGTTAGAACTTGTAAGTATAATATCACAAGGGGTGGCCATACTGTAAAATAATGGATGAAAAAATAGAAACTAACTATCTAGTTGCAAAGAGCTCGAACAAATATGCAGTTTAAAAAAAAACGACACTTAAAACTGATTCTGGATGATGAAGTTATGCTTGATCAAAGAAAATGTTGAAGATGTCCCCAATAGTGACGTGACAGATATTAACTTGACCAACTAAAAAAAGAAGCCCCCTCTTCCCAAGATCAACCTTTGAAAATCACTTTTACAATAAAGTTGCTTTGAAGTGAATCACTTTTGTAGAATAAGTGATATTCACTTTTACAATAATGTGACTTTTAAATAGTGCGGCAATAAATTAAAAGACTTAAGTGACTCACTTTTATTTTATTTTATTTATGTAAGATGCAGTTTTACAATAAAATAACTTGAAAATAGAAATTGCATGCACTAAAAAGTAGCTTAATAAGACTTGAACTCAAGACCTATTAAGTAATAAAACAACTTTGGACCAAGTGAGCTAAGTTTAAAAGGTAGATAAAATAATATAAAGAGAAAGGGTTTTTTTTTTTCAACTCTTCTCTCTCATTCTCCATCCTTGCTTTCTTTTCCTGTAAATCACAAAAAAACAAAAAACGAAAACAAAAAAACTTTTTCCACGCAATGGGGTTAGATCTTTGTTAGCTTACTTAGAAAGTCTACGTTTGCAATTTTTGTCGCTATTTTTGATTTGCCGTGATCACACAAGGTACACGGAAAAGAGCATATGTAGTCGAGAAGACAAGAAAAAAACTTTCTCTCACTGTTTCTGATTCACCGTGATCACGTAAGGTGCATGGAAAAGAGCATACATAGCTAGGGAAGGCAAAAATCCGGGACTAAAACACAAAATTTTTTAATAATAAAAATGATAAAATATGAGATATTTAAAAAAAACAAATCCGTCGCTGTAACATTATACCTTCAGATTTTCCGAAATGGGTGTTTCTAAAACAAACATAAATGGTTTTTGGTGAAACAAAAACTATTTCCCAATAGAAACGATGCTCCAGACACAATGGAATAGCTCCCACAAGAAAAAAATGCATAGAAAATCTAGAACAAGAAACCCTTTCAAAGTTTTGGCAACACCGGTTCGAGATCTAGATCAAAACCGAAAGCGGTTCTTCATAAAAGCTCTGATACCATGTTTGGGTATTAAGCCATGAATCGATGGTAGGTACGCTTTAAGAGAAGTTGAACCATTGGATCACTCTATGCTTGAACATATCATGACTGTCAGATTAGAATATTTACAAATGCATACTAATGCATACTAAAGAAACACACTTTTACCTAACAGATATATTACACAAGTTGATATTAACTAACTCCTAAATGTCTAAATATCCTAACAATTGGAAGGAAACTGCTTTTAAAATCCTAAGAGTAGGATATTATTGACCTACCCTTTTTTAAGATGTGTATCATCAGGTCAGATCATGTGTGGAGTGTCAAAATTTTGCAGGTAAGCATAAACTTCAGTCCTTACCTTTGAAGCCTATATTAGTAAATTGTCCATTTCGACAGTGGGGTTTAGACTTTATTGGTGAAATTCATCCTCCTTCCAATGTTCAGCATAAATGGATTCTAACTGCCACTGATTTTTTCACTAAATGGGTGGAGGCAATTCCCACAAGGAGTGCAACTGAACATGCCATAATTAATTTCCTTCAGGAAAGTATTCTTAGTAGATTTGGATGCCCTAGGAGATTAATGCTTTTGCTTTTAAATAAAAAAAGATGGTGAAATTTTTTGAAGAAAATAATATTAACTTGAAACAGTTCACACCATACTACCCACAGGGTAATGGATTAGCAGAATCCAGTAATAAAAATATTGTGAACAGTATCAAGAAAATGTTATTTGAAAATAAAAGGAGTTGAGATACCAAATTAAAATTTGCTCTTTGGGCTGATAGAGTAACTATTAAGAAGTCAATTGGGACATCCCCTTTCCAATTGGTATATGGAGTTGATGTTGTGTTCCCTGTTCAATTATTTGCTCCAGTCATTAAATTTATGCAGTAAATAAAGGAAGAACCTGATGATATAAGAAGAAGAATGTTTCAGATAATTCAATTGCAATAGGATAGAGAGACTATTGAAAATACAACTGAGATGCATAGAAAAAGGATGAAGGAAAGTTTTGATAAAAAAGTTAAAAAAGATGTCTTTGTAGTGGGTGACCTTGTTCTCAGGTGGGATGCATGAAAGGATGAAAAACGTAAGCATGGGAATTTCAATAATTTATGGATAGGGCCTTTTATAGTGATCAAAATTCTGGGAAACAATACTTTTGTTTTGCAAAATTTCAATGGTGAAGAAGTTGCAGGTCCAGTCAATGGATGTTTTTTAAAACATTTTTACACATATTGAGGGATAAAGGATTATTGTACATATTCAGTGTATATATATTTTGCTTTGAATAAGACTCCATCCCAATAACACAGAAATGACTTTAGCAGATTTCTGAAGGCACAGGTCAGCATGTTCTCAAAGTTTCACACGGAAAACTTTGTCCCCAGACAGAGCCAGATGTTATCTCTAGGGTTGTTTTTTCATTTTTATCCTAGGGTTTTATAAATTTTTGACTATGATGAGTTTATTTCCTTACTTTTACCTTGTTTTATAGCTTTGAATGTCATAATTTTTATATTTTTTATTATAATTTCTTTTGAAGGATCAAATCATTGATTTAAAGCTATGAACCTATATTAAGAGAAAGAGGTTTTATATTATGAATTGGATTTCATAAACTGGCAGCACTCCTCAAACTGACAGCATTTCTTTAGAGTATTCCATTGATGGTTTTATTCATGAGTATCATTTGTTGTAAAAAATATGGAAACGGAACTATGGTATATGGATGTATGTAAACATATTATATATTTGGTAGGCTTAGTACTATGATCATTATTATTTCTTAAAAACAGTCCTGTCTAAATAATAATTTTCTACATCGTGTCACTCATCTGATCTTCATATGAAATCAAGGCATTTCGTGTAATGAATAATGGTACTAATGATGACAGTGTTGACAATGGACAATAATATTCTATTGTTTTTCCCTAAAACTTGTCATGTTACTGTGCTCGAATTCCATTAGTTCTTGAAAGTGTATATTTTGAAAGGTTTGTAGAAATGCTGAAAATAACAGAGGAAAAGGATTCAAAAATTGTGAAAAGAATACCGAAAGGCCTAATTTGTAGACTGGAACCCGATAACACAGAATGGATATTGCAATTTCCAAGGTCAGCCCAGTTGATGAAAAATGCTGGATGGTTTTCTTTCTGTGAAAAGTTGCAGGGTTTTGATTCACAGGTAACTATGGCTTTTATCAAAAATTATAAAGATGGAATGGTTCAGCTCAGGAGTTTAAAGATCATGGTGAATGAAGAGTCTATTGCTGAAGCAATAAGGGTTTTAGCGCAAGGAGAAAGATGGTTTAAGCAGCAAGATTTTCAAGGAAATTATGGTGAATTCTTAATGCCAGGGTTTGAAAAATTAGAATGGAAGAATGGTATTCATGTGAGCAGGATAAAACCTAACTGGAAAATTCCCTTAGAGATGGTGCAAAATTAAATTACATGCGAAGGTCGATATGACAGGGTTCTCAAATATCATTTACGGTTGTTGATGCACCTCAATGGAAGCTTGAAGCTCAATATCCCATTTTATTTATTGAAGAGCCTACAAAATATGATTACATGGGTTCAAGGCCATCTAGAGCATACTACTCGTTCAGTATAACATCAGGGTATATTAAAACTATTGTTGGTTTCACAACTGTATAGAGAAGGATGAACTTGGGAAAGTCTGCTGTCAGAGTTAGGGTTTGAGGAAAAGACTAAAGAGAAAGGAAAAAAGGTAACAGAAGACTTGAACCAGCAAACAAGAAATCATGAAAAACAAACTGAATATGTTTTAGCAGAAGGTAAGGGTTTTCTAGAAGAACCAAGTCAAAATAATTTATGTCCTGAAATTTCAATTACAGATTAAAACCCTGAAACTTTAAGTGTTATCTTAAAGAATATAACTTCAAAGAATGAAGCTCATGTTTAGTTGTTGAAGTCAGAGAGCATTGGTGTGAAGCCTAGGGCTAGGTTAAGAAGAAAATTGCAGGTAGAAATGAAATCGGCATATGAAGACTGTGAAGAAAATGTGATGATAAATGATGCTTTCAACGAAGAAACTGTACACACATTCAAAGGTAAATATTGTTTAGATAAGGAAAAGTTCACTGATGTTCAAGGAGTTGCAAGATCTATACCATAAATATTTCTCACAAATAAATAATTTTGTTCAAAATATTGTTCAGCCTCGAGGGTTCCACAAGAAGATGAGGTCCTTATGAAAGAAGAATCCATTGAAATAACTCAAGAATTGAACCAGATTAAGAAATATTTGCAGACATATAAGTAGAAAACTAGGTTTTTATAGAGTATTAATGAGAAGTTAATGACAGCAAATAAAATACTTCGAGAGGATTTGGAGGAGAAGGAAGCAGATTATCAGAAGTTGCTTTCAATATCTAAAGACATTTTGAAAGAAAAAAGAACCATCCAGAAGCAGTTCGAACACATGAAGGCTCAGAGTAATGAGGCGAACAAAGATGTTGAGTTTTCCAGGTTGCAAAAAAGATCCTAGGTTTTAAATGATCTAACTATCTTGGCAGAGGCTTCTAAGAGTCTTTAGATTTAGAGTCATAGTTGGCTTTTGAAAGCAATTAGGTTTTGACAGATGTCTATTTTATTTACACTTGTATTAAAAACTATTTGAAGAAGATCAACCTTTCTATTTTTGAAAGAACTCGATCCATAGAAGTAGGATCTGATAAACTATCTTAGAAGCTCATATGTCTTGTATATAAGGATAGTAGCTAGATTGGAAAAGGGTGGCAATTGGAGATATGGAAATCCAATTTTGATGTATGCTGTATGACATGAAATTCTCTGCATCTTCAATACAGGTTCTGCTTTGATATGATTATGATTATGAGTTGACTTTGTATCTTATGAATTGTATTTTTTGTGATTTATCCTGTATATGGTCAATTACATCCCATTACATGA
>LPNX010660477.1:81616-89116 GCA_001517045.1 Pseudotsuga menziesii | reverse complement strand
TAGATGGTCAAGAGAAATTTTGTGCAATTTCTTTGTTGGATCTCTAAAGATCGAGGTGCATGGCACCGTTACAGAAAAAAGGGTTTTCCAGCATATATATCATCTAGGATCTATGATCCCAATATTATATATGGAAAGAAATATGAACATCTAAAGCACATCGTCTACAATAATCCACATCAACACCCTAACACTATCTCGACCACCTGGGAAAAACACTAGATATTCCTAATCCCACAAATTCGATTTTGGATTCAGAATTGTTAACCTGCACATATTCGGAGATAGAAGGTAGAGAATTTACAAAATTTACTAAATTGTAACACTTCATTGTCACAATTGCAATTTTCCATGACACAATTAAAAATGACTAATTCATATTATTCTAGGTAGTCATTTTTTATGTCGTGACTAAATTAGTCATTTATGTTAGTCATTTTTAACTCTATCACTTATTATTTAGTCATATTTGTTAACCAGTGACTAAATTAGTTATTAGTTTTAGTCGTTTATAGTTGGGTTAATCAAAATTGCTCATATTTAGTAGTAAATCACTTGAAAAACCCGTGGTGACTAAAATTTTTAGTCACCTAGTAGCTAGTTCCTCATTTTGTACTAGTGTTAAATTCTCGCAACAACATGTACACATACTCATATTCATAACATGAAGTATATATAATCATTGCATAATCATATACAATCTAGAATACTTATCTTTTAATTGAAGAATATCCAAGCAACTACATGTGTAAGATCAATTTTCCACCAAACCATAAGTATTAATTGTATATACTGAAGCTAGGACATGATACCATCAATATTAAGGAAATACCTACAATCTTTAGTATCTCTCATTCCAACCCATTTCTATCATGCTTAGAAAATTTGCATACTGCAAAACACTGAAGGACTCGCATTCATCCATCAAAACCATGGGACTATCTTCCACTACCCCACAAAAGAAAAGGAAAATATAATATTTTTTCTTAGTAGTCCCTTAGAGTACCAAAACCTTGGTCCTCTTCACTATGTGTATAAATATCCTAACTTGTTATATGATTTCAAAGAACCTCTTGTATAATCAATTCATAGATTCTCAAGCATTTAGGAGGAGAAAATATATAGTGGGTAAGGGGTTCCTATCTTTCTCATCCTATATGCTCTCCTATGTAACCATTGTTTTCACTCTAATGTCTACCATTTCCTTATTGCAATGTTAATTGCGTTATTTTCACATTCCAGTAATTGGTAATGGATATAATTCCATAGTGTATGAATTCTCCCTAGAAAACGAGTGATAAAATCCAATGGAGAGGGGAGGATTGGTTAAATGAAAATAGACATTACGTATGACCATAGAAGAGAGGACCCTTACAATTTCCATGAAAGTATATATTTCCATGCTTCCATAACTTCATTAGAAGTCTATCCCACCAATATTACACATGGATTCAGTGATTCGATTTGATAATTTAAAGGAGATAAATGTCTCATTTAAGGCATATTGTATGAAATGGATGAGTGATAACAATGAAAATTGAAAAATTAGGATTTTTTCTCCCATATGCTTCATTTACTCTTTCCCTCTGGTGGAACAATATTCACCCTATGTCTCCTTACAAAACCATATTTAACCATTTTATTAGTTCCAACATAATTTTTTACAAGGCTATGAGCAACCATGAAAAACCTAATACATGAACCATATATGGATATCCAGTGTCCACATGTTACATACCTAGGCATTCACTAGTCAGGCCTTAGTCTTAAGCACCACAATAGGAATAGTTATGTAGTATATTACATCATTTTAAATATTATTATCATTACATTCCAAGGGTGAAATTTTGGATATTACATTTCCCCACCACTTCAAATATCACCTTCCTCGAGTTTCTCTTCATTTTTATCATGGATCCATCTACTTATTTCCCAAGTCCATACCAAATTCCTTTCTATTCAAGGTCATATTGTCTCATTGCAAACTATCTTTGACAACAATACTTAGACATTGATTTGTAGCACCTTCGAATATGTCCAAGACCTTTAGCATTTCGCCATAATCCCATTACAATCATCAAAGTAAATGTATCCTCATCATAATAGTTTTAAGAAATGCTTAATACATTAATAAATATTGAAGTTCCATAATTGAATCACATATGTCTATAATAGAAGATAAAGTATGCAAATAAACCCAATACTTATATGTACAAACATATATTTTCTCCATATGGTTGTCATAGGTGAGATTCAACTCACTATATTCTTTGATGTCACACCCAAGGCATATATACATGTACTTCTTTCTTGATCCCAACTAGTATCTAACATCAATATATCATAATAGATTCATTCAAATTCTTCTTATTTGTAGTCACTCACCATGTGCTCACCATCCAAGTGTTATAAATAGTATCACGTAACAATAAAATAAAAATGAATGTAGAAATAAAAGAGAAAAGAGAAAAATATAAGAGAGACACCTATATGCGTGGTTCATTTGATATGGGATAACTCCACTCACAAAAAGACACTCCTTTATTTTATTCCAACTAGAAATATGAAGGGATACAACCCACAACACACCTGTTGCAACCTCTTCTTCACTCTCTCAAAGGATCTCTGAAACACTACACAATTGTTAAAAAATGCTCTCTTTAAAACAAGGTTTCCTTCTAGGGAAACAAAACAAAAAAAAATCTCTACCATCATATATTTAACCGAATGATGAATGGTCAATATTGACTACAAAACTACAATATTTTACAAATCATTTTCCCAAAAAAATATCTTTGAGGGAATTTCCTATTAACCCACCACATATGACTCGAAAAGGTTGTCACCTCCCCCCTAGATTCCCTAACGAAAATAGTGGATGGGGAATCCCTCCCATGGTCTCCCATCAAGAACTAGGATCCAAAAGTGACTGAAACAATACCTCTAAACAAGGAACATAATCAGGATCCACAACCAAAACCAAGGTCAAGCATATATTATAAATAGTCCGTGTAGTTATACATCATTTTCCAAGGATTTATTCCATAAGAAGATCACATACTTATAAATTCTTATTGCTATGCAGTCCCACTATCAACCTCTAATATAACATATCTCATCACAATAAAGTATTTTTATAGGATTCCATTCTTATTATAGTATAATTCCCCCCTTTTCTTGTGACATTTCAACAACAATTGTTAGGATTATTAATCCTCCCTTCTCCAATTTGGTCATATGTCTAAATCAAGATTCATGTCTAAATCAGGATTCCATCCAGTATATTTTTAGTCACTAGCACCATTGGGTCCACTTGGCCTAATTGGGGTACATGTTCTACTTACTAAAATGTGGGGAACATTAATTGAGGCCTACTACCACTGATTTCACTTGCGTGCATTAGTTTAGGAGCCTCCTAGATCAATCCCTACAATTTAGGAGCCACTGGGAGTGTCGATATCGACCGAGGTCAGTTGAGCTGAGTTGGTAACTAGTCAAGCTCAGTTAGGAGTCAGTTACATTCAGTTCTAGTCCTCTACATTCAGTTAGCACTGGGTTTGCATGGTTACTTACAGGAGAGGCACATTCCTGACCTACCATAGTCAGTTAAGCTTAGTTAACATTGAATTAGACACTTGAGTTGTGATTTCAAACTCCAATAATGATTTAGACAAGGTCAGTTAACCATTCAATCAAGTAGAATCTAATCAATTCAAATTTCCTCACATGAATTCAAATTGGTTTTGGATATTTAGTCATTGTACTTCATTGTAATTATTATCTAATTGCTTTTTTATTAATGAAATCATTCACAGCTGCAAGCCATTTTTGCACTGTTTCATTCTTCAATTGTCGAGTAAATTGTGTGATCTATCTTGTGAGTTGTGTGTTTTTCCGTAGATCTATGTGCTCAATTTAATATAGTATCAGATCCTTGGTGGAAAAGGAACTTCTCCTCCTTAGATGTCTAGCTGGATCAAATTTTTGAGAAAATTTGCTCCTTCTAGTACTACACCAGAAGCATAGAATTTACCACTTAATATACCAAGTAAAGGAATTATTGATGAAGCTTGCTTGATCAACTATGCTGGGTGTGATGAAAATTCCAACAGTGGAGACTGTTGACCTTATTTTGTCTGTTTGATTGTGTGATTTACAAGTTATTAGCTCTTCTCACTACATTCACTACAAGAAGCTCTTTCTCCTCATTGCATTCACTACACCAGCTTTGTCTTCTTCACTGCATTCAAAATGGCTCATCCAATGGAGCAACTCACTTCCTTCAACTACCACCAGTGGAAGGAGGACATGGAGTCACTGCTTCACACCAAGAAGCTTTACAGATTCAAAATGGAGTTAGATGTAGAGCCAATTTTTAATTATGACAAAGAAAAGTACTGGAATAGGCTTGATGAAGCCTTTGGATGCATGTGCCTCTCAATCTCTTGATATCTTCTCTTACACATCAAAGGATTGAAGACTCCTAAGGATATTTGGGATAACATTTATTCCTTATTTGATAAGGAGAATGGACTAGGGGTCCATCTAAAGAATGAGCTGATCTCTTTTCATCCATCCAGCTTTGAAACACTGAATGAATTCTTCACAAAATTCAAGAACCTGATATTCTAGTTGAAGCTATGAAAGGTTGAGAAGGAGGATGATCAACTCATCCTTGCCATTCTCTTGAAACTTAGTGCAGAATACTCAGTCTTTGTATCAAATTTTCAATCGATGAGACTTAATACTCCAAATTGGAATATGCCCACTCTTGATGCTTTCATTGAATATCTCACTCATGAGCATGAAAAGTTGAACCAAATGGGGATCATTCGATCTTCTAGAGATCAAGAATTGGTTATAGGAGGACCTAAGGTAGTGAATCATAAAGGGAATAAAAAGGATGATCCTCCTATGAAGAAAGAGCAGTCAAATGAGCCTTCAGGTTCGAAGAGAAGCAAGAAGAATGGCAAAGGAATAACCCTTTGTTCATACTATGGAAGGGGCTTTCATCCAGAAAACTCCTATATGAGAAGACAAATTGATGAAATGAATCTCCTTCTGAAGAAACATAAAATTGTTGCACCTGCTAGCACAAGGAAGGATGACAACACAGAAGACACTGAATATTACTTCAAAAAAGGTCATGCACTGAAGGCTAGCTTCTCAACAACCTATGCCTTCCTCATTTATTCTGGAGATTCCAATCATATGGTTGCATCCAGATAATCATTCTCTTCTTTACAATATTTTGGTGGTCCTAGTATTCAATTGGGAAATAACAGTAAAGCTCAAAACAAAGGGAAGGGCTCTATCAAGCTTGAACATGGAAGGTTCAAAGATTTTCTTTATGTTCCCTCCCTAGCTTCAAATATGTTATCTATATACCAGATGACTCATGATGTCTCTCCAAAGCGAGTGATATTTGGTCTTGACTCAGTGGAGATCACAAATATCTCTACTGGGAGCATCATAGAAAAGGGTGTTGCAAATCATGCCTCAAACGCATATGAGTTCTCACACTTCATGCCTTTTTCAGAACCAGTACACTCTTAGTAGCCACTTGCAAGGGAAGGTAAAACCATTTCATCTACTTCTTATGCGGCTTCCACTAGTATTGCAGATCCAGCCATATCAGTTTATGAGATTGAGATTCAGGGTGATTCAGATTTAGATCCAGTCCCTACTTCCAAATTGGAAGCTAGGAAGATGACTGGAAAACCACCTGACACTCAAAAGGGAAAGACCCTTGTGCTATGTCATGCAATATTACCTCCTTCAGAGAGATGTAATAGACTACCTGTAAGATGCTACATGGAAAGGGCTCAGTCTCACTACATTCATAAGAATAGAGCTGATCATACACCTATTCATCCAGCAAGAGATCAAGGTTACATTCCTCCTTCCTTACATCATCATTTTGGGAGAAGATGGAGAAGTCTACATGTTATGCCCCAGGATATCTGTGCATAGAACATCATGCATGATGCTCTGTGTTGTCAGACATATTGCACCTTCTGTGGAAAAAATTTGTTCCTCTGGTCTGAATGGTTCAGATCCAAAACAAATAAGTGAACGACAAAGGGTGAAAACCTTCCCTGAATGTTGTAAACACCTGGAATAATGCTTTGATGACAAACCAGTGTACTTGCAGAGCATGTCAAACAAACAAGAACATCAAAACTACCAGAACATTATTTATACATCCATACTAGTGACTAAGGAATCCAGTAACATATACATGTGAGATCAGTACAACAGATATGTGGGACGGAAATCAGCTTTGCATTAAGAAATCAATGAAGAAGCTTACAACCATTGCCATAGTGTTGACAAAATCCTGCACAAGACAAACACCTCATCCTCGATAGCTCCAAATTTCTCTCTTGTGCTCTCCAATGGATTGGGCATGTAGTCAATTCAACATCATAACATTACCATTCAGTTCTCCCCCCCAACTATGGGACATGATATTGAATTTATAGGGATCATGGATAGGGATTGTTGAGAGAATTGTGGGTGAGGTGGCCATAAGATTCTACCAAGAGGGATCTTGACTCCAACCAACCCATTTTGATAGGGATAAGGGAGGACATGAGGCTCATGTTATAGAAGCCTCAAGAATCCTCTTTTTTCCAATTTTACCAAGGGTACCACTTATACACCCTTATGACAGAGCGGTGTAGGTCAAAACCGCTTCAAGAACAAAGTACATACACCACTTCTTAATAATAGGACTCAGGCGGTGTTGAACAAGGTACCACTCATCAGCTAAAGAGAAAAAGTGGTGCTATGGTTTTTTTTATGTAAAATTGACATCCATAGCATGTTTCCACTCCGAAATTGGGATTTAGGGAAAACATAGGTGTTAAGGATCTCATCACATGTTGGTGATAGGATTTGGGTATAATAGAATTCCCCCGAAAGCATGAGGCTTAGAGGGATATGATAAGCGAGAGCTTTGAGAGAACAAGTTGTCACTTCGAGGTAAGAGTCAGCTTGATCAAAGAGTGTCATCAAGTAGGTATCTACAATACATCAATAATTTTGACTCATAGACAAATGTAACCAACTCATGGCTGCAGACCAATACAAGGCAGATCCATAAGAGGAATAAACAACCATGGCTACTAGAATATAGCGTAGATCCATGTGATAAATGACTCAAACTTGAACATAGCTACCAGACATACAACATAGATCTATTTCATACAGATGCAAATTTGAGCATAGCCATGACAATACAAATGTGGATCCATGCTTGATATACAAAACTACATCGCAACCTATGGAAATCAATGAATGCTAAACAAGTACCCAGGGTCTTCGTCTCGTTTTCCATAAAGTATGATTCTATCCATGTGATTACAATGTTCTAAAGTTGAACATGGTAGAAACAACTTGATTATCGGCCAATGATGTGAACCATTAACAAGTGCGAGGGAGATCACCATTGATATTAATGATTCCCAAGGTACCCTACTACAATCTACTGAGTGT
>LPNX010660477.1:0-80946 GCA_001517045.1 Pseudotsuga menziesii | reverse complement strand
ACCCCATAAATCCCCTAACTCATAATATTTTAATATATCTTATATTTTTGTAGTACATCTCTTAGGAGGCCCATTTTTGACCTCAAATTCTCTCTAATGGAATAGATTTCTTGATGTCTAAAACCCAGTCGATTCTATCGATCAAAGGTCAATGATGTCAACCTATGTTGAAATCAAGAGAATATATCATTGAGGCATATAGATCTCAAGGTACTAAATTTATTTCTAAGACTATTTCCTGGACGATGAGCTGATGTCGACAAAAATAGTCTCATCGAAGGAGGGCTATGATGAATCCCACATCAACGACACGAAACTCGAAACAAAGTTCTGGAATGATGTGAATGAGGTAACCATAAGACTAACTCAAAAGTACTGACACAGAGGATTTTTTTTACTGCAGAGATAAACTTTTCAACTTCCCTTTGAACATCGGGAGACACGACAAAATACTTGGCAGCCTGACTAGACTAGACAAACACACAGTGTGATGGTGGATAATGCATTCTTTTGAAAAAATAAAAGGAGTGACATGACTCATGAAAGTGGACCATCATGGAAATCATCTAAATACCTAATTGACTGAAATGATATGCAGATAAGTGCCATGTTCAAAGGTAATGACAAACATCCGTTTATTTGCAAAATGATTCCCTTCCCTTAATTTCCCCATCATGGTTGATGAGTGCCTATTTTCATTTTTATGAGTTCAAAGAGGGTAACAAAAACTCGTTGTGTCTCGTCTGAAGACAAGTCCAAACTCATATATTTTATGAACCTGAGAGAGGAGGGGTTCGTTCCCAAAAGAGGGTCTCTCAATGTTTAATTTAACGAGTCCAATGAAAGTTAACTCGGTATCATTCATGTTTAGAGAGTTTGAACGACCATGGAAGAAGACTCCATAGGGTCATTTTTTGTAAATAGTTCATCTAAACTGAGAAAGTGATAACCTACCGTTAGATGAATGACTCTTCAAGTGATTTAACGAGCATGGAGACAAGATCACTCGATAATATTTTTGTATTTAAGGAGCCCAAAAACAGTTTAAAGAAGACTCCACTAGGTCTCTTTTCATGATGAGGGATTTTACGAGTATGAAAAGAATGAGAAAAGGACTCAGACCTTTGATGCTAAGTTTGGAGAGCATGACAAAAGTGTCGCAATAAATGCTCAAAGAATTTTTTCGTTTTATGGTAGTACGAAAAAGTCAAAAACAAACTCCCAAAACTTTTACTACTACTGCTCTTTATCCTACAATGACTTAAAAAACAACTGTTAAACTTTCCAATAAACAACATTAAAGGATCATGACTGATAGTTTTCTTGTAATAAATGATTTTAAAAACAAAACTATGACATTCCAAAACCTAGAAAGCTTATAAAAGTTATGTAAATAGTAAAAAATAAAACATTTTACCATTTACCAATAGTGGAGAGCCTTTTGAGATGTTTCTTGGCCATATTTTCAGTTGGTGATTCTGGGAGCATCTACCATCGGATTTACACACCGTCAGTTCCAGGTAAAACCTTGAACCTTGCTATTTCATTTTATGCTTTCATTTTTATTTTATTTTTGGGGGTGTTTTGGGAAATTTGAGCGAGCCCTAAAACCATGAATGCAGGCACCACTCTTATCTCTTACAGGATAAGCAGTACCCCACAAGAACCGCGCCTAAAACAATTCACTCAGGAGGTGCTGGCCGTGGGTAAAGGAAAACATATGTACAAGGAAAATTATCCAAATTTTGATGATTTGGAAGGTTGATAATGTTTCTAATTGGCCTTATGATTGTTTTTGGTAGTTTTCCATTGGTAAAAAATGGTTATTTGGGAAGAGAGGCAACATGACAATGATGATGCATTTTCCGAAAGAAACACAGGATGTATATCCGTGTTGAGGGACTGTGGTCTACTGATTTTTTTCCACACACCCAGCATGGTGCCACATGATCGTTTATTGGAGCATATTCTCAGTATGTGGAATCCAGAGAAACAATATTTTGAGGTGGGTGTTCATGTATTGACAATTGAAGTAGAATATATCTACTTCTTGGCAGGCCTATTGAGATGGGATGCTTCCATATCTTTGACTGGTTCCCATGGAGGGGACATCACCACCTAGGAATTAATAAATCACCATTGTATTCCCGAGACCAGAACATCAGGGAAGAAAATTCCCATCAAAGCAGTAGTGGATGGCCCTCTTCACACAATATTTTTTACCATGCAGAGAGTGGTGGGGAGCCAAGGGGTTCATCAGGAATATAGATTGCATATGCTCTATGCTATAGAGGCTATGGCACCCATAGTCTTCAACTGGGTGGAGGCTCTTCTACCAGTTTTCAAAGATCAGCTGACCAAGTGTCAACATGGAGAGTTGAAGCAGTTTGGTTTTGGATCCATTTTAGCGTGTTTATTTTTTGAGCTGGTCCCCCAACTAAGACCCCAGGTAGTATTCACAGAGTTGAGGGTGAGAGACCCTCCCATGCTGAGGTGGGTTTAGATCATGGACCGCACAGGGCTAGGTAGAGGCAAGGTGAAATTCGAAGACCCATTTTTTTGATGGTTGAGAGACTAGCTCCTCATGGTCGAGGACTACACATATGTGGGTATTGACTTCAGTGGTGACCCTGATCTACCGCTTCCACCTAGTGCATAGTGGGGTGACATTGGTAAGAAACAAAAAACCCTAAAATGGAAATCGTGTTTTTATGTTTTAATGTTTTATATTTTCTATGTGTATTAACGAGATTTAAATGTCTTCATGCAGATGTCAGAGCAACACGGCCTAGAGGATCCTGCCCACTAGATAGGCAAGCCAGAGCTCATTTTGTTCCACAGGGTGATGATGTGATAGGGGAACTAGAGAAGAACCTCGAGAGGTTAACTCTAGACATACCAGATTCCTTAATCGACAACCTCCCACTGAGGTACCAGAGGCCCACTACAGGAGTACCAGGTCATTTCAGTAGACTTCTATGTCGAGTAGCCCGAGCGGTCATGTGTTACCATGAGCATCACTAGATGATAGGCCACATGATGTATTACTGAAAGCTAATAGATAGCTTCAAGTTTCTTGTATGATGATTTTTTGCTTGAAATCCTAAGCGCTTCAGATGAGGTCTCGTAACCTATTTTTTGTAAAACATTTATATATATATATATATATATAGAGAGAGAGAGAGAGAGAGACTTCTACTTTTGGTGTTTATGTGTCTCAAATGTCAAATATATTTACATGATTTTTATGTGTGTTTTACAGTTTATTTACACTGAACCATGTTTGATTTTCACGTCATGAATGGGCAATATGCCAGTTTAGGATGTAATTTGCCAATGAGTCAACAACTGCATTATCTTCCCTAGGGATATGCCTATAGGTAATAGCTTCAAATGACCTCTCTAATAAACATACCCTTTGGAAGAGATGGAGAATAATGGGATTCTTGATAGTATAGACATCGTTTAAATGACAAACCACTAGTTGTGAGTCCATCAAAACTACCAAGTTACGAACATCTTGGGAGGCACCTTCAGTTAGAAGACCTATGACTGCTTGATACTTAGTGATATTGTTGGTAGAGGGACTGATACAAACCACTCCTAACCAAATAGTAAGATGGGGAATAGAGAACTCAAGCAGCTGAGGCAAGATTCAAGGTGTGGCAGCAAGCACCATCAATGAAGCCGTAGAAAGCCATCTCCTCTGCACGACCAAAACATGGTATAAATAGATACAAACACTAAACTCAAAACCATATTGAAAATACTTAAACACGCTAAAAATTCAAGTAATATAGATATATACAAGGTACTATAAAAAGAAATATCTAGGCATAGTACCTCTTCAGGTACAACCCATTGCGTGGTTGTCCTAAGGGGATTCCATCATAGTCCACGAGATCATAGGCCCCTTTCTCTAGAACTTTGGAAATAACGAAAGGACCGTACCACATGGATTTGTATTTCCCTTTCCCTAGTTTGGCATGTCTCTGATCATAGGTTAAAACTAGGTCACCTTCATTAAAGGCACGAGGCTGGACAGACTTGTCATACTGTGCCTTCACGTGTTTCTTGTGTGCCTCATTGGCTAAGGAAGCATCTCTTCTAGTTTCGTCAAGGTTGTTCAAGTAGAGAAATATTTCTTTCTCTGCGAAAGTGTCTGGGAGAAGTTCGACGACAAGTTTCAAGGATGGAATTTGACATTGAATAGGAAAGATAGTTTCTAGTCCATACATAAGCTAAAAAGGGTGTAAAACTAGTAGCTGTTTTTACCGAAGTCGTGTAAGCCCAAACAACAGAGAAACGAATATGGTTCCAGTTGGATTTATGGTCTCCAACCATCCGACGCAACATTATTTTCAAAAATTTGTTAATGGCCTCGACTTGACCATTAGCTTGTGGATAATAGGGTGTTGAGTTTTCATGACAAAAACCTAGCTTTACACTTAATTCCTCCATCATTTGATTGTGGAAATGTGATCTGTGATCCGTAACTACGTATTGCGGGACTCCAAATCTTTCTATCACATGATTGAACAGGAAGAGAGCGGCAGTCTTACCATCCTCTGCATATGTGGGCATAGCCTCATCCCATTTCATAAAATAATCAATGGCTATGATGATGTAACCATGCCCCTCGACTGAGGTAGGCTTACAATGCATGTAATCGATCCCCCATTTAGCGAAAGGGCCAACGACAATGACGGAGTGTAAAGGAGCAGGGTGGCTGCACTTTTTACGATATAAATGTTGGCAGGGTGGGAATTTATTAACATCCCCATGAAAATATTTAAAGATTGAAGGCTAGAAATAGCTAGCGCAAATATTTTCTGGGTTGTAGCCATCCCAGATAGATGACCGCCACATGCTCTAGAGTGGTAGTCATTCAAAACTTGTTTAGCTTCCTCATGGGTAAGGCATCAACAGAGAATGAAATAGATACCATGTCTATACAAAGTGTCATTCAAGATGAGGTATTATTTTACATGGTGACAGATACGATGGTGATCGTCATGGGATAGAGTGGGCTGAAATATCTGTGTCTAGAGATAAATGAGAAAATCTCCATACCATGGGTCAGTAGTGCTTATCAGGAACATAAATTCATCTAGGAATGAATCATTGGGCTCAGATTCTATCAAAGCACAGGGAATATCACACATTAGCTCAGTAAATACCAAGGATTTATTTGACGTAGCTTTGGAAAATTCCAGATCAAACTTTTATAAGATGACTATCCATCAGGAATATTCGCCCCCGAGCACCTGATGAGTCAGGATGTAATACATAGGGTTTTGGTCTACTAATATGGTGGTTGTGTGGAGAAAAATGTAGTGATGAAATTTCTGAATAGCAATGAACATGGCCAATGCTAATTTCTCCACGCATGAGTATTGAGTTTCAGAATCCATGAGATTATTACTAGCATAGTAGATCACATGCTACTGGCCATCGGGATTCTCTTGGAACAAAACCATAGTGATGGTAGTAGTGGAGGTAACAATGTATAAGAGAAAGTCCTTTGAATAATTTGGGGGGTGTATCACGGGTGAGTGAGTCAGAGCGTGTTTGAGATTATCAAAGGCCCATTGGGCTTGGTCATCCCAAAAGAATGGAGTGTTCTTCTTAAGGAGACACATATAATTGCATGTTTTTTCTGCAAAATTGCAAACAAAATGGCAGAGGAAGTTTTCCTTCCCTTGCAAACTTTGGAGTTCTAGAAGGTTGGTTGGGGCTAGTAGGGCTAAAATAGTGGCAATTTTCAATGGATCTATCTAGATGGCATCCTTAGAAACCACAAAACCTAACAAGCGTCCCTTCTCGATGCAAAAAACACATTTATGAGGATTGAGCCATATGTTATAATGACGACATCTCAGGAAAATGTCCTTAAGATGACCAGGGTAGTCCTCCCATCACTGTGAATGAGCTGGGATGTCGTTAAGGTATCTTTCTACAATATGTTTTATATCATGAAATGCATAGGACATAGCATGCTGGAAAGTGTCTCCAGCAGTTTTTAGGTTGAATGGTAACTTCTGGTATGCAAAGGTTCCCCATGGGAAAATAAATGTTGTCTTGTGCTGATCAGTGGGTAAAATATCAATTTGATTATAACCTGAAAAACCATTGATAAACAAAAATATGACACTTCCAGCATAGTTGTCTATAATCTGGTCGATATGTGGAGTGGGAAAGTTGTCTTTGGTACAAGATTTGTTCAAATATTTGATATCGATGTAGACTCTAATGGTTCCCTGCTTTTTATTGACAGGGACGATGTTCAATACCCATTCTGTCAGGGATACATGATAAATAAACTCTGCTTTTAGAAGCTTTTCTATTTCATCTTTGACAGCTGTGGATTTTCATGGATGGAATTGTCTCAGTTACAATCCAGCGTACATAAATTGAGCTGGTCAATGGTTACAATCCTCCCTAGATGCATAAAGTGGATGGTTCAAAATACCGTTGAAGCGACAACAGTCATGATGTAAAACCAATTTCTTCCTAATAGGAGGTTGTAGTCTAACGGGGCATCTACTACTATTATAGCTGATTTTACCACTGCAGGTGAATTACACTTTCTATGGCATTCCCCTGTCCCGCTGCAAACTCCTTAGACCCCTTGGACCATTTTTTGTCCTTTGATGTTTCCTTGATCATCCCTTAAAACATGTGAAAAATTCTATACGTGACTTTTAATCCCTTTATCACATATATACGCGGGTTTGACCACTAAAACCGCATACATCGGGATGTGTACAAATACAAATCCTTTTGGATTTTTCCTTGACATGGATCCGACTCACTTGACTCCTGGCCTTCCCTATACCTTGAGATCTCTCGGATTTGACCTTTCATTACCCCTTTAAAAAGCTATATAAGGAACTCTATGATACATTGAAGGCATATGAGAGAATTGAGAGCAAAGAAACTATAGTCCATTGTTTCCGGAACTTATGCTTGAGTCTGCATCGCTTTGTCCCTTGGAGCAGTTTTGTGTTCTTCCCAAGCTTTCCTTTTGCTTGTGAGCTTGCTATCGAGAGATGGAGGATTGAGGTGGTGGAGGCCCAAGTGGGGGATTCAGTTTCTCTGGTTTGCAGACATGCCATCAGAGGTTGTATCTAGTGTAATCTCTGATTTATATTAATAGAAATATATTTTCCTGTCCAATAATGTGTGTTTGAATGAATATTTTATCCATGGGATTATTTAGAATGATTATACATTGTTGATTATATATGATAGAATAGATCTAACACCATGATATATAGTATGCTTGTATTGTTTACTTATTGTTGAGGAAGTAAGTTATCAATTCAAGCCGAAGTTGGAAAGCTGAACGGGGTTCTACTTCAACTGTCCAGAATAAGGTATGAGGTTTGATCCTTTAGTGTTAGACATTTAATTTCTATTGCATGTTGGAAAAGATTGATTTCTGGAGTCAAGCTGTCTGTTGTGGTACCCCAAGCCATAGGAATTTTTCTCCGTAACAGAATTGGAGACTCTACTAGGGAGTTCCTAGTAGTTGTCATTTGGGTGTTGTTCTATCAACATTCAATGAATTTGAATTGCTCTTTCTCTCTTGTTTCTATGTCGGGTCTGGGGGCATGTATGCCTGGTAGTGTCTAATTGGTGTGAAATTTGTCTCAGCTTGTTTGTTTGCCTTGATTTTATGCACCTTTCTTCCTGTACGTGAGTTTTTAACTCACAGTCGCATATACACGCGGGTTCCTCTGATATTTCCGTGTATACACACGGGTTTACTGCAAACAGTCATGTATGCCCTTAGTTTTTCCTATTAGTGGAAGTTAAATGGTTGCTGGGTGAATTTTGATGATTGCTGAGTCTCCTTTGGCACTGCCTGAGTCTGTTTATACCTTTGTTTCTAACCAGAGACATTTTTTTTCTAGGCTATTTTTTTTATAAGGTTCTTGTCATGGCATTTTCGATTTTTTGTTTGGGATTAGTGCATTAGAGTTATTTTACCTTAGTGCTTTGCTTGAGTGCTGTTTGAGTGTGCTTGCATAGTCTAGGGGTCATACAATCATTCTTTTGCATTTTGTATCCCATTTTATTTCAAAAAATCCAAAAACATTTGCTTATCATCATGCATTGCATTTTGCATTTTGCATTGTACTTTCACTAGATTTGCTTTGGAGTAATAGTTAGGACTTCATATAGGAAAGCTTGCATTCACCATTTGAAGAAAAATTGTGCATTTCACATAGTAGTATACCCTGTTTTCATGGACACAATGCATTTGCATTGATTGTTAGGTGTGCATTTTACTTCATGTTGTGTCATAACACCATTAGTTGCATGATCATATCCCTCTTTTGAGTAATAAAGCCAATTAAAATAAATGCTAAATTAAAATGAACTACATTCTTTTCTTTTCTAGGGTGCACCAATAAGCTTAGGTTTTAGGGTCTTGGAATAGTTCATTGTGAGTAAATTCTCCAATACCACTAAACAACAACATCTATGTGTTTGTCCAGGTGAGTGTGTGAAATCCTTGGTATAACCAGTGTTTCTCAGGATCCTCCTCTCAAAAGGGAGTTAAGCACGAGACAGTGTGAGCAGTTATTGATTGGGATGACCCCTAGTCATAACTGAGTAGCACCGAAGATATTTCCAGGATTGTATTTGTATTTGGGGGCTCTTTCAAGAGTTTTAGGATTTTCTACCCTACCCATATGGCCAATCCTGCCTGCGAATGTCCTCCTAAGAATTGATTATATTGAGGTGACCTTAGTGGCCTTACCTAGGATATCGAGGGGGTACTTTGCAAGGGTTATTCTGCGGGTGTCCTAGCCATGTTGGTGTCAGACAGCACAGTCACTTTACGTGTTGAAACTGAGGGCCACAATAATTGGTTACATACCTCCACTTGTTGTGTATGGGAGTCTCAAGCCTCTCCTAGGCGAGACATACCTGCTTCATTTGGGAGCTCACTTATCTAGCCCTTGTTTGCTTGCATTTGGATTTATATTTTATTAGTGATTTCTCTGTGCATGATAACTTTCCTAGGGTTTGCATAAATAGAGAGTCTTTTTTTATTTATTGAGTCATTGTGGATTCAGGTGCGGCTCCTCACTGTTCTCGTCATTTAGCATGACTTCCACCTTCTAATTCTCCTCCTCCTTTGGGAGAGAGACCTAGACATTCCAGGAGGACTATTTCACACATTGATTCACACACCATGGGATACCATATAGAAAGTATTCTTGAACCACCTTCTCCCATTCGAGTGGATGATGGGGAATTTACTCCTACCTACGATCCTTCACCCGACTTAGCTGAGTTAGGTCCCATGATTTCTAAGATAGGAACCTTTCATGATAGACCTACTCACTCTAGGGTTGATTCATTGACGCATTACCGGTATGGAATGCCGAAGGATGTTGAGACTCATTTTGAACTCGCAAGGACTAGCTATGGTAGTTATGGTATGTCTGGTTTTCCCACACATTATTTGGCATTTCATGTCGAATCTGAGTTCGAGCCTAACACTATGCCTAGGGGCACTCTCATTCCTTACCATGCGGAGAGGTTTGGGAGCACTAGTCACATTGCATCTTCCATCCCGGTGGTGGAAGTTACATCACATATTCCTCCTAGGTCTAGGGTTAGTGATCCTATTAGGATACCAGACCTGAGATGGGTGACGGTAGGGAATAGTACATAAATTATTACTCAGTTCGCTCTGTCCTTGGTCCCTACTTCTTCAAATGTTCACCCTCCACTTTATTCACGTGGTCCTTCGGGCTGAAACGTTGCTACGAGTCATGTCCGTACTGCAGTTACTAAACCAATTGTGTCTTAGTTTCATGTATCACACGTTGTTTCGAGAGGTCATACTGATACTTCTAGAGGTCACATTTCTACTTCCGGAATGTATATTCCTACTTCTGGAATGTATGTTCCTACTTACGAAGTGTCCCATGGGACATTGCATGCGATGACTTATGGACCCTATTATGGGATGTAGTATGGATGGGGTTCTTCACATTATGGGGTCGGGTATCAACAACCTACTTACTATCCTAATTACAGCTTCGTAGCCCCTACTAGTCAAGGTCCACCACACTATGGTGCTTCCACGCCACCCTATACCGGTAATACAGGAGGAAGGCACTATGGCTAAGGCCATGGTGGTAATCAAACCTATATGAATCAAGGAGAGGTCCATCGAACTCATCATTCTAGGCTCCCTTTCCTCGCGACTCTCAATCTTCCTGACTTGTTGAGATTAACGAATGATCCTGTAGCTCATGACCCGGCTTGGCCAGCTGTCCCTACCAAGATTCCCTCGGACATACCAAAGTTGGAGGGCAAACCGGGAGAGGATTCGAGCGAACACATTACTATGTTTCACCTATGGTGCTCTTCTAATTCCTTACATCAGGACTCCATCTATTTGAGGCTGTTTCAATGCAC
The DNA here is from genome assembly GCA_001517045.1 of Pseudotsuga menziesii. Taxonomy (NCBI): domain Eukaryota; kingdom Viridiplantae; phylum Streptophyta; class Pinopsida; order Pinales; family Pinaceae; genus Pseudotsuga; species Pseudotsuga menziesii. The sequence goes on along the minus strand of LPNX010660477.1, from coordinate 70,497 downwards.
CCTTACAGGGCCTGCCACGAAATGGTATATAGAGCTACCTAGGGGAGCTTTTGCTTTGTTTGACGACCTTGCGATGAATTTTCTTAACCACTTCTAGCTACCAGTGCGTTGTGACATTGGTACTGAACTCTTGTCGACATTTCAGCAAGATAAATCCACACATATCTCAAATCATATTCAAGAGTGGCGTAGATGGAAGAGGTTAATTAAAGCTTTTATACCGTTGAAGTTCCTCCTCGAGTGGTTCCTCAAGTCGTTATTGCCATATATAGCGAAGGATGTTTCTACATCCGGAGTGCAGAATGAGGAACAAATGATTTTTAGGGAGCAGGAACTAGACTTGATCTATGCTTAGTTTGGTTTGTTATATGAGATTATTCCCAATTCTCTGCATTCCATTTTCAACCCCAAAGTCAAACCTGGACCACATACCGATGGCATCGTGGGTTGTGCAAGTGCGAAACCTACAGATTCAGTTGCAAAACAAGTTAGTCAATTGTCAATCAACCAATCTACTTCGGGACAAGCTACAGCTTCGTCTCAACCTACCCAAATGGCGAGTGTACTTTTAGTGCAATCGTTAGGCTAGAAGGGTAACCAACAGCCCGGACGGAATAGAAAAAAGGGTAAAAATAATCATAAGGGTGGGAATAAGAATGAGAATGCTAATAGTAATGACAAAAATGGCTAAAATGCTAGGGGGGCCAAGCAAGCTAAATGTAAGGTTAAGTTCCCTTGCAAGTTATGTAAGGATGATCACCTCACTTACTTATGCCCTCGTATTGAGGAAGCCTCGAGGTTCTTGGCACAGGGCCCAGCTATGCTAACTAACCCTTTACCGCACAATCAAAATATGAACTCTAGGTCCCATGACTATTCTGGTGGTGATCAAGATCGATCGGAGGGTAGTGGTCATGGTTGCATTAACATGGTATGTGCTGGAAAAGTTGTGACTTGTGCGAAATATTATGGTTCATCACAACCCAACCCAGGCAAAGAGCCTGATCCACCAGGGTCCCCTTTGCATATTGAGAAACCTATGGATAAACCTGAGACTGTACCTCGCATTCCTAAGGGAGTCCTTAAGCATTCAGGACATAATTCAAATGCCCGAGCCGCCTAGAACTATTCAGTTTTCAAGGATTTGGGCCACACTCCTTGTGCAATGTCTGCATTGGAAGTGCTTCAGAGTTGTCATTCGCAAAGGAAGGAATTGATTTCTACCCTTGGTGTGAATGATGATGATTCCTCCTCCGTGATTAAATTTGAAACCGTAGGAATTTAGCCTCGCTTTCCCTACTATGTGTCTCTTTTGATTCACGTAGAATGTCTTAATATGACCGTCAAGCGCACTGTGATTAATGAAGGCGCTGCCGCTTCTATGATGTCTTTATCATGTTGGAAGGGTTTGGGTTCCCCTGAGCTATCTAAATCAGTGACCATGTTAACTACGTTTGATGGGAGATCATTTAGGCCGCACGACATCCTTCCTTCCCTTAAAGTCCATTTGGGAGGGAAGACCATTGCGATAGAGTTTGAGGTGGTTGATGCACCCCTTAAGTACAATCTCTTGCTGGGTAGGAACTAGATGTATAGTATGCAAACCGTTGCTTCTTCCTTGTTCCACGTTGTATGCGTTCTACATAATGGAAAGATCGTAACGATTGATCAAACGACATTCAAGAATCCATCGGTTACCGCATCTTCAGGAGCTTCGATCCCGATCGTTGAACACTCTCAGTCGACAACTGGGAGTGTGGGTGTAGGCATGTATCCATCCCTCATGGGAAGCTTTAGTTGTCCTACACCAATCCTTATGACAGGGTCTATTTTTGATGAGGCTTCGACATCTATGAGATCGGTGTCTTTTCACATGATTCATATGGAAGATCCTTGGATCCTTCCTACACCGAGTACTTCGAGTGATCCCATCGTGGAGGACGTGCAGTTTCCTGCAACTATGATAGCTTATCAAGCTAATCTCAAGTGTGTTGTAGAGCCTAGTCCTTCCTCTTCATGGAAGGAGGAGGAGGACCCTTATGTGCTGCCGGCATGGGTAGTACAGTCTTATCATGCGCACGACTACCTTGTTATGGTTTTCCCTTTAGATTAAGGGATTATTGAGGCTATGTCGAGAGTCGAGCCACCATGGGAGGAACTCCATCATAAATCGTACTTTCTTCTCAAGCTTAACTGCTTGGAGTGTGAGGATTTTAGGGCGGTTATTAGTTAGAGATTTGGTAGTCCTATGGTTCCATTAAGCTTTGCTGGTCCGATGGCTGATGGAAACATGGAGAACATATCTTCAAAGATTCCTATCAACATATCTCGCAATCCTGGCATGATAGAGAATGTCTATATTGGGGCGGAATGTTCCCATGCTGAGATTCTAGAATACACCGAGCTATTTAAGGAATTTCATGATATTTTTGCTTGGTATTATGACGAGATGCCAAATATTGAACCTCGTATTGTCGAGCATGAGATTAATACTTACCCCAACACTAAGCCTATTCGACAACGTTTGTGGGCGGTGAATCCTAGGAAAGCACCCGCGATTAAGGTAGAGATAGAGAAGCCGTTGAAAGCTGGTTTCATCTATCCCGTTCCCTTGATGGAGTGGGTTTGAAACCCCATTCCGGTGGATAAGAAGTAGGGAGTGATCCACATATGTACTGATTTCCGCTATTTGAATCATTCCTGTCCTAAGGACAATTTCTCCACACCATTTATTGATCAGATTTTGGATGAGTGTGTGGGTAGTGAGGTTTTTTCCTTCATGGATGGCTTTTCCGGATATAATCAGATACAGATTAAACCTGAGGACCAACATAAGACTGCATTTATTTGTCCTTGGGGAACTTTTGCATATCAAAAAATGCCTTTCGGCCTTAAAAACGTCGGAGCTACATTTCAGCGGGCAATGACCTTGATCTTCCATAATATCAAGTCAATTATTGAAGAATTTGGATGACCTTGCTTCTCATTCTTGTGTTAGAATGCGTCATCCCTATCACTTGAGATTGGTATTCGAAAGATGTCGACACTATTCGGTTAGATTAAATCCTCATAAGTGCATCTTTTGTGTGAAGTCAGGTCGTTTGTTAGGATTCATCGTTTCTGAAGAGGGTATAAGATTCGACCCTTTGAAGGTTGAGGCAATACTTCAGTTGTCTCCCCCGAAGAATATTCATCATATTCAATGTTTGCAAGCCATGGAAAACTTCTAGGAAGATTTGTTGTCAACTTTGCCAATTTGACTAGAGGCGTCATGCGTCTATTGAAGAAGGACACCTCCTTTTATTGGGATGAGGGAGCCCAGGAGTCCTTTGATGCACTCAAGCGAGCCCTAGCATCGGCCTCGATGATTATTCCCCAAGACTATAGCCGTGATTTCCTACTTTATGTGGCCGCGTCCACGGAGACGATTGGTATGGCTTTGGTTCAAGAGAACGAGGAGCTCCAAGAGCATGTCATATATTATCTGAGCTAGAACCTTATTGATGCAGAGATTTTTTATTCTCATGTCAAGAAGCTTGCTTTAGCTACCATACATGCAGTTCAGTGGTTGAGACATTATATTCTCCTTTTCCAGACCTTGGTTGTAGCCCATGTCAATCCATTTTAATTCTTTCTCACCCAAAGGATGATTAGGGGAAAATATAATAAATGGATTGTCATTCTGCAAGAATTCGATCTCGAATTTGCTTCAGCAAAATATAAGAAGTCTTTAATTTTTGCAGAGATTATATTGGATTTCCTGAGTGAGGCCAAGGAGTTGGTTTGTGAAGATACATTTGTTGATGAACACATATTCTTAATCTCAACTTTAGACCCATGGTATGGGGATATCATAATATATTTGCAAACATTGAAGACCCCTACTCACCTCTCATGAGATGAACGACGACGATTACGTCACGTCTCTAAGAACTACCTCATAGTGGATAACACTTTGTACCACCGTGGGGTATATTACGTTTTATGATGTTGTTTAACTCATGAAGAGGCTGAGGTAGTGCTGAATGATTTCCATGGAGAGGTGTGTGGTGGTCATTTATCTGGGCTTTCTACAGCTCAAAAGATATTATGAGTGGGTTATTTCTGGCCGTCGATCTTTAAGGATTGTGTTGATGCGGTCAAGAGGTGCCACCCTTGCCAGGTGTTCGCATGTAATATGTGCTCAAAACATGCCCCGTTACATCCCATTATCACCGTCAATCCCTTCACTAAGTGGGGGCTCGATTTTATGGATTGCAACCCAGCTTCGGCTGGGGGGCACCATGATATTATAGTGGCTGTTGATTACTTCACAAAATGGGTTGATGCTATGCCTATAGTAAAATCCGACGGTGAGATAGCCACTCATTTCGTATTCAACCAAATTATTACTCAATTCGGGATTCTGAAAGAGCTTGTCACTGACCATGGCTCGCACTTTCAGAACCATATGATGGAAGAGTTGGCATCCAAGTTAGGGTATAAGAAAGAATATTCCTCTTCTTACTACCCTCAAGTGAATGGACAGGTAGAGGCAGTGAATAAATCACTCAAATCCATTCTCCAATGAACCATCGCACAAAGCAAGAATAATTGGAACATCATGTTATATCCTGCTTTATGGGCATATTGAACTGCTGTTAATACTGCTACTGGTTTTTCTCCATATCAACTTGTACATGGAGTGGAGTCAATATTGTCGGTTGAATGCGATATTCCTTCTTTGAAGCTAGCTGTAGAACTCTTACCAGACACTTCACCATTGGAGGAGCGTTTGGTCCTGTTGAGGCCCGAAAATTCACAGGAAATAACAATAAAGGATTCTCCCCAGTCAACGTTCCCAACTAGCCCGTGAATTTTTGGTGTAGGGAATCCGTCCGGTTTGCGGTCCGGCTACCGTAGGTAAAGTAACAAAACAAAGGGTTTTACCGGTTACGGCCCGGTCCACTGAGTTTTTTTTTGTATTTTTGACTTAAGTATGAGATGCAAGTTCCTAATTAACAATGTAGGATGATAAAGATGCAGGGAGCAGTCACAACATGATGCACAGGTTCTTACCTCTCGTCTTAGCATTCACAAGCATCTAAATCAGATAAACAGCAAGAAATTAAAACTAACTACCTAACCTATCGCTAGCGAGCAAGATATCATTCATTGGTGAGTAATGTATTTTGTACATGCATTATGAAAGGTTACAGATAGCTGATACTTCTTTCAATACACATGAACAGTTAAAGATATTTCAACAACCAGATAGCCAATTGTCTATAAACAACCTCCATTACTCACAGTGGAAAAAAAAAAACATCACAAAATATACTGAAAAGCATTCAGACAAGAACATAGGTTCAGGAAATTAGAACACTCTCACAGTTAATGAAACACAGCTAAAAATGAAATAGTTCACATTCAAAATTGCTCATTTAAACGCATTGATCCATTCCACATAGCACTTTCTCCAACAGGTAAAATTTTCACTTTCTGATTTGTAAAACGAAATAGTTCCTATTACAAGAAAAAGGTTTACAAGTATGCCAAGGAAAAATCCCCTGTAACTTCTAACTTTCAAGTATTTAAAAAAAACAGTAGATCGTTTCGGTTTCCCCCAAACATGTGACTTTTCCCTTCCTTCAAAATGCTTCATCTTCTCATCTTATTTTCTGTATGCGTTCATGATCTGATTAGTAACGGATAGATCTTTTGGGTCTATGCCTTTGTCGCCATCCATTTTGTCTTTTCCTTAGCTTGTCTTTCTCGCGATCCTGATGGCTACAGTTCAACCTTTCCTAAAACTTCCTCGCTATGCTTTCGCGTCGTGGTAGTCTGAAGACGTCCTTTGAGTCCACCTGTGATTCAATAGAGTGGATCATTCATCAGGACCGCGTTATAAAACAAAGAAGCACATTATACCAATTGAAACGGCCAACCCAAAAGAAATGGCCAAGTGCACCACTTGTTCAATGTCGACACCACTGCCTCGACCACATCCAGGATCGACAAACATCACCAACCGTGGCAAATGGGAAACTCATCGGCGGCTCAAAATACCAACATCGGAAGGGTAGACCAATCCGTAGGCGGGAATACCTTAAATCGACAATCGGAGGATATTAACATCAGAGGCTAAACGACTTTCCCAACCGCAACGGCGGAAGAGACATGGGTTACGGACAAGTGAAGGAAAGGCAGGAAAATTCCCAATTGGAAATCGGAAGGGTAACCACATCAGAAGCCAAATGAATTTCCCAGCCGCAATGGCGGAAGAGAAAACTACGGGTCCGCAATGAAAAAGGGTCTACACGCATCGGCAGTCGGAGCTCTTTATGCCTCGGATGCTAAGCCGCTTTGGGAGCCGCAATGACGGAAGGGAAAAGGACAAAAGTAGCCAATTTAACATAGTGTGACGCCCAATTTAACAGAAAAATTAAGTGTTTGGAAGCTTTTTTAAAACATAAAATCAGCAAAGGTTTAAAACGAATTTTACTTCCGAAACCGCGGACTCAAAGAACAAAAGATCCGATTTATCACAGGTTAGTAAACCAAACTCACATATGCGATCAATGACAAAATTCAAACACAGGAAACCCTTGAAACCGGCTGAAAATTAGTCCGCACAATCATTCGAAATTAAAACCTGACCAATAAGTTCCAGGATCCTACGATTTAAGAACAATGCTAAATGATGAGGAGGGGCCCAAAATTTTAAGAAATTTGGGGAGAACGGTTGCGGCTGGAACAACTGGCGATCACCTGGTGAACCTAGATCTCTGGGTGATTGTTCTTTGAGTGACAGACTGTTTGAAAATAAATGCATCTATTGAATTCTTCCAGCTATCTGAATTTCTCAAATGACAGAAGTGTGTACCCTTAATCATTGATGATAGTCCAATTTGGGAGAGTGGAAACCAAGATTTTCAAGTCGAGATAACTTTGTTGAGGCCAGAGGATGAGTTTCATTATTATTTTTTTCTTCAGGTAGCATATAGCTTGGACACCACAGGTTTGTAGCATATGGTAAACAGAAATATTCGTTTGTTCCTCATTCCCATGCCACTTTAGCAATTTTTAAGCTTCTGGACTTTTGTCCCTTTTTATATGAGTCCTCCTGCATGCCTTTCTTACTAAATTTTAATTCAGGATCCTCTATCCCATAGTGTCCTTTTGTGTGAGCGGTGTACTTCATGTTTCAGCTCACAGACGAAGAGGATCTTCCGGAAATTTAGTACTTATGATTCAGTATCTGCTTTGATGTATGATGATTTCATAGGATTTTTTTGACTCTTATTTGCCTTTTGGCATTCGTTTCGTGGCATGGGATCATTTATATTTAATATACTGTTCACCTTGTTCCTTTCCATGGGTCTTCTACTGTCGCTCCTTAGAACATGTTAAGTGTGACGTGGATGGAGCCTCAACATAGTATTCCAGACTCTCCGAATATGGTTTATTTCACAGGGGTTAAGTAGGACTTCAATGCACACAGAGCTTATTCGAGAAAACTGCTAAACTGGAAGAAGTTCTTTTAGCAACACATAGTCTGAGACCCAATTTTTTTTATCATTCCCAAACATTTTGATGTTCTCCATGCAACCGCGAGTTCATTCCCTTTATTGGAATCAAGAAAAACAAACTAAAACAAATTGAAAAACATGACTCAAAAGATAGCCAAACAGATTAGTTATATACAAGACAGAAGAACTCAAAGAAACTCAAGAAAAATAAGGCTTGAGAACCAAACCATTCACTGGTAAGTTCTCTTCCCACCCCTGTAGATCTTGCAACTTATAAGTAGAAGGGCCAAGCTTTGCTGCAATCTGAAAAGGGCCTACCCACAACTACTGGAATTTAGTGTGCTTTCCTTTCTCATCATGGGGATGATCCCATTTTAGGACTAAGTCTCCTACTTCAAAGTCTTTTGTTCCAACTTTATGTTTGCCGAACCATCTCTTTACTAACTCTTGCTATTGCTTAAAGTGTTCCCTGGCTTTAGACCTAGCCTCTTCTGCTTTCAGAAGATTGCATATCCTCATCTGCAAAACTTCATTCTCCCACCCTCTGGACTCTTGAGCTATTATGGAAGAGGGTAGCATGATGTTGGGGGGAAGAATGGCTTCTTTACCATACACAAAGGTATACGGTGACACTCCTATCGCAGACTTGGGGGTGACTCTATCAGCCCAAAGGGAGTTTGGTAGTGCTGAGTGCCAGCTCCTCTGGTTTTCTATCACAGTCTTCTTTAAAATCCTAATCAGATTTTTGTTAGTGGATTCAGCGAGGCCATTTCCTTGTGGATAGTAATTAGCAGAATAATGCAATTTTATCCCTTTATCATGAGAAAAAGAAGTTAATTTAATTGATGAAAAGTACGTAGCATTATCAAAAACTAACGAAACTGGAACTCCAAACATGGTCATGATGTGGTCCTGCAGGAAACTGATGACCTCGTCTTGATTTATCTTGCACAGCGAAACCGCTTCAACCTAGCGAATGAAATAATCGGTCACGGTCAGAATGTACTTTTGTTGTAGGGAGGAATTTGGTTTTATTTCTCCAATGATATCCAACCCCCATTGCTCGAATGGTTCCATGATCATCACATGCTTTAGGGGTGCTGCTGCTTTAGGTTGTCTCCTACTACACCTTTGGAAAATATCACACTTCCTGACATGTGCGTGTGCATCTTTGAAGAGCATAGGCCAATAGTAACCTTCCTTGAGGATTTTGTGGGCTGTAGTATCTCCTGAATAATGTCCCCCAATAGGATCGTCATGCAATTCTGACATTACTTTCTTCGCATCTGAGAAGAACCCCATCATAATTCTTTCTGAATAATACTCCTTCAACAAGTTGATAGGAGGCTGATTTAAGACGCAGTGCTCTTCTTTTCTTGGAACTCCAATGTTCTGGAAACAGCCCTACCTACAGGTAATGCACAAGGTCTCTATACCAAGACTCGGGAGCTGTAAACAAAGGACATACCTCCATTACATGTAATTCGGCTTCATCTTCCCAGGCGTGTTCTTCATTTTTTTTTTAGTCATCTGTTTGCACAATGCTTGTCCTTTAACTATAGATGCTGGATTGAATTCAAGGTCGTACTCTTGAAGAGTTGTTACCCAGTTGCCTCTTCTTTCTCCTAAGTCCTTCTGTACAAGAAGAGACCTTACAGCTGGGTAGGGGACGATCACCTTGGTTCTATTTTTTAAAATATAAGGCTTGAATTGCTTTACTGCTTTGAATACAACGTAAGCTTGTTTATCAATAGTTGGGTAATTCAATTCAGCCCCCTGTAGACTAGTACTCATAAAGGATATTGGGAATTCATCCCCCCCATCTTCCTTTTGGGTGAGCACAACTGCTAGTGAATCATCGGATGCAAAGGTATACAAGATAAAATCTTTGCCTAAATCTGGGCTTTTCAGGGAGGGTGAGTGTGCAACAACAGTTTTGATTTTGCTGAATGCACTCTTCTCAATTTCAGTCCACTTGAATAGTGCATTTTGCTTTACCATCTGCTGCAACGGCTTGACAATCTGAGCAAAATCAGGAACAAATCTTCGCACGAAGTTTATCGTTCCCATAAATGATTGCATCCCCTTTTTATTATGGGGCAAGGGGATTTGTTCAATAGCCTTAATTCTTTCTGGATCTATAGAGATTCCTTTCTTAGAAACTATGTGACCCAGCAACTTGCCCTCCGTGACAGCGAACACACACTTCTTAGGATTGAGTGAGATGCCATATTTCTGACAGCGTTCAAAAATTTGCCTTAACTGAAACGTGTGTTCTTCTCTTATCTTCAAGAATATTGTAATATCGTCAAGGTATACTACAGCACTTCGGCCAATCAATCCGTGGAAAGCTATGTCCATAGCCCTCTGAAACGTTGCTCCAACATTTATAATCCCAAAGGGCATTCTCTTGTAGGAAAAGGTTGCCCATTTGGTCCTAAACGTGGTCTTCAATTTGTATTCTTCGGCTACTAATACTTGATTGTAGCCAGAGAAACCATCTAATAACGAAAATAGTTCAGACCCTGAGACCATTTGCAGCAATTGCTCCATGGGTGGCACATGATAGTTATCTTTGTTGGAAGCGCGGTTTAGATTTCTGAAATCCATGCATAATCTGATTTCTCCAGATTTGTTTCTCACTGGTACCAGATTTGATACCCACTCCGAGTGTCTGACCTTAAAAATGATTCTAGCATCTAATAATTTCTTGACTTCACTCTGAATCAGTGGTTCCAATTTTGGATGCATTTTCCTTAAAAGTTGCTGATACAGCTTGATGCCGGCTTTGATGGGGACAACATGCTTAATGATGCTAGTGTCGTATGTTTTCAGATCTTCGTATGTCTAGGCAAAAACATATTTATATTGTCTAAACAGAGTGATGAACTTATCTCTTTCCGCTGGTGAAAAACATTTTCCAAGGTTCACAAATTTAGGACTCGCCTCAGTCCCTAAATTTATCAGCTCGAACTATAGAGATGAGCTATGAGTCTTCACATTGGCTGGTCTTCTGAACTTTTCATTTAAATCGAACATTCTTTCCAACGTTCTGACTCCTTTAGGGATGAAATTTTCATATTTCATCTCAGCCTGATGTTCTTCATCATCTATAATCGCCCCTTTGAACACCTCTTCATTTGTTAAGCATTCTATTATCTGTTGATCATCGTCGAACACTCGCAGGTTGGTGATCATATCCGGTACTGAGGGCCTAAAAAGGAATTCAAAAGAGCATCGATTATTAGTGGGTACGAGCCTCGCAGCTGATGTGGCCAACAAGTCAGTTGCTGCATTTTTAAGTCTTGGAATTGAAATAATATTGAATGCATTAAAACATTTAAGCCGGTCCCATACCTCATTTTGGTAAGCTTTCAAGTGAGGGGAAACACAATGTATTTGATTCCGGATTTGTTTCACAATAATTTCAGAATCCCCAAAAACTTTTAGATTACTTACCTTTAATTCGATTTCCTTCCTTAATCCCTACACTAGCGCTTCATACTCAGCTGTATTATTTGTACATTCAAACTCTAATCTACATGAAAGAAAATGTTTATTCTTTTGGTGGTCGATTAGGACACAGCCGGCCCCTAACCCTTCTAGCATCTTAGATCCATCAAAAAACAAAGTCCAAAAATCACTAACTACTGAATGTGAATCTGTTCCTACTGCTAAGTCTACTATGTTACAGTCAATCTCATCAGCCTGTGAGAATCGAAGGAGATCAGGCTGAGTGTCAGATGTGCTGCTGGTTTCTTCTACTTGGTAATTTTTTGGTTCCAATTTGATAAAATAATTTCCCAATATGGAATCCACTGGTTCATTCTTCTCCTCCAGTCGAGTGACATTGTATTTCATGTGAGGCTCTCTTAAGATCTTGATCTGGTTCGTACTTCCTTTGTACAGAAGCCACAGATGCGACCAATCCGAGGAAAAATATCAATTTAGTTTGGCCGACCAATATCTGCTTAGGACAAGACCGTACACGTCTGGTATATCAGCCACCACGATATTAATGATCTGGAATACTTTATCATTTGATGCCAAATGGACTAGGACATCTTCCATCTCGCCCATTACCTTTACATCTGTCTTGTCCAACTGAACAACTCTCCAAGTAGATGGCTTGGGCTGCCCATTTATCCTTTTACAGACTGATATTGGCATGACATTGACCGATGCCCTTGAGTCTACCAGGCAATTATGTACATTGTGATTAAAAATTTCAAACGTGAGGAGGAAGGGTGGATGTTTGCTCTTAGACTTACCTCCAATGCTGGTTTCTCTGATTTCTGCTTCTTCTTTAGGCTGATTGTCAGTGGGCAGCCCCTTATCCGAAGCTTCAAGTGCTTTCAATAATCTTTCCTTTTGCAGTGGTACTTTAGACATTTCAAACAATGAAACGTTTGCCTTTATTTTCTTTATGTCCTCCACGATATCATAATCCATTTGTGGCTCAATGAGGTGCGGTTTATCAGCAGTCACCTTTTCTTCATTGAGCTTGGCCATCGTATCTTTTTGCCTAGGATCTTGGCTGGTAATAGTGAATTCTGGAATCTTATCGGCTGAGGACTTAATTTGAAATTTCTTCTTAACATTTTATGCAGCCTTTTGATTTTTGGGAGTATGAGACTATCTTCTTTAACTGCCCCTTGGCTTCTTGTTGTAACTTTGGTTTCCATGATGTCCTTTCTATAATCCTTTTCCTCTTCAGCATCAAATAACGAAATAGAATTCCACATAAACATGGTTTCCTCTTCTGGTTCCTTGGTTGAAGTAGTATTCTCTTTTCTCTCTTCCTCTCCATCTTCTATTAATCTAGAATCCAACAGCTGATTCATGACCAATGTCATCGAGTTTATCCATTGAGGACAATTCTTTTCAGAATGTGGCTATTGATGGAAAGTGTAAAAATTGCCCATGCCTACCTCTGTTAAATTCATGGATGCAGTATTGTGAGGAGGAGGCTGGGACTGATTGTTATCCTCCCTTTTCTTATAATAAGGCTTATAGAACTTTTGTGCTTCCTTTTCCTTTTCCAAGTCTATGATTTTGTTGGAAATCTTCTGCATCATTTTTTCCATATTTTCAAAATCTGGTGATTTCTCCTACTTAGGCTTGGTAAAAAATAAGGCTTTCCTTCCCGCACCTTTATCTCCTGACTGTTTGGGATAATCTTCAATACTTTCGCTTTTATCCTCCACTACTTCTGCCTCTTCATAGGTTTCCTCCAAAGTAGGCTTGGCCCTTCCTTTGGCAAACATGGCCAAATCAGGGCCTAAAGCTGATGTATGATACTCAATCAGGACCTTGTCCAAAGGCTTGTCAGCATCAGAAAAATTCTTGAGGTATGCTGCAAATCTTTGAGTAAAGCTGTGCACCTTCTCCTTTCTCTCTTTCTTTAAGGTGCATAGTCCTTTCATGAGGGCTGCATGAGTCTTTTGAATTGCATACTTACTTCTGAAAATTCTTTCAAAAGTATCCCAATCAGGGATAGAGTTAGCAGGTAACCCAAAATACCATGATGCTACAGCTCCTTTAAGGGTATGCGGAAACAGTCTACAAACTACATCCTCATACTCTATAGCCCTCAACCCTTCTATCGCCAAGTAAAATCTTTGTAGGTGATCATCTACTAGTTTCTTCTCATTTGGGTCAAATTTGGGCAGCATCTTTTCAAAGGATTGAGGTAAATCATGCAGCGGAGATGTTAGATTTAATGGTGATATGGCTCTCCATGCAGGTGATGGATTAGGTGGGTTAGGTGGTTCATTTGCGTTTACTCCTGCCATGAGTCTAGGTGGAGAGTGAGGAGGTGAGCCAACTGGAGTATGAGTAGGAGAACTATGAGGGGTATATTGGCCTTCTTGATTCAAAGGTAGCACAACTTCCTGTAAGGATATTTCTACAAGTTCTTCCCAATCCCCAACCAGCACTGAGTCTTCCACTATAGGATGATCTTTCTTTTTATACTCTCTTCTGGGAAATTCAGGGATGATTGACAATCCTCCAATCTTCTTTACATATGCCCTGGTGTGTATTCTCAGATCATTAACAACTTCATTGCCAATAGCATATAGATGATCTCTATTTCTTTCTTCCAAAATTGGATTATGAAGCCCACTGCTTTCAGAACTATTACCGGTGGAATAATCTCGGGAAAACAGGTTTCCTCGCCTAGCCATACATTGGCGGCCCTCCTTCTAGCGCCAAAACTGTTGAGGCCCAAAAATTCACAGGAAACAACAGTAAGGGATTCTCCCGAGTCAACATTCCCAACTAGCTCATGACTGTTTGGTGTAGGGAATCCATCCGGTTTGCGGTCCGACTACCGTAGGTCAAGTAACAAAACAAAGGGTTTTACCGGTTACGGCCCGGTCCACTGAGTTTTTTTTTGTATTTTTGACTTAAGTATGAGATGCAAGTGCCTAATTAACAATGTAGGATGATAAAGATGCAGATATCAGTCACAACGTGATGCGCAGGTTCTTACCTCTCATCTTAGCATTCACAAGCATCTAAATCAGATAAACAACAAGAAATTAAAACTAACTACCTAACCTATCGCTAGCGAGCAAGATATCATTCATTGGTGAATAATGTATTTTGTACATGCATTATGAAAGGTTACAGATAGCTGATACTTCTTTCAATACACATGAACAGTTAAAGATATTTCAACAACCAGATAGCCAATTGTCTATAAACAGCCTCCATTACTCACAGTGGAAAAAAAAAACATCACAAAATATACTGAAAAGCATTCAAATAAGAACATAGGTTCAGGAAATTAGAAAGCTCTCATAGTTAATGAAACACGGCTAAAAACAAAATAGTTCACATTCAACATTGCTCATTTAAACGCATTGATCCATTCCACATAGCACTTTCTCCAAGAGGTAAAATTTTCACTTTTTGATTTGTAAAACAAAATAGTTCCTCTTACAAGAAAAAGGTTTACAAGTTTGCCAGGGAAAAATCCCCTGTAACTTCTAACTTTCAAGTATTTAAACAAAACAGTAGATCATTTCAGTTTCCCCCAAACGTGTGACTTTTCCCTTCCTTCAAAATGCTTCATCTTCTCATCTTATTTTCTATACACGTTCATGATCTGATTAGTAACGGATAGATATTTTGGGTCTATGCCTTTGTCGCCATCCATTTTGTCTTTTCCTTAGCTTGTCTTTCTCGTGATCCTGATGGCTACAGTTCAACCTTTCCTAAAAATGCCTCACTATGCCTTCACGTCGCGGTAGTCTGAAGACATCCTTTGAGTCCACCTGCAATTCAATAGAGTGTATCATTCATCGGGACCGCATTATAAAACAAAGAATCACATTATACCAACTGAAACGGCCAACCCAAAAGAAATGGCCAGGTGCACCACTTGTTCAACGCCGACACCACCGCCTCGACCACCTCCAGGCTCGACAAACATCACCAACGGCGGAAAATGGGAAAGTCATTTGCGGCTGAAAATACCAACATTGGAAGGGTAGACCAATCCGCAGGCGGGAAGACTTTAAATTGGCAATCTGAGGATATTAACATCGGAGGCTAAACAACTTTCCCAGCCGCAATGGGGGAAGAGACATAGGTTACGGACAAGTGACAGAAAGACAGGAAAATTCCCAATCGGAAATTGGAAGGGTAACCACATAAGAATCCAAATGAATTTCCCAACTGCAACGGAGGAAGAGAAAACTAGGGGTCCACGATGAAAAAGGGTCAACACGCATTGGCAGTCGGAGCTCTTTATGCTTCGGACACTAATCTGCTTTGGGAGCCACAATGGAGGAAGGGAAAAGGACAAAAGTAGCCGATTTAACATAGTGTGACGCCCGATTTAACAGAAAAATTAAGTGTTTGGAAGATTTTTTAAAACAGAAAATCAGCAAAGGTTAAAAACCACTTTTACTTTCGAAACCGCGGACTCAAAGAACAAAAGATCCGATTTATCACTGGCTAGTAAACCAAACTCACATCTGTGATTAATCACAAAATTCAAACACAAGCAACCCTTGAAATCGGCTGAAAATTAGTCTGCACAATCATTCGAAATTAAAACCCGACTAATAAGTTCCAGGATCCAACGATTTAAGAACAACGCTAAATGATGAGGAGGGGCCCAAAATTTTAAGAAATTTGGGGAGAACAATTGCGGTTGCAATAGGTCCACCTTGAGCAACTTGATGAGCAGCGTCGGGATGCCTTGGTGGCTCTAGAAGTCATTAAATGTCGCATAAAGGTCCATTATGATAATTCTGTCTGTCCAAGGAGGTTTAGTGAAGGAGACTTCATCCTTTTGTGGGATCAACTAAAAGAACCCTTGGGGGCAGGGAAATTTAATCCTATGTGGTGGGGTCCTTATGTGGTCAAGTGTGTGTTAGAGAAGGGTGCGTATGAATTAGTGGATTATGAAGGAACGACCTTGGCAGAGCCTAGAAATGGGCTCTATCTCAAGAAATACTATGCATGATTTTCAGCCAAGGCTGCTTATTGTATATTAGTGTACAGTTTTGCATAGTTAGGTATTTTTATTATCATGATCAGGTTTGTGATTAGTTTCCGTTTCTTTTGGTAGATGTCAGTATAATTTCCCACCTACATAGGATTCGCAGATGGTGCGAGCCGTCACACTCAACACTCAGCCTCTGCTGCTTGGGTGATTTATACTCCTATGGGTCAGGTACTATCTTCAGGAGGCGTATGTCTGTGGCCATCTTCCAACAATGTTGCTAAATATAGTGCCATTATTGAGCTTCTATGGAATGCCATTTCACATGGTGTTATCTCTCTTGAGGTACGTCTTGATTTGGAGTTAGCAGTGTCACAACTTAATGGTTTGTACCATGTTAGAGATCCGACGTTATTGAGAAGATTCTTACGTGTGAGATTGTTAGAACAAAAATTTGACAATATAACATATATACACGTTCCAAGAATTAATAATCAAATTGCTGACTCAAATGCTAACTACATGTTAGATTGGCATTTGTTTCATTCATAGTGAATTTATCACAAACACAATTTTTACACATGTAAATAAATAAACTGATCACCATAAAAAATTTTATATAAATATCCATAATGTGATAATACATAGTGTCACGATACAAAATTGGGGATCTCGAGCCACCAGCATATAATACACAATAGTTCAAAATGTATATACTCCTAGGTGTCTAATCCTATGGAGGAGGAGGAGGGTTGTGATCATGGAAGGTCACTACAGCTCTAGCTAGCCGTCGGAACAATCGCACACATGCTCGTGGTACACCCACCACCTGGTGTTGCATAGCCTCAGGAAAGTCCTCGACTTGCGCCATGGGAACCCTATGTGTCAGCCTGACAAAATTGGTATGAATTCTCTAGAGTGTCTGCTCTGTATCCACACCCATGATATCATCTCCTCTTCCCCTCCATCTATGACGAGCGAAGCCTTCTGGCTTCCATGGTCCCACATCTGCACATAAATGGTAGATGTCACTATGTATTGTCATGCAAAAATATGTCTTTTTGATTCCATATAATCAAGAAAACACAAAAAAATTAATTAACTCAAAATTTTTTAAAAATAAAGGGTCAAGATTCGTTACCTATATCATCGTATGCCGATCCTGGTGGTAGCGGCATGTACGGGTCCCCCCAGAAATCTATCCCAGCATAGGGGTAGTCATTGGTGGCAACTATCTGTTGTTGCCACCACGGAAAGAACTCAACTGGATAGGGTTTGGCCACCCTACCACCCCCCAGTCTGTGCATTGCATTTTCCTAATGCCGTTGGGCCAGATCGCGAACCCCGTGAAGAGGAACGTCCACTCCGGGGTTCAATTCTGGAACATGCTTGAAGAAAAATGTGCTCAGTATAATATTGAACCCAAAGTTTTGCACTCACTGAGATTTACACTCACTGAGCTGATGTTTCATGTTTCTTAGTAGTGTAGTGCTCCAGTCATAAATCGTGGTGTTATCCCTAAAGTTGAACCTAGACTACAGGATTCAAGCTTAAGGAAATCTTTGTTTAAAAATGCATAAATAAGATAAAATCAAATTGGAAACACAGGATGGTATAAAACTTAGGGCTAAAAGAACCTCCCAGCACTTGAAGGAACTAGGACAATCTTACTTGTTTGTACAGTTTATACAGTTTAGAAATGAAATCAAAACATCACACACTTTACAATGAACATAGCTGGTATATATCACAGATGGATAAATACAGGTGTTTATCAGAAATTCAAAGCATTAAAGTAAAGGCTGGTATGAGTCAGAGCTACAGGAAAATCAAACAGATGCTGTATAACATGCAAGCAATCACAAAGTTCAACACCCAGGTCTATGATCCTAAATCATGAAGTGAAACTGTCAACGTTTATAAAAATGAAAGATAACTGTCATCTCAAAATAAGAATTATGTAATGGAATATGAATGACCAAATACATAAAATAATTATCAAAGAGACAATTTATGTGGCACAAAGACAAATCATCATCAAGTTTATTCAAAACTAGAACCTGTCATTGAAGCTGCAAAAAACTCATGATATACAGAAGTGCTTACAAAATATCCAGCATAGCTCCCAAAACTGCCAACCTACAGTCCCTGCGTTCTCATGAAAGGAAGAATTCTCTCCTTCTTGCTTTCGAGCCTTTAGCTGGGACCTCTCTCCTATCACCCATAAACTTACAATGACTAAATAGTTTTAGAAACAAAACAGATTTGTTTTAGATCCTACATTCTTGCTAACTATCCTAAAATCTTGCTATGAATCATTCCCAAATGTGTACGACTGGAAAACAACCCATGATTCCAGAACTTCACCAGCTGACCATATTTCTTATTAATATGCTTTTAACTTGTGGCCCCCACTATAGGTGGCAATCTCAACCAATTCAGATCCAACTCATACTCATACAGCGATGACTCTCCTTTAATACCATCAAAGACATATGCATTGGTTTTATCGACAAGCTTAACAAGATTTCCAACACTCTACTTGTCCTGGATGTAACATTGTTTGTCAAAGATAGAAACAGAGTACTGATATATTTCCCAGGATTACTACAAAGATGGGCATCAATTAAATGTACTGCTGCAAGACTGTAGTCCATCTTTCTGGTCATTTCCAGAATGATATTCTTGGCATTTGAATACCAATGCAGACAATCCTGAGAGCCACCTTTTGATCTGAGAATGTATTTGGATATATGTAACTCATCCCTCAACTCTGAAACCCCAGTGATATCTAAAAATTCAACCCTTGTGCCCCGCACAGCACTCTCAACAGCTAGATCTCTAGCTCAACTGTGAGAAACATTGTGACTTTCAGACAACAGTTTGGTGTTATCGCAATGACCTCCTGAGTCCCAATCCCCATTAAAGAAATGTCTAGGTGATAGGGTTCTCATGAAGACCCTCAAATTTGGATACTTATTGAACTGTTTATCAAGCCATTTTGCAACACTATACACGGTCAAATTGTGATCACTTTGGAGGTCTCTCAACTTCCTGTCATCGTTTGGTTGTCCATTTACATACATGTGCCATCTGTTTGCATTTAATTTTCCCCTGTTCCAATGGTGTCCTGTATTCAACACTACAACATCAAACCTATAAATATTTTCACACAGGAACCCTGCCGGTCGTTCAAGATGCATTGCAAAGTAAGTGGATTGGTTTCTTGGGTTTAATGGTTCAATTTCGCAAATGCTTGTTGACCAATAATACAATATAGTTGTGTTCATCTGGGAATCTGAATGCCCAACCATCTGGTCTTATCGCACCAAGAGCACGCACTAAACTATATTCCTTGCCTACATCTTGAATGTCTGGATTGTATTTTCCACCTGTAATGAGGCACATCATAAACTGGAACTGTCGCCTTCCTAACTAATCCCCAACAAATGCAATTGTTTTATCCTGCAATCTTATAAGAAGCTGATGCCCTTCAAAGTAAACTACTTCTGCTTTGTTCGATCACTTCTTTTGGAACGGAGTTGATTTAATTCATTTCTCCACCGAGCCGCATCGATATATCGCTCTTCAGTAGCAGCAATTATCATTTTCTGAACCAGATCAAACTCCTCAGTAGCAAAGTTGATGTCGACACGTTTTCTGTATAAATTCTAGCCCTGCAACTCCTTTTATTGAAACCCTAGAACCTTGTTACTGAAATAACTGGATCGTTTGGCCGGGGCACCTTTTCCAGTAATTGCTGCCTTGAAGAATCTACAACCAGTGAGTAAGGGCCCAGGTTTTGAACCAATCACATATGTAGGATAATCGCTGGAAACGTGCATTGCGAATATGCCTTCCACATTTTCCAGTGCTTCCTCTTGTATCATTCTTTTTTATTCTGCGCTTGATTCCTCTGCAGGCTGGAAGAGTAATATAGAAGCATGGTAACATGTGCATCATGTCTACAAGCATAAACCAATGAGCCATGACATTAATAAATAATAAACTTCTCAATGAAATGCCATGTGGACATTCTACCATTAGAAATCAATATGCTGCCAGTTTGGAAGGACGCTTCCAGTTTGTAAAAATTCACCCTGTAACACATATTCTTTTGCACATACATGGGTTCTTAATTGATGAATGGAAATTTTGATGATTTTAGGTAACCGAGGGAATCATAAGGGCAAGCAATCAATCATAAAACATAAAACACAGCAAAATTAAAACAATAAAAACCAAGGATAATAAAAAAATTTAAAAATAAATAGGAGGAACAACCCTAGAGATAACATCTGGCTCTGTCTGGGGATGGCATGCTCCCTATGAGCTGACAAGAACAAGTAGACCAAGTGCCTTGTTTCCATTGGGCTGGAGTCTTCATTACCCATCTCTGCTACTTAACAAACCATTGACTGAATCTTTAAACTACTCTGCACACTGAAATAATCTTCTCACAAGACTCTGATCACACTGTACAAACTTTAACAAACTGCTTGAAACATCAAGCTTATTTATTCACAGCTCCTACACTAATATAAACTACTTTCTTTTGATCAGGTAAAATCATGCTTCCAACTAAGCCATACAAGTATCTGAATACATAATGAAAATCTTGATCTGTGCATTAGCAAAATGAAGACAGGAACAACAATCATCATCTGTATGTAATTTTGATTGTCAGATTTATCATACAATGTTACTGAAACCTTGAATCAACAACTTCCTTAATGTAGTTAGCTATCGGGTCATGCCATTTTCTGAGTTTTGAATTATCATACTCGTCCTTATTCTCAATCCTGATATTGAAAGACAGCTGAAAAGGGCTTTGAACTGACAAATCCTGTAAAGCTTCAATCTCTTTCTTATCAAATTCTTTTAAAAATATGACTTCAGATTCTGAATTTGACATTAGATAAGAAGACAAAATGGAAGAAAATTTTTCATGAATGCTCATATCACTCCAATCCTTGAAATTTTTAATGGAAAGAATATCTGCCCTAAACTCTGTCTTCTCCAATATAATCCAAAAATCTATTGATGACTTAATCGACCCCACTGGCAAATTTACTGATCTGAGAATGATGCATAAAGGGGACCATGGAATATGAAGATTCATTTCAGAAGAAAGGAAAAGACAACCTCCCTTTGTCAAAAACAGTCTGACATTTGAACTGCTTAAAGATTCCATATAATCAACAAATGGATCAATGAAACTATAAGGAATTACCTTCTGCTGAAGATAAAAATATCTCTGTATATCCTCTTCCTCATAATGGCTTCCACTTTCAAATACTTGCAAATTGAATTGTACATATGGCTGCTCAATGTCTTCTACATATTCAGGATGGTTGATTTCTATACAATGCTGTTCCTCACCAAAATTTGATTCATAATTATCATACACCTGTTGGCTGCTCCTTAAATCAACAGAGGCTGATGTAGGGATCTGCTCTGTTTCATCTGGATACTCATCATAGATTGGGATATATTCAGAGTGAATCGGCTGATGCTGATCCAAATCTAGAACTTTAATGTCTTCTCCTGGAGGTTCCACCGATATGTTAATGTCTTCATCTAGAAGTTCCAAATCTAGAATTTTAATGTCTTCACCATACAATGGAGCATTCTGATCAATTTCTAAAGACAAAGATTTCTGTTCTATGATGCTCTCATCAATTTTAATATCAGAATTTTGAAAAATTTCTTCTTGTGAAACAGAATTAGAGGAAGATAATGAATCCTCTTCTTTCTTTATATCATAACCACCGGCTTCATCTTCTCTACTGGAAAAATCTGCTTCTAAACTCTGCATATATAATGCATATCCCCTACAACAATCCTCAAAAATGCATTCATCTAGGTATATCCTCTTATAATATGAATTAAAGGCATCATGAAAATCTTTCAAAGAGGAAATACTGGAAGGAGGAAGATTCATGTACCATTGTTGTCTCGCACAACCATCCAATGAATATCTAAACATTTTCATCAATACATCTTCATGATGTATACCCAGCTGATCCATGTATTGATGAAATTTAATTACATGATGGGCCAGATTGTCATCATCATTTTCTTTGAATCAGGGAAGAAAATATCCCCATTCATCTATGGTAGGTACTGCATGTGGAAAGCCAGGAACATCTGAAAAATTGAACGGAGCAAATCTCTGTGCCATCATGGTTTCCCAATGCGATGACATCTTGTAAAATTGCCTATGGATTCTTCAAACCTGGAGTCACTCGGTGAATAAATCTGTAGTCCAACTAACGCCCTGCTCCTGTTCACCATCAAGAACTGGATCTGATCTTTGTCATTCTTTCCCAGGGAAGATTATCTTCACTCCTCCGTCCCCGGCAACGGCGCAAGAAGATGTTATCCCTAAAGTTGAACCTAGACTACGGGATTCAAGCGTAAGGAAATCTTTGTTTAAAAATGCACAAATAAGATAAAATCAAATTGGAAACACAGGCTGGTATAAAACTTAGGGCTAAAAGAACCTCCCAGCACTTGAAGGAACTAGGACAATCTTACTTGTTTGTACAGTTTATATAGTTTAGAAATGAAATCAAAACATCACACACTTTACGATGAACATAGCTGGTATATATCACAGATGGATAAATACAGGTGTTTATCAGAAATTCAAAGCATTAAAGTAAAGGCTGGTATGAGTCAGAGCTACAGGAAAATCAAACAGATGCTGTATAACATGCAAGCAATCACAAAGTTCAACACCCAGGTCTATGATCCTAAATCATGAAGTGAAACTGTCAACTTTTATAAAAATGAAAGATAACTGTCATCTCAAAATAAGAATTATGTAATGGAATATGAATGACCAAATACATAAAATAATTATCAAAGAGACAATTTATGTGGCACAAAGACAAATCATCATCAAGTTTATTCAAAACTAGAACCTGTCATTGAAGCTGCAAAAAACTTACAAAATATCCAGCATAGCTCCCAAAACTGCCAACCTATAGTCCCTGCGTTCTCATGAAAGGAAGAATTCTCTCCTTCTTGCTTTCGAGCCTTTAGCTGGGACCTCTCTCCTCTCACCCATAAACTTACAATGACTAAATAGTTTTAGAAACAAAACAGATTTGTTTTAGATCCTACATTCTTGCTAACTGTCCTAAAATCTTGCTATGAATCATTCCCAAATGTGTACAACTGGAAAACAACCCATGATTCCAGAACTTCACCAGCTGAACAGATTTCTTATTGATATCCTTTTACCTTGTTGCCCCCACTATAGGTGGCAGTCTCAACCAATTCAGATCCAGCTCATACTCATACAGTGATGACTCTCCTTTAATACCATCAAAGATATATCCATTGGTTTTATCGACAAGCTTAACAAGATTTCCAACACTCTACTTGTCCTGGATGTAACATTGTTTGTCAAAGATAGAAACAGAGTACTGATATATTTCCCAGGATTACTACAAAGATGGGCATCAATTAAATGTACTGTTGCAAGACTGTAGTCCATCTTTTTGGTCATTTCTAGAATGATATTCTTGGGATTTGAATACCAATGCAGACAATCCTGAGAGCCACCTTTTGATCTGAGAATGTATTTGGATATATGTGACTCATCCCTCAACTCTGAAACCCCAGTGATATCTAAACACTCAACCCTTGTGCCCCGCACAACACTCTCAACAGCTAGATCTCTAGCTCGACTGTGAGAAACATTGTGACTTTCAGACAACAATTTGGTGTTATCGTAATGACCTCCTAAGTCCCAATCCCCGTTAAAGAAATGTCTAGGTGATAGGGTTCTCATGAAGACCCTCAAATTTGGATACTTATTGAACTGTTTATCAAGCCATTTTGCAACACTATACACGGTCAAATTGCGAGCACTTTGGAGGTCTCTTAGCTTCCTGTCATCGTTTGGTTGTCCATTTACATACATGTGCCATCTGTTTGCATTTAATTTTCCCCTGTTCCAATGGTGTCCTCTATTCAACACTACAACATCAAACCTATAAATATTTTCACACAGGAACCCTGCCGGTTAGTCAAGATGCATTGCAAAGTAAGTGGATTGGTTTCTTGGGTTTAATGGTTCAATTTTGCAAAGGCTTGCTGACCAATAATAAAATATAGTTGTGTTCATCTTTGGGAATCTGAATGCCCAACCATCTGGTCTTATCGCACCAAGAGCACGCACTAAACGATATTCCTTGCCTACATCTTGAACGTCTGGACTGTCTTTTCCACCTGTAATGAGGCACATCATAAACTGGAACTGTCGCCTTCCTAACGAATCCCCAACAAATGCAATTGTTTTATCCTGCAATCTTATAAGAAGCTGCTACCCTTCAAAGTAAACTACTTCTGCTTTGTTCAATCACTTCTTTTGGAACGGAGTTGATTTAATTCATTTCTCCACCGAGCCGCGTCGATATATCGCTCTTCAGTAGCAGCAATTATCATTTTCTGAACCAGATTAAACTCCTCAGTAGCAAAGTTGATGTCGACACGTTTTCTGTATAAATTCTAGCCCTGCAGCTCCTTTTATTGAAACCCCAGAACCTTGTTACTGAAATAACTGGATCGTTTGGCCGGGGCACCTTTTCCAGTAATTGTTGCCTTGAAGAATCCACAGCCAGTGAGTAAGGGCCTAGGTTTTGAACCAATCACATATGTAGGATAATCACTGGAAACGTGCATTGCGAATATGCCTTCCACATTTTCCAGTGCTTCCTCTTGTATCATTGTTTTTGATTTTGCGCTTGATTCCTCTGTAGGCTGGAAGAGTAATATAGAAGCATGGTAACATGTGCATCATGTCTACAAGCGTAAACCAATGAGCCATGACATTAATAAATAATAAACTTCTCAATGAAATGGCATGTGGACATTCTACCATTAGAAATCAATATGCTGCCAGTTTGGAAGGACACTGCCAGTTTGTAAAAATTCACCCTGTAACACATACTCTTTTGCACATACATGGGTTCTTAATTGATGAATGGAAATTTTGACGATTTTAGGTAACCGAGGGAATCATAAGGGCAAGAAATCAATCATAAAACATAAAACACAGCAAAATTAAAACAATAAAAACCAAGGATAATAAAAAATTTAAAAATAAACAGGAGGAACAACCCTAGAGATAACACGTGGGTCTCACGCAATCCACTGCATAGAACATTAGAGGTTACTAGGCCTGGTGGATTGATGCCAAGCCTTCTATCCTGCCCAATGTCAATACTATGGCCTTTAGGACCAACACCTGTATAGCAGTGGTAGGGACCTGACTCCCCACCTTCTCTATGTCTGGATAGCAGTACACTGCAATGTACTAGTCGATAGTCAGGCCACCTCCTGGCCCACCACAGGAACTAAGGTTCACTACTTCCCCTTGTTTAGAAAGCCCTGTAATGAAGTATATGTCCTCCACCTCTATAGTGAGGGACATCCCATCTATCTGGAAGGACTCCGAGTCTGGATCCCAGTAATCCACCAGCATCTATAATAGTCTCGGTTTGGCCCTCAAACCACCAAGACACCAAAACTTGTAGATTTCACATGCACGTAGAGCTTGTTGAGCCAATAGATCGGCCCTTATTACTTCCTCTACCTCACCATATTCACACTCTCTCCACTCTAGGACCATCCTGCACAAGAAGTTTCCAATTTTCCCATTAGATTATTGAAAAAACCTTATGTGTGGCCTCATACGCGACTGTTTTCAAAACAGTTGTGTATGTACGTGGGTTTGGGGGCATTTACTGTGTATATCCAGCCTTGTACGTGGAAAAACCCTTGATTTCCATGTGGGCTGTAGTGCCCATTTTAGTTTGGCCTAGAAAGCTTAATTGACCATGGAATTTCATAAAAATTGCATCAAAATGAAAGAGAAGAGCATGGGTAAATACTTGGAAGAAACAGTAGTGGATTTCGCTGGCTGGATCTTTTGGAATTCGTTGTGGAAAATTTGAGCTCAAATGGGTAAAAGTTTCAAATGTTTTATAATATTTTGAATTGTTTACTATTTATAGAAAATTTTCAAATATTTGAAAATTTTTACCCCCTTTCCTATAGTTTTGACATTTTCTAACCATTTTGGACCATTTTTGACATAATTCATGATGTAGAGGACCTTTTTCATTGTTGTTTCAGCCATTGGATTGACCCGTTAATGCTGATCTCAGGTATCATGTCTAAACTGGCATATAGGTTAGGTTTCATCATAGTTTGCATTTTGTATGACCTTATGACCATCTCATCATGACCTTAGGTACGAACCCACTCTAGTATGTCACGGAACGTTCTTACTACTTTAGAAGTGGCATGATATGAGTGGTAGAGCTTCACCTTACATGGGTACCCTAGTTAGCGCCTTATTTGCATTTGGTTCCGATGCTAACGTTTTCTCCATTAGGGTGTGGGAGTTCGTTGTATAGTACTGCCATGGCATTTCGCAAGAGCCTCATACTCCTCTTGATCTTTTGCTGGCCTATTTCCCTCAGGACTCCCTCATGTCAAATTGTAAATGCATTATCCTAAGCTTTGCCTGCCTTATTGAGCTTTATGCCGGCTCCCCTGACATTGCGTTTCAGCCATATAGCCCGATCTCGTCTCATGTCTAGCCATGCAGAGCCATCTTTTATATCCTTCGCAGCTTGTTTCCCTTTTTACCAGGAGGGGATTTTCCCCCAAGTGTCAATATCCTACACATATATCCTTGCATTGAGCATAGGTATATTCCACTGCTTGGAACTAGTTTGTTTTCCCTTATGACACTCATCTCCTCCTATTTTGTAACTATAAAGCAATTTTATTCTTTTTCAAGCTTTTTAAATAACTGAAAAAGTCCAAAAAAATTAAAAAAACCAAAAAGTCGGACAAGGAAAGATGTTATCTTTGGAAACTGTCGAGTCGTGTCTCCTTCGAACAGATCACTGTATATCACATCCATTGGTTGGGTTATAGTTTGAATTTAGGAGCTGTACTCATTTATCTGAGTTTATCTCCACCAACTGGTTAAGCTTCCAGTCCATATGGAGCCTCTATCAATGCCTCCTGTGTCATAGAGATGTCCCAGTTTTGTATATCGAGTCTATGCTACCTTCATTCAGTCACCATATGCCATTATGCTCTTGTTTGAAGGAAGTTGAATCCTGAGTCGGCCATTCCTCAGTTATCTTAACTTTTCATGTTAGCTATTTTCGGTACAGCTACTGGTTCATGCACCTTATGATCGAGTCCTTCCACATTATACAGCTTTGCTGAGTACCTCATGTTGGATGATGGGGGATGCCTTAATGCCCTCCTTCCAGCGGATTTCATCCCATCGACTTCAGATCGTTTATTCTAGGATTGGAATCTAGAGTCATTTTGAGTGCCTTGAGACTTGCAGTCATCAGTGGTAGGTTCTCTCACCATTGACAGTCTTTGGGAATACATCAATGTCCCCTGATCGATGGATCCTCTCAAGTGTTCGACCTCAACACATTTATTCACAATTTTTAGTTTACACTCTAGTACCTTGATTCCCATTGTCATTATCGGTGGGTGATATCGCGTCTGTTAACGGTATACATTAATGACCGGTAATCAAACAATGGACTACTATGTTCGACCTCGACACCTCTATTCACATTGTAGGACATCTACTCGTAGTGGTTTGTGTAGAAGACTTTCCAGATTGGTGGCATCTCTTATATGCTACCTACTTGATCGTGCCATTGTTCATGAGATTTCAACTCTCGTGACTTGATTCCAGTATATGTCAGACATTTCTAGCCATTATGGAGATCTTGATCTGTTATATATCTTCAACCATTATGGAGATCATTATCCTTTGTATATCTTCATCATGGAGATTTTGATCTATGTATATTGTGCGTGGTGATGACCACTTATGTGATATCTTGTATCATGCCTATTCATGGCCATTGTACTCTTATGTATCCAAGACTGCTATATGTATTTGTAGTGATGTACAGAGTTGTATTATTGTACTATGCTGATTGGGTGGCTGGTCTTCCATTTGGGATCCTTCATCACTCCACTTCTGGGATGTACTTATAATGTATTTCGGCCATTGTATGACCCCTCTGACCTCACACCTTGGGGGGCATCTGTTATAGCTGATTTTACCACTCTAGGTGAATCACACTTTGTATGGCCTTCCCCTGTCCCGCTGCATACTCCTTAGACCCCTTGGACCATTTTTTTTCCTTTGATGTTTCCTTGATCATCCCTTAAAACATGTGAAAAATTCTATATGTGACTTTTAATCCCTTAATCACGTATATACGTGGGTTTGAACTCTAAAATTGCGTACATCGGGATGTGTACAAAATCCAAATCCTTTTGGAGTTTTCCTTGACATGGATCTGACTCACTTGACTCTTGGCCTTCCCTATGCCTTGATATCACTCGGATTTGACCTTTCATTACCCCTTTGAAAAGTTATATAAGGAACTTTATGATACATTGAAGGAATATGAGAGAATTGAGAGCAAAGAAACTATAGTCCATTGTTGCCGGAACTTATGCTTGAGTCTGCATCCCTTTGTCCCTTGGAGCACTTTTGTGTTCTTCCCAAGATTTCCTTTTGCTTGTGAGCTTGCTATCGAGAGATGGAGGATTGAGGTGGTGGAGGCCCAAGTGGGGGATTCAGTTTCTCCGATTCGCAGACGTGCCATCAAAGGTTGTATCTATTGTAATCTCTGATTTATATTAATAGAAATATCTTTTCCCGTCCAATAATGTGTGTTTGAATGAATATTTTATCCATGGGATTATTTCGAATGATTATACGTTGTTGATTGTATATGCTAGAATAGATATAACACCATGATATATAGTATTCTTGTATTGTTTACTTGTTGTTCAGGAAGTAAGTTATCAATTCAAGCTGAAGTTGGAAAGCTCAACGTGGATCAACTTCAACCCTCTGGAATTAGGTACGAGGTCTAATCCTTTAGTGTTAGACATTTAATTTCTATTGCATAATGGAAAAGATTGATTTTTGGAGTCAAGTTGTCTGTTGTGGTACCCCAAGCCATAGGAATTTCTCTCCATAACAACTACTTCCACTTGAATGGAAATGGTTTTTCCCCCAAGCTCGATGAAAAAGGCTAGTACAAGACCATGGGGATGGAAACCTCATTCATCAAAGGCTTTCAAATTCATTGGTGATGTTACAAGCTCGACAGAGCCAATAGATTTCCAACAAGATAGGGACAAAACCAAAGTTGAATCTCCTTTGTCTAAGACAGTTCTAAGGACCTTCTTTCCGACTACTTTCGTTATGGCTTAGAAAGTGTTTTTTTGAGGTAGTCTAGGATTATAGTTCTCGACATTAAAGCGAATCAAATTAGCGTTGTCTAGGTCTAAATCTCCTAATGCAATTAACAAGTTTTTTGCGTTGCATGGGACAACTTTGGAGTACTTCTAAGGTAGACATTGCACATGGTTCTTGAGCAATATCTTCAACTACATTATAAAATTGGGCATCTCGGGCATTAGGATTAAAAATAGCCTTCCTAAGAGTACTCTTGGGTGGGTGCAAAACCATGTTGATATTAGGTTTCTTGATGGTTAGGGGACCAATAGATGAGGACTCGGGAGAACTAGTAGAGGGAGATTTTCCTGAAGAATAATTGTCTTGTTTCTTGTCTGTGGGTTTGTCATAACTCTGACTTCAAGTTTGTAAATTAATAGTGTCCGAGGACATCATGTGAATTTCCTCTGAAGAACTAGAATTTCCCTGATTAGACATGTGGTGTATCAGCTGTTGTTGAGAGGGAAAAGGATCCATGAGAACTATTGGAACAGGATTAGTTTTTAGGAATTGATTGATTTATTCATGACAAGGACACTCTTTTGTGAAGTGGTCACCTCCGCATAGCATACATGGATATTTCACTTTTATTTTCCCCTTATCATTCCCGTTGATGGTTGTTTTTGGATTTTCTTGCTGGTTTGCATGTTTTTTGTTTTTGGCTTTATCTTTATTTTTATTGTTGTCGAGTGTTTGTGTACTATGAATGGAATTTACCTCGGTAGAAACCTTGGGAGTTGAAGGATTAGGGGTGGAAGTTTGGGGTTGCTTGGAAGGTTTTGCTATTTGTGGGGACTGGATTGAATCAACTGGAAACAATCCCATCAACAGGGGTTTCTGCTGGTGGCTTGGCAGGATTGGTTCTTCGGCAAGGAGCTTGAGGGATTAAGTCATACAACATTCCATACTGGGAATATACCGAGTCCAGATATTGGGCTCAACTAATGGATTTCTCTTTGGTAACGAAACCACCCATAGCCACATATCGGGCTATTGGAGGCAAAAAACATTTAGGAAACCAATCAACTAGCAATTGATCTAGGATAGGAGCCTTAATAAGTCTTCTATGCCTTCTCCACTCATGGATATGATCTGATATGTGCTTTAAGGTATTCTAACACAGAGAATTTAAGAGATCTGTACCCGTTTCATAGCGGATAGGAAGCTGAAAGTGTGTAAGAAAGACAGTTGCCAAAGAACCAAAATCCATAAATGAATGTTGTGGAATTTTAATGTACCATTTTGTGGCGGTACCGGTCAATGTTCGCTAGAAGAGTCTTAAACAAATTGAATCATACATTAGGGAGTTTGAATAACAACACAAATTAAAAGTCATGAAATGGTTTTTTGGATCATCTCCTTGATTCCCATTGAATTTTCGAATGTCCGATGGTAAATTTACCGGAATGGAAAGACAAGAGGGGTTATGTCGAATGGGATCATTAATCAACTTGGACAAATCAGGCAAGTCCAAAGTTGCTAGGAAAGGTAACTGGCGATAAGGTTGTACGTGCTGGTAGTATTGATAGGGAATATAAGTACCAGTAGGGCCATAAGTGGACTGATAGACAGGTTGTTCAAACATTTGTTGTTATGAAGAATCAACGAAAGACCCACCCGTAGGGGGTTGATTTCCAGGATCGGGACCGTTGGGACCATCGGAGCCTCCAGAAGGAGGACCACTAGGGCCTTTGAGACCACTAGGACCGTCGAGACCACCAGGACCACCTGGGCCACCAGGAGGAGGACCATTGGACCCTCTAGGACCCCTGAGAGGTAAACTTCTAGAGCCTCCTGAACCACTAGGAGGAAGGCCACCAGACCCTCTGAGACCATTAGGAGGGAAGCCACCAGCCCCCCTAGGACCACCAGGACTGTTAGGACCTTGAGGAGGAAAGCCACCAAGCCCTCCAGGACCATTAGGACCTTGTTGCAGCTACAACATTTTCCCTAAATTCCAAAAATTTTGGGACCCTCCTTTAACTCATTTTGGCTCAACTTTTGAGTTTGCTTTATGTTCTGTGCAAATATTACTTTTATGCTAGCAATGTTTCACTTTTTCTTTTGCCTTGCCGTTGGAATTATTTTGGACATTTAAGTCAAAAGTCTAGTCATCTACAAACCTGCCGTTGTGGAAATATAACAAGAACCCAAGTCCGATCCGAGATTTGTTTTCACCGATGCTTTTATTTATTTGTCTTAATCAACGGCTTGTTGGAATATTGTCGGAACGTATTGTCTCTATAGTTTCCGCAGTTGTGGATAGCGGATTACGAAGCTCCCTGATGATTACATTAAATTCTTTAGATCCTACCATTTTCTTTCACTGATCCTTGATATTTCAGCGTCTGCCATTGCGGCTTTGAAAAGTGTAGTCTTTCAGGTGTAGTTTGACTTTTATTTTTCGTGGGGCCGATGTTTTGGTCGTAGTCATGTTGGTATTTTCTTTGATTTTTTTCGGTCTACGAAACTTGGTTTCTTTTGTGTTTTCGTCATTGTGGCTCTCCAGCCTTCTATCGCTCCGATGTTTTAATCTTGCAAGCTCCAATGCGAGTATCGTTTTGTTTCTCTACCGATGCCTTGGCGGTTCTCCTAATTGTTTCATTGTCCTCCATTATGGAGGCAATGTTGATTTGGTCGCCGATCCCATCCTTTTTACCACCCAATGACCTTTTTTCCCGTAGATTATAATTGACTGAGGATATATATATATATATATATAGTGGGTTGGATAGTTTATTATTTTATTATTAGTTTTGGACTTTCTCTGTGCCGTCGTTTTCGCTCGAGCAGGCCAGGATTCTCATTGTCGGTACCCTCGCTCCTAGGTGGCCCTGCCATGAAAGCTCAATGGTTTTCTTCCCACGAGTCATGTAGTAGTGCCAGGTAAGCCCTTGTGCTTGTTTTCCCATTCCATTCAGTTGGATGAGCTATTTTCTTGTCTCCATGGTTAGGTTTTTTACTTAGGTTCCCGTCCTGACATGTATATATTCTAAAGTGAATGGTGTGATTGTTAGTGGGGGGGGGTATTTGTGGTTTACTTAATTTTTTCTTCCATGGGCGTTATGGTATTACGGCCTACACTCGATTGTTGGAGAAACTAGTGCAGGCGGCTGCTATGCTGTCTGCACCAGTTTGCCCCATTTTGTGTTCGGCCGACCGGGGAAGGCTTTCATGGCTTTCATAGGGAATACCGGGTTTATTTCCTCTGTTCCGGTCTCCATCATTTTTTGAACCAAGAACTCAGTGTTGTTTTCATTTCATTGCTTAGGGAGATCCTGTTCACGGTCAAATTCGAACCTCGAACCAGTCTGGGGTAGTATAGCATTACCCAGTCTAAGATGGACCGTGAGATGAGCATGTATAGTTTTCTAGGGTGCTATGGCACCGAGAGAGGGCCTGAGACTGTTTTCATGTTGACAGAGGCCTTGTTTGTTCAATCCAAACTTTGTTGGACTAAGCTGGTTTTAGTTTTAGACAGGAGCATTTGTTTGAACATGTTTAGCTTATTTTTTATAACTGCAGCCATGTTTAATGTAGATGAGGTAAAACGCTTATATTGTTATCTTAATCTTTAAAAGTTGTCCGAAAACAACCTAGCAGAACCTAAAATACATTTCTGTACATGACAGGGAAATTCCTCGGAACTTAAGATGTCTAAGCGTCAAAAGAAGAAGGCTCCCGCGATCAAAGAAGAACCCGACGTCGAAGTCATCACCAGAGTTGAATATATTTACGAAGACACCAAATGCATAATTGGTGTAGAGCGCGAATATCAGTGGGGAGAAATCTACAGATTGATTATGCGCTGAGAGGTGCCTAACATAGGTTTTGAGGAAGAAAATATCTATGTCAACATAGAGAGGTCCTCATTAATGAAAATTTCTACGAGACCTGAACTCTTTCCATGCTTGGAGGTGATTGGGTGCATTTTTCCCAGGACAGATGTGACCACCATGATTCCATAAAATGTTGATAAATAGGGTTATGCTGCCTATAGCCCTGGATATGTAGCCCTGGCCTACCACTAGCCGAAAGCACAAATATATTTGACTAAAGACTGGCTGAAAAGCATCAGGATGGACCTCGTCGAGACACTCAAGAGGATGCTCATGCTTGGGAAAAAATTTAGAACCAGGACAACTGGAGAATATGACACTGTAAGTATATGAACCCCATTGTAGGTTCATCGCCTTAACGTTGAACAGGACTTTCGGGAGAGCCCATGGTAAAAGATTCAAATTGGAGTGGGTGCCGATAATTTTCTATGTTGCAACACACGGGAACATTTTCAACTAGGCCAACATTGTGTCCAATAGCCTCTCATCCTGCATGGCATCAACATTAGAAGGGGTGTCCCAAAAGAGATCAGAGTTCTACATGATCTCCATACTGATTGATTGCATACTATGCAATCAACCTTTCCCCAACCTGAGGTGCATCTGGGACTGGGAAAGATCACCAGCTTACTCAGCATACAAGCCACTGTAAGACCATAAATACCACAGTCACTATAGGGAGGTGTGTGAGCATTTCATTAGGCCATTATATACCCTAATTTTCTTAAAAGAATGCGACTGCATGTCGGAGGAGGCATTATAGTTGATTGAGGAGTATGTTGATTATTACTTGACTGAGGATGGGCTATATTTCAGAATGTTTGGAGGCTCTAGGGCACCCTCACTACTGCCCAAGTATGCCACAAAATATGTAATTCACAAAGAGTCAGTTGGACAAGTCTTTTTATATGGCATAGGAAGTTTTTTATTTGAACATAAGAAGGCAGCATACCCTCCTTTGCCTTTCAGATTGGGGAGTTACAGATTTACTAGGGTAAAGAAGGACGATGAATTCGTGGAGGAGTTGGAGAAGTTCCATTTTGGGGAAATTACTTTCCACTGGAGTGACTCTCGGAACAATTTTGTAGAGCACTGCAAAGAGACTAATGTACATTTTGAATACACTAGCCACTGGGACAGAGAGGAGTCCATTTTTCGCAGTGCATAGAACATGACAGCCTTAAGAAGAAGGTTTAAAAATAAGATCACCACCAAAGGTGGAAAGGGACAGGACGATCAGGGAAAGGATGAAGAGTAGGAAACCAGGAAAATAAATAAAGAGGCCCAGAGGTTAGCCCAAGAAGCCGAAGGCTGGCTAAAAGGAGAGGAGGAGGAGAAAAGAAGAGCTACACAAGAGGTAGATAGAAAGGTAGAAGAAGCAGCCAAAAGCGAAGAAGAAGAAAGAAAAAGAAAGATAGATGAGGAGCTGAAGAAGTAGGAAGCAGAGAAGATAAAGCTGACACAAGAAGTAATAGAGCAATCAGCTTTTGATGTAGTAGATAGTCAGGCTCAAGACTTGGAAAGCCCCGACATTCAAGATCCTGAAGTACCCGCTGCCAGCACACCAGGAAAATCTATGGTCCCCACCCTTAGGCTAATTCCTTTTGAATAGAAGAAAGGGGAGGAGGTACCGGATTTTAATACTATATTTTATGATAAAGAAAAGAAAAGGATAGTAAAAAGAACCAACAGGAAGGTTGAAACCAGGGGGCTGTCTGGTAAGATGATAAATGATACAACCATTGTATACGGGACAGACAGAGACCCCAGGTTCACTATCAGAGCAGGGGCTGCATTGATCAATGCTTCAGAGGAAAATGTAGATAAAATAATGACGGATCTGGAGCAGTCAAAGAAGTCTTCTTCTCAAGTCAAAGATACCCTGAGAAAGGAAAGAGAAGAAAACAATAGGTTAAAGAGAAAGTTTGAAGACATACAAAAGGAAATCAAGTCTTCAAAGGATGAACTTCAGGTCCTCCAAATAGAGAAAATATCTATGGAGGTTGCCCAAGAGTGTCTGGAGAAAGCACAGCAAGAATATCAAGAGTTGAGGGAAGAGAAGGAGCAGCTGCTAGGTAGGATATAGGATTTGGAGTTGCAGAAGACTACCTTGGAGGAAGATGAGAGGCAATCTCAAGTGTAGAAGTCACAACTTAGAGAGCAGATTACCTCTTTGACAGTAGCCTTAGACGAGACCAAGGAACAATAGGTTAGTCTTCAACCTTTCAAGGAACACGTTCTAGCACAGAGAGCGAAGATGCTTCAGCTGCAGATGGCCATAGAGGAGGAAAGATGCAAGGTTTTACAGGTAGAAGCCGGTTGGAGGAGATTTTGGAGACCTCTTCATATTTTGTTGACAGATCTCAGGACATCCTTGAAGTCCTGACAGGAAGGATGGAAAGGTTAGAAACTAATGAAGAATCTCCTACAGAGTTACCCTCAAAAGATCAACAAGCCCTTAGGCAGGACTACGACTTGTTGGAATTTGCCATCAACACAGCCGAGGAGTTTAAGAAGGATATTAGGAAGACAAGAGGGGCATGTACATAATTCTTTAGAAGACTTCTAATTACTTATAATCTACGCCAGGTAGAGGTTGAACAAAGAATGGATTATTTTCCAGACCACAGCTTGTTTGTGGAAATTTTTCAAAGAAGGTATCATGAAGATGAAAGGAGAATACAGTACATTAAAGATTTAGATGAACAAACCCTCGAGAATAAGGTAGTTCATTCCACGGTTAGTGTGCAGCTGTTAGAAGATCAACTTCACCTAAGCACAGCCAGAATAGAAGCCATCAGAAACCAAGTTGCAAAATTTGAAATAAATATTCAATTCTTGGAACCTTCTGAATTTGAAAGTATCACCTTAGAGGCTTCAGCGTGGAAGAAATTTTTAAATAATCATGAGGGGCCCTCCTCATGAACATCTATTCATTTTTGTAATATGCTGTAAATTTTGGGAATCGAAGAGTTGGGGAAGCCCAAGAGTTATTCGTGGGCAGCCCAATAGTCTTGTTCTTTGGTATAAATATAGAGGATTTAGATGAAGAGGGGACTTTTTTCCCAGTTAAATTAGTGAAGACATATTGTAAGAAGAACTATTTCCTTTTGCAATAAAGAATTATAGTTTGCCTATTGGAGCAAGTTTGGTGGGATGTTCAAATGTTATGCTATGGATTTGTTGAAGAGGAACTATTTTGTTTTCAGCTTTTGTCCACTAACTGTGAGATCATTCTGACTCTTATGACCTATGTTCTTGTTTTAATGATTTCTGGTTTATTTTATGAAATTGACCACCATGAGTAATGAATGTTGTTCATAAGTAATTGGCTATCTGGTTGTTAAATTATCTTTAATTGTTCATGTGTTTATGGAATAAATATCAGCTATCTATAATTTCTCTTTATAATGCATGCACAAGATACATTACTCATCAATAAGTTACCATTTTCTCCCTGGGGATAGGTAGGTATATTTATTTTCTTGCTATGTGTGTGATTTAGATGCTTGAGAGTTTAAGACGAGAGGTAAGAACCTGCGCATCACATTGTGAATACTCCTTGAATTCTTTATCAAGCTGCATGTTAGATAGGAACTTGCATATCATACTTTAAGTCAAAAATACAAAAATATATACGGTGGATCGGGCTTCAACCAGTAAAACCTTTTATTTTTGTTACTTGAACTATGGTAGCCGGACCGCAAACCAGATGGATTCCCTACACCAAACCGTCATGGGCTAGTTGGGAACGTTGATTGGGGAGAATCCCTTACTATTTTTGCCTACGAATTTCTAGGCCTCAACAGTTTCTGGCACTAGAAGGAGGGCCACCAGTGCATGGCTGGCCGAGGAAACCCATTTTCCCGAGATTACCCCACCAGTGATATTTTTGAAACCATTTTGCGACCTGACCCAAATAATTAAGAAAATATAAATGGAAAGATCGTCCTATATTGGAATACTTAGTGTTGGTTGAATATTTGGAAGAACTTGTAGAAACAGCTTTACAGGAAGTTATACAGCCTTTGAATCAAGTAGGCCCAGATACTCCTTACGGTTCCCCTATGCATACTCCTATTTATTCACCACCTCACTCTCCACCCAAACTCATGGCATGCATAAACACTAATCAACCACCCAACCCACATAACCCTCCACCTGCTTGGAAAGCCAGGTCACCTTTGAACTTAACACCTCCATTGCACGACTTGCCTCAATCCTTTGAGAAGATGCTGCCTAAGTTTGATCCAAATGAGAAGATGCTAGTTGATGACCATTTACAAAGTTTTTATTTTGTAATAGAAGGGTTAATATCTAGAGAGCATGAAGATGTAGTTTGTAGACTGTTCCCACAGACTCTTAAAGGCGCAACAGCATCATGGTCTTTTGGTTTTCCTGCAAACTCTACCCCAGATTGGGATACCTTTGAAAGAATTTTTAGAAGTAAGTATGCAACCCAAAAGATGCATGCAGAACTCATGAAAGGAATATGCTCTTTAAACAAGGAAAGAAAAGAGAAGGTGCATAGTTTTACCCAAAGATTCGCGGCTTATCTCAACAATTTTTCTGAAACTGACAAACCCTCAAACAAGGCCCTAATTGAATATTATACCTCATCTCTGGGGCCGGAGTTAGCCATGTTTTCCAAAATGAAGGCTAAACCTACATTAGCAGAGACCTATGAATAAGAAAAGAAGATAGAGGCTAAAAAAGAAAGCATTGAGGATTATCCTGAACGGTCAGGAGAAAAAAATGTTGGGGGAAAAGATTTGTTATTTACTAAACCTAAAGAGGAGTAGTCACATGATTTTGAGGGAATGTTAAAGATGATGCAAAAGCTTTCCAATAGAATAATATATTTGGAGAAGGAAAAAGAAGCTCATAAATCTTACAAGCCTTACTACAAAAAAGGGAGGATAACAATCAAAGCAAGACCCCTCCACATGATTCAACATCAATGAATATGATAGAGGTGGGTAAGGATAATTTCTGCACTTTTCACCAACAACCTCATTCTGAAAAGAATTGTCCTCAATGGTTAAATTTGATGAAATTGGTAATGAATCAAATCTTGGACTCTAAATTGACCGAGGACAGTGATGAAGACAAAAAGGGTATTCATACCATAGAGAGACAGGAAAATGATACCATGTTTTTATGGGATTGTGTCTCACTGTTTGATACAGAAAATGGTACTCCTAAACCTGAGAACATACCAACAATGACAAAAGACATGGAATTGATAATTAAAAACAATACAATAATTTCCAAGATTAAAAAGTTGCAAAAGAATGTCAGGAGACAGTCAAAGGACAATATTGAAGATACAGTACCCAAAGTTACCATTTTTAGCCAAGAGACAGAACCAATCAACAAGCCCGCCAAGCTTATGGAAGGAAAATTCGATGTTGATAAAGAAAATACTGAAAAGAATGAAGAGCCAGAAAAAGAAGTACCCACTCAAAATCAACCTATGGAGGAAGACGTTGAATTACTTGGGGAAGAAAAAGCTAAAACCCCACTTTTTCTTTTGACTTTGGAAATGCTGAACCATAAGGTGCATAATTCTTTGGTAGATTCTAGATCATCGGTAAATGTTATGCCACTTGTAGTTTGAAAGAAAATTAATGGGCAGCCAAAGCCCATGGCTTGGGAAGTCGTTCAACTAGATAGAAGAAGTGTCAAAGTAGTGGGGGAAATGAAGAATGTTCTCATTCGTTTATCTACAAATAACACGATATGTCGATTTATTGATATTATGATGGCTGACATACCGGATGGTTATGGGCTTATTCTGAACCAAGATTAGTCTACCAGTTTAAAGGGTTATTTTGCTTTAGACTGGTCTCATTTATTGTTACCTCATAAGGGTACCCCAAATCAGATCAAAAATTTAAAAGACCTTACATGAAACACACTATCACTAAGTTGGGGGAAGGAAATGAATCTGCTAACTCTATTCTAGGAAATTATCTAATGGAGCTTGAACTAAGATATCATGCCTCAGAAAAAGCCAGCAATATAATTGACATTCAGCCTGATCTCCTTCAATCTCCTTAGGCTGATGAGATTGATTGTAAATCAGTAGACATGATTTCGGTTTCAAAAAGAGTACAATTAGACCACGGATAAGTATCTCATGTCTACAATACAGCCTAGCCCTTTGACACATTAGATTTAAGGATTTTTAGGGGTGGGCCCTCAATTTTGTTTTCTTTTGATTTAATGATTTTGTACATAAATAATTTGACATTGTTTTGCTTTGATTTACCACTTTGTTTCTAGTTGTTTTTGTTTTGAATAAAGAGGCAACTTTTCGTTGCATGGTAAACATCAGGGTTCTTGATTAACTGAAATATTTGAGAAGAAGAATGTGCGTTTTATTTTGGAAATGATAGAATGTCTTCTAGTAGGAAGTTTTCCTAATTGGCCATGCGTTCATTGAAGCCCCACTTAACCCCTGTAAATAACTCAGAATTAAGAGGTCTGGAATACTATTTCAAGGCTCCATCTATTTCACATCTAAGATGTCCTAGGGAGTGATAGCAAAAGGCCCATAGAGAGGAAGCAAGGTAAATAGTTTTACTATATATAAATGATCCCATGCCATAATTTCAGAAATCCTAAAGGCTGCTAAGAGTCAAAACTCCTTAAAGAAGCAATACATATCAAAGCAAAGTGTCAAAAACATGAATTTCAATTTGCCACAAGTTCTTCTCCGTTTGTGAGCTGAAAAGTAAATTCTTCTCTCACACAAAAGGACACCATGGATAGAAGAACCTAGATACAATTCAGAAAGAGAGGCAGATGGAGGACTCAAAAGAACAAAGTTCCAACGACACAAAAGTGCAATTGGCATGGGAGCAAGGAATAAAGGAATAGTGCTATTTACCATATGTTACGATATTGTGGTGTCCAAGATAGAAACTACCCAAAGGTAGAGGTAAAATAAATCTCACCTATTAGGCCTCAAAAGAGTTATCCGGACTTTCAAATATTTTGGGTGTTCCTATTCCCAAAGAGTGGACTGATTCTCGATGATTTAAATGCATGTGTTTGCCATATTAGGAATGCAAGAATCTAGAAGAATTCAACTTATGAGCTAGACGATCAAGCAGTCTTTTATTGGGAAGAACTTAAGTCAGAAATATGGGTTTCACTAGGTAGTCACCAATTGTTGCAGCTGCAACATTTTCCCTAAATTCAAAAAAATTCGGGACCCTCCTTTAACTCATTTTGGCTCAGATTTTGAGTTTGCTTGATGTTCTACGTAAAGATTACTTTTATGCTAGCGATGTTTCACTTTTTGTTTTTCCCTGCCATCAGAAGTATTTTGGATGTTTAAGTTAGAAGTCTAGTCATCTGCACGCCCGCCAATGCGGAAAGATAACAAGAAGCTGAGTTCGAGCCTAGATTTGTTTTCTCCGATGCTTTTATTTATTTGTCTTAATTAGTGGCTTGTTGGAATACTGGTGGAACGTATTGTCTCTATGGTTTCTGCAGTTGCAGATGGCACATTACAAAGCTCCCCGATGACTGCATTAATTTCTTTTGATCCCGTCATTTTGTTTCACTGATTCTTGAGATTTCAGTGTCCGTCGTTGCAACTTTGAAAAGAGTAGTCTTTCTAGTGTAGTTTGACATTTATTTTTTGTGGGGCCGATGTTTTGGTCAGAGTCATGTTGGTTTTTTCTCCGATTTTTGCCGATCTGCAGAACTTGGTTTCTTTTGTGTTTTAGCCATTGTGGCTATCCAGCCTTCTATCACTCTAATGTTTTAATCTTGCAAGCTCCAATGTGAGTATCGTTTTGTTTCTCTGTCGATGCCTTAGCGGTTCTCCTAACTGTTTCATTGTCTTCCGGT
Organism: Pseudotsuga menziesii; assembly: GCA_001517045.1. Classification (NCBI taxonomy): domain Eukaryota; kingdom Viridiplantae; phylum Streptophyta; class Pinopsida; order Pinales; family Pinaceae; genus Pseudotsuga; species Pseudotsuga menziesii. Next base: position 29,493 of record LPNX010660477.1, on the reverse strand, counting down.
ATGGAGGCAATGTTGATTTGGTCACCGATCCCTTGCTTTTTACTGCCCGATGACCTTTTTTCCCACAGATTATAATTGATCGGGAATATATATATAGTGGGTTGGGTAGTTTATTATTTTATTGTTATTTTTGGACTTTCTCTGCTATGTCATTTTCGCTCGAGCAAACTAGGATTCTCGCTATCGGTACCCTCACTCCTAGGTGGCTCTACCATGGAAGCTCAATGGTTTTCTTCCTTCCAGTCATGCAGCAGGGTCAGGTAGGCCCTTGTGCTCATTTTCCCATTCCTTTTAGTTGGACGAGCTATTTTCTTATCTTTGTGGTTAGGTTTTTTACTTAGGTTCCCGTCTTGACATGTATATATTCTGAAGTGAATGGTGTGACTGTTAGTGGGGGGGGGGGGGGTCTTTGCGGTTTACTTAATGTTTTCTTTCGTTGCCATTATTGTCTTACAACTTGCACTTGATTGTTGGAAAAACCGGCACAGAAAGTCATTATGCTATCTGAAACAGTTTGCCCCATTTTTTGTTCAGCCGACCGGGGAAGGCTTTCATGACTTTCATAGGGAATATTGGGTTTGTTTCCTCTAGTCCGGTTTCCCTCATTTTTTGAACCAATACCTTAGTGCTATTTTTAGTTCACTGCTTAGGGTGACCCTGTTCACGGTCGAATTCGAACCCTGAACCAGTCCGGGGTAGTATCGCATTACCCGATCTAAGATGGACCATGATATGAGCATGTACAGTTTTCTAGGGTGCTATCACCAGTAGCGTCCCCCTTGAGATTTTTAGATTAAGTGACTCAGGTGTTCCATGTAACGTGTAGGTCATGGCACCGAGAGAGGGCCTGGGACTGTTTTTGTGTTGACAGAGGCCGTGTTTGTTCAATCCAAAGTTTGTTGGACTAAGCTGGTTTTAGTTTTAGACAGGAGAATTTGTTTGAACATGTTTAGATTATTTTTTATAAGTGCAGCCATGTTTAATGTATATGAGTTAAAACGCTTATATTGTTATCTTAATCTTTAAAATTTGTCCAAAAATGACCTAGCAGAACCTAAAATACATTTTTGTACATGACAGGGAAATTCCTCGGAACTTAAGATGTCTAAGCATCTAAAGAAGAAGGCTCCCACGGTCAAAGAAGAACCTGACGTCGAATTCAGCACCAGAGTCGAATATATTTATGAAGACACCAAATGCATAATTGGTGTAGAGCCCGAATATTAGTGGGGAGAAATCTACAGATTGATTACGGGCCGAAAGGTGCCTCACTTAGGTTTTGAGGAAGAAAATATCTATGTCAACATAGAGAGGTCCTCATTAATGAAAATTGCTACGAGACCTAAACTCTTTCCATGCTCGGAGGTGATTGGGTGGATTCTTCCCAGGGCAGATGTTACCACCATGATTTTGGAAAATGTTGATAAACAAGGTTATGCTGCCTATAGCCCTAGATATGTAGCCCTGGACTACCACTTGCCGGAAGCACAAATATATCTGACTGAAGACTGGCTGAAAAGCACCAGGATGGACCCCATCAAGACACTCAAGAGGATGCTCATGCCTGGGAAAAACTTTAGAACTAGGCCAACTGGAGAATATGACACTGCAAGTCTAACAACCCCTTACAGGTTCATCGCCTTAATGCTAAACAGGATTTTCGGGAGAGCCCACGGTAAAATATTCAAATTGGAGTGGGTGTCGATAATTTTCTATGTTGCAACATAGAGGACCGTTTTCAACTGGGCCAACATTGTGTCCAATATCCTCTCATCCTGCATGGCATCAGCATTAGGAGGGGTGTCCCAAAAGAGATCAGAGTTCTACATGAGCTCCATACTGATTGATTGTATACTATGCAATCAACCTTTCCCCAACCTCAGGTGCATCTGGGACCGGGAAAGATCACCAGTTTACTCAGCATACAAGCCACTGTGGGCCCATAAATACCACAGTCACTACAGGGAGGTGTGTGAGAATTTCATTATGCCATTATATACCCTGATTTTCTTAAAAGAATGCAACTGCATGTCGGAGAAGGCGTTGCAGGTGATTGAGGAGTATGCTGATTATTACTTGACTGAGGATGGGCTATATTTCAAAATGTTTGGAGGCTCTAGGGAACCCTCACTACTGTCGAAGTATGCCACAGACTATGTAATTCACAAAGAGGCAATTAGACAAGTCTTTTTAGATGGCATGCGTAGTTTTTTATTTGAACATAAGAAGGCAGCATACCCTCCTTTGCCTTTCAGATTGGGGAGTTACAAATTTACTAGGGTAAAGAAGACCAATGAATTCGTGGAGGAGTTAGAGAAGTTCCATTTTGGGGAAATGCCTTTCCACCAGAATGACTTCTAGAACAAGGTTGCAGAGCACTGCAAAGAGGCTAATGTACATTTTGAATACACTCGCCACTGGGATAGAGAGGAGTCCATTTTTTGTAGTGCACAGAACATGACATCCTTAATAAGAAGGTTTAAAAAGATCACCACCGAAGGTGGAAAGGGATAGGATGAGCAGGAAAAGGCCGAAGAGGAGGAAACCAGGAAAAGAAATGAAGAGGCCCAGAGGTTAACCCAAGAGGCCGAATGCTAGCTAAAAGGAGAGGAGGAGGAGAAAAGAAGAGTTGCACAAGAGGCAGCCAGAAAGGCAGAAGAAGTGGCCAAAAGTGAAGAAGAAGAAAAAAAAATAAAGATAGGTGAGTAGATGAAGAAGCAGGAAGAAGAGAAGATAAAGTTGACATAGGCAGTAACAGAGAAATCAACTTCTGATGCAGCAAACAGTCAGGATCAGGACTTGGAAAACCCCAACATTCAATATCCTAAAGTACCCGCTGCTAGCACACCAGGACATTCTATGGTCCCCACCCTTAGGATAATTCATTTTGAACAGAAGAAAGGGGAGGAGGTACCGGATTTTAATACTATCTTTTATGATAAAGAAAAGAAAAGGATAGTAAAGAGAACCGAGAGGAAGTTTGAAAACTGGGGGCTATCTGGTAAGATGATAAATGATACAACCATTGTATATGGGATAGATAGAGACCCCAGGTTCACTATTAGAACGAGGGCTGCATTGATCCATGCTTCAGAGGACAATGTAGATAAAATAATGACGGATCTGGAGCAGTCAACGAAGTCTTCTTCTCAACTCAAAGATACCCTGAGAAAGGAAAGAGAAGAAAACAATAGGTTAAAGAGAAAGTTTGAAGACATACAAAAGGAAATCAAGTCTTCAAAGGTGGAACTTCAGGTCCTCCAGATAGAGAAAATATCTATGGAGACCGCCCAAGATTGTCTAGAGAAAGTGTTACGAAGAGAAATTCCTATGGCTTGGGGTACCACAACAGACAGCTAGACTCCATAAATCAATCTTTCCCAATATGCAATAGAAATAAAATGTCTAACACTAAAGGATCGAACCTCGTACCTTATTATGGACGGTTGAAGTAGATCCCTATTGAGCTTTCCAATCTTCAGCTTGAATTGTTGTAATACTTCCTCAACAATAAGTAAACAATAAAAGCATACTATATATCATGGTTTTAGATCTATTATAGAATATATAATCAATAATGTAAAAGCATTTGACATATTCCAATGGATACAATATTCATTCAAATACACATTACTGGACAGGAAAAGATATTTCTATTAATATGAATCAAAGATTACAAGTGACAACCTCTGACGGCACGTTCGCGAACCGGAGAAACTAAATCCCCCACTTGGGCCTCCACCACCTCAATACTCCATCACTCAAATAGCAAGCTCACTAGCAAAAGCCAAGCTTGGGAAGAACACAACAGTGCTCCAAGGGACAAAGGGATGCAGACTCAAGCATAAGTTCTGGCAACAATGGACTATAGTTTCGTTACTCTCAATTCTCTCTTATGCTTTCAATGTATCAATGGGTTCCTTATATAGCTTTTAAAAGGGATATTGAAAGGTCAAATCCATGCGATCTCAAGGCATATGGAAGGCCAGGAGTCATATGAGTCGGATCCAAGTCAAGGAAAACTCCAAATGGATTTGGATTATGCACACATCCCGATGTACGTGACTATAGGGGTAATATCCACGTATGTACACGGTTATCGGGGTAAAATCCATGTATATCACTTTTCTTATGTTTTTAGGGATGATCAAGGACACATCAAAAGACAAAAAGTAGTCCATAGGGGTTAATGAGTCTGCAGTGGGACAGGGGAAGGCCATACAATGTGTGATTCACCTAGTGTGGTGAAATCCGCTATAACAGAAAGTACAGCAGGAATATCAAGAGTTGAGGGAAAACAAGGAGCAGCTGCTAGGTAGGATAAAGGATTTGGAGTTGCAGAAGACTACCTTGGAGGAAGATGAGAGGAAATATCAAGTGCAGAAGGAAAAACTTAGAGAGCAGATTACCCCATTGACAACAGCCTTAGAGGAGACCAAGGAACAATGTGTTAGTCTTCAACCTTTCAAGGAACGCGTTTTGGCACAAAGAGCCAAGATGCTTCAGCTGCAGATGGCCATAGAGGAGGAAAGATGCAAGGTTTTGTAGGTAGACATCCGATTGGAGGATATTTTAGAGACCTCCTCATATTTGTTTGATAGATCTTAGGACATCCTAGAAGTCTTGACAGGAAGGATGGAAAGGTTAGAAACTAATGAAGAAGCTCCTATAGAGTTACCCGCAAAGGATCAACAAGCCCTTAGGCAGGGCTATGACTTGTTGGAATTTGCCATCAACACAGTCAAGGAGTTCAAGAAGGCTGTTAGGAAGACAAGAGGAGCATGTATAGAATTATTTAGAAGACTTCTGAGTACTTATAATCGATGCCAGGTAGAGGTGGAACAAAGAATGGATGCCTTTTCGGACCACAACTTGTTTGTGGAAATTTTGCAAAGAAGGTATCATGAAGATGAAAGGAGAATATACTGACATTAAATCTTTAGATGAAAAAACCCTCAAGAATGAGGTAGATCATTCTGTGGTTAGTGTGCAGCTGTTAGAAGATCAGCTTCGCATAAGCACAGCCAGAATAGAAGCCATCAGAAACCAAGCTACAAAATTCAAAATAAATATCCGATTCTTGGACCTTTTGAATTTGAAAGTATCGCCTCAGAGGCTTCAGCGTGGAAGAAATTTTTAAATAATCAAGCAGGGCCCTCCTCATGAACATCTGTTCATTTTTGTAATATGCTGTAAATTTTATCAACACTTAGTGAAAGTAAATTTTAGGAAGTGAAGAGTTGGGGAAGCCCAAGAGTTATTTGTGGGCAGCCCAACAGTCTTGTTCTTTGGTATAAATATAGAGGATTTAGATGAAGAGGGAACCTTTTTTCCAGTTAAATTAGTGAAGACATATTGTAAGAAGAACTATTTCCTTTTGCAATAAAGTATTACAGTTTGCATGTTGGAGAAAGTTTGGTGGGATGTTCAAATGTTATGCTATGGATTTGTTGAAGAGGAACTATTTCATTTTCAGCTTTTGTCCACTAATTGTGAGATTGTTTTGTCTCTTATGACCTATGTTATTGTTTGAATGATTTCTGGTTTATTTTATGAAAATGACCACCATGAGTAATGAATGTTGTTCATAAGCAATTGGCTATCTGGTTGTTAAATTATCTTTAATTGTTCATGCGTTTATGGAAGAAGTATCAACTATCTGTAATTTCTCTTTATAATGCATGCATAAGATACAATACTCATCAATAAGTTACCATCTTTCTCCCTGGGGATACTTAAGTAGATTTATTTTCTTGTTGTGTGTGTGATTTAGATGCTTGAGAGTTTAAAACGAGAGGTAAGACCCTGCGCATCACATTGTTAATACTCCTTGCATTCTTTATCAAGCTACATGTTAGATAGGCACTTGCATATCATACTTTAAGTCAAAAATACAAAAATATATACGGTGGATCAGGACGCAACTATTAAAACCTTTTATTTTTGTTACTTGACCTACGGTAGCCAGACCACAAACCGAACGGATTCCCTACACCAAACAGTCACGAGCTAGTTGGGAACATTGACTGGGGAGAATCCCTTGTTGTTGTTGCCTATGAATTTCTAGGCCTCAACAGACCTCTAGAGGGAGGACCTCCGTAAGGTGGTCCTTCGGCACCCCCTGCAATATGTATAGGTATCCCTCCCATAACTGGCATGTAGGAATAGTTGGGTTGCCCCCATGGAGTGAAAGTATTACTGGGATGTGGAATTCCAGCATAAGGAATTCCTATAGGAGTGGGTTGGTAATTTATATTTCCTACAGGTACTTGATTTGTTGTGTAACCATACCCCCAAGAGGTTTGATTGCTTACATGTTGTGCCCCCAAGCGATGACCTAAAGTAGATGGAGGGTTAACCACATTCGTATGGGTAGGAGGGACATATACTATGGATTTCTCTATACTAGAGGTCTGTCCATTACTAGCTACAACTCCAGTGATAGGTAATGTAGGTCGTGCTAGGGGTTGCCCCCCGGCACTAGAAGGTGTTGATGACATAGGAATTGAATGTTCTTCCCTAGATGCAGAAGACCCAGGAGGATTTGGAACATACATAATATGGGAGGTGGTGGGTTTGTTAGTTTGACATGGATTATGCAGAGTCATAGTGCAATCTAGAATAGGTTCAATGGGTTTCATAGAATCAGCAAGTGAGTGATATCCCACAGGCCAAGGGTCGGTATTACGAGGAAAAACTACCGAGTGAGGTGGTGGTGTACCCAATATGTTATCTATTTTCTTCTCAAGTTCTCTTGCATGGATAATAGCTTCCTGGTATAGTCTACGTTCTTCTTCATTTGGTGAAATTTATTCAGAAGAGTTTTGGTGGGTTCCAAACGAAGCAATGTCCTGTCCCATAGAGGTATCCCAAAATAGAGCATTGGGACCATAATCTGGATGGGTAGTATCATCAACATGGCCTTCTATAGGAGAATGGAAAAAAGTATTACCCCTAGAAGGTTGTTGAGCCAAGGGAGGACCGTGCGAAGGGTATGGATCTCCGCTTTCTGCAACCACATTTTCTCCCGCTTGGGAGTTGGTAGCAGCTCCTTGGTCGATAGCTTCCATAGGATCTTCTCCCGAAACATGAGTAACATTAGGTGGCAATCCCCATACTGTTCTGGACTATCTCAATTCAGCCAGTTTGTACAGTTCCTATCTAACCTAGGGTTTCAAAACTAGAAAAACACACCAAAAATTTCCCTACTCAAGCTACAGGCCAAACAAGCAAACTTAAATGACAGGAGGAGTTCATATAGTCCAGTCTCTCACCAGGATTGTCAAGAAGGTGCCAATCGCGATATACCACAAGGATATGGCTCAAATCAGGTTCCAAACAATATGGCCAAGCAAGATGACCAAAGGAATTTTCTCAGATAGATAAGGTATCCTAGTGGGGTATCCCGATATATGCAAGGTACATGGGAGCTCAAATCAGTAGTAGTGTTGTCTAATGCACAACCATTCTCAAGGGTCCTTCCTATATACAATCGAGTAACTGAAGTACCTTTCTATATACCTCAAGAGTACGTGAAAGGTCGTTCGATATACCGGTGGTACATGGAAGAACCGAGCAAGTCCTGGGACATAGTGTGGATGAGTAACGACAGCTCCTATGCTTAACAATTCCCAAACATGTCTTTAGCCTATTACTCAAATTTCTATGTAAATTTTAATCCTATAACTACCGTTAATTTTAAAGTGGATGGTTAGGTGAATGGATGTAATTTTGACAGAAAAAGTAAAACCATGCAGATATGTAGATGCAAATATTTCACTTTACTATTCAAGGTATGCCTACTTACAGGTAAGAGTCTCTTTTCCTAAAATAAAAACAACAAGCACTCTACATGCATATGCAATCTATTTTTTTGAATTTTCTTTTAAACATAGATAGATCTAACTTAAAACTACACTATTTTTTCTTTTAATGAGATAGTACTAATGCAAGAGAGATAAGAGAACAAGGGGAAGCTGAAAGCTTATGAGGCTAATCAGAGATTGAGTGCCCTATGCTCAGTAAAAATAATGACCTAATCTCAATAAAAAAAAATCTTTTTAAAAGTAAGAATAAGTCCTCTATGGAAAAAAAATGAAATTAAGATGATAATCAAGTGGTTTTTCTTTCAGCCTTTATAAATGAAACGAAAAGAGATCTAACTGAAACTTCAGCCTTCAACAATTCCTTTTAGAATCACAACCAACAAGCATGAAAGAAAACAAATAATCAACAATCCTAACTTATCTTTTGAATTCTTTCAATCAAACAAATTTTCACCACAAAATTTTCAACCATGAGCATTTAGATTCAGACAAACAAGCCTGACAGTACAGGGCTGAAAGCAAGCAAAACCCTACTATTGCAAAAAATCACAAAAAATCAATTTCTTGAACAAGGCCTACCTAGCACCATGCTGGAGGGGTCTTTGATAGAGCGGTTCTGGACAAGCACCACTTCTGGATCACTACACTCAGGTGGTGGCACTGCTTATGGCTAATAGGGTTCAGGTGGTGGTACGGCTTATTGCCTACAACACATGCGTGATTCCCTAAATAAATACAGAACACAAAGAGAACGATATTTCAAGTTAAAAAATTTCAAATCAAGATAAAGACTGATGAATTGACAATAAAACAGAGCATATAAATTCAAAGCAGTTCAGATCTCAACAGATTTGAAAGTTTCAAACCAAACTTCACTAAGTCAGATGGTAGATCTGACTGAAGAGAGTTATAGACTAGATACTGGATTTGGACAAGTGTCTAAGGACTAAGGAAGATTAGATCAACTAAAATTTGCTTTACCTCCCCAGCGGAGTCGCTAGATTTGTTGCCAGGAATATCGCACCTTTTGCGGACAGAAGTTGTTCCTCTATTCTGAATGGTTCAGATCTAGAACAAATAAGTGAAAGACAAAGGGTGAAAACCTTCCCTAAATGTTGTAAACACCTGGAATAATGCTTTGATGACGAACCTGCGTACCTGTAGAACATGTCAAACAAAGAAGAACATCAAATCTACTAGAACATTATTTATGCATCCATACTAGTGACTAAGGAATCCAGTAACGTATACATACGATATCAATACAACAGATATGTGGAATGGAAATAAGCTTTGCATTAAGAAATCAACGAAGAATCTTACAACCATTGCCTTAGTGTTGACAAACTCCTCCATAATACAAACACCTCATCCTCGATAGCTCCAAATTTTTCTCTTGTGCTCTCCAATGGATTGGGATAGGTAGTCAATTCAATAGCATAACATTACCATTCAGTTCTCCCCCCCAACTATGGGACATGAGCTTGCATTTATAGAGCTCAATGAATAGGGATAGTTGAGAGAATTGTGGGTGAGGTGGCCATAAGATCCTACCAAGAGGGATATCGAATCCAACCAAACCAGATTGATAGGGATAAGAGAGGAAATGAGGCTCATGTTCTAGAAGCCTCGAGAATCATCTTTTTTCCAATATTACCAAGGGTACCGCTTATACACCTGTTATAGTGGATTTCACCACACTAGGTGAATCACACATTGTATGGCCTTCCCATGTCCCGCTGCAGACTCATTAGCCCCTATGGACCACTTTTTGTCTTTCGATGTATCATTGACCATCCCTAAAAACATTAGAAAAATGATATACGCGGCCTTTTCCCTGATAACCACGTACATATGCGGATATTTCCTCTATAGTCGCGTACATCGGGATGTGTACATAATCCAAAATCCTTTGGAGCGTTCCTTGACTTGGATCCAACTCATATGACTCCTAGCCTTCCATATGCCTTGAGATCGCACGGATTCGACCTTTCAGTATCCATTTGAAAAGCTATATAAGGAACCCATTGAGACATTGAAAGCATAAGACAGAATTGAGAGTAATGAAACTATAGTCCATTGTTGCCAAAACTATACTTGAGTCTGCATCCCTTTGTCCCTTTGGAGCACTGTTGTGTTCTTCCCAAGCTTGCCTATTGCTTGTAAGCTTGCTATCGAAGTGATGGAGGATTGAGGTGGTGGAGGCCCAAGTGGGGGATTCAGTTTCTCCGGTTCGCAGACATGCCGTCAGAGGTTGTCACTTGTAATCTCTGATTCATATTAAGAGAAATATCTTTTACTGTCCAGTAATGTGTATTTGAATGAATATTGTATCCATTGGAATATGTCAAATGCTTATATATTATTGATTATATATGCTAGAATAGATCTAACACCATGAAATATAGTATGCTTGTATTGTTTACTTGTTGTTGAGGACGTGCTATAACAATTCAAGCTGAATATTGGAAAGCTCAACTGGGATCTACTTCAACCGTCCGGAATAAGGTACGAGGTTCGATCCTTTAGTGTTAGATGTTTTTATTTCTATTGCATATTGGGAAAGATTAATTTCTGGAGTCTAGCTATCTGTTGTGATACCCCAATCCATAGGAAATTCTCTCCGTAACATAATTGGCGACTCCGCTGGGGAGTTCCTAGTAATTGTCCTTTGGGGGTTTATCTCTTGGCATTCAATGTATTTGAATTTCTCTCTCTCTCTTGTTTCTGTTTCAGGTATGAAGGCATGTATGCCTAGTAGATCCTGATTGGTGTAAATTTAGTCTCTGCCTGTCTATTTGCCTTGAATTTGTGCATCTTTTTCTTCCTGTACATGGGTTTGTTACTTACAGTCGCGTATACACGTAGTTTCCTCTGGGATTGTCGCGTATACACGCGGGTTCACTATGCACAGTCGCGTATACCCTGTTTTTTACCTTTTTGTGGAAGATAGTGGATTGTTGGGTGAATGTTGTTAGTTGAAGAGTCTCCTTTGGCACTGCCTGAGTCTGTTAATACCTCTGTTTTTTACCAGAAACGTTTTTTTAGCCTAATTTTTTTTTTCTTTTAGGAAAGTTCTTGTCATGGCATCTTTGATTTTTTGTTTGAGATTAGTGCATTAGAGTCCTTTTGCCTTAGTGCTTTGCTGGAATGTTGTTTATGTGTGCTTGCAGAGTCTGGGGTGGTTAGAATCATTCTTTTGCTTTTTGTATCTCTTTATTTTCAAAAAGTCCAAAATATTTGCTTATCATCATGCGTTTTGCATTGTACTTGCATTAGATCTAGATTTGCTTTGGAGTAATAGTTAGGACTTCATATAGGGAAATTTGCATTCAACATTTGAAGAAGAAATTATGCATTCACATAGTACGCATACCCTGTTTTCATGGACACAATGCATTTGCATTGATTGTTAGGTGTGCATTTTACTTCTTGTTGTGTCATAACACCATTAGTTTCACGACCATATCCTATTTTTGAGTAATAAATCCAACTAAAATCAACGCTAAATAAAATGAATTATACTCTTTTCTTTTCTAGGGTACACGAACAAGCTTAGGTTTTAGGATCTTGGAATAGTTCATTGAAAGTTAATTCTCCAAGATCACTAAACAACAACAACTAGGTGTCTGTCCAGGGAGTGTGTGAAATCCTTGGTATAACCAGCGTTCTCAGGAAGCTCCTCTCAAAAGGGAGTCAAGCACTAGGCAGTGTCAGCGGTTGTTGATTGGGATAACCCGTAGTTGATAACTGTGTAGCACCGGCGATATAGCCAGGATTGTATTCGTATCTGGGGGATCTTTCGAGAGTTTCAGGCTTTGCTACCCTGCCCATACAGTCAATCCCGCCTGCGACTGTCTGCTTGAGCGTTGATTATATTGAGGTGACCTTAGTGACCTTACCTAGGATATCGAGGGGGTACGTGTAGAGGTTATTTTGCATGTGTCTCGGCCAGGTTGGGGTCGGACAACATAGTCGCTTTGCACATTGAAGCTGAGGGCCACAATAATTGGTTTCGAACCTCCGCTTGTGGTGACAAGGGCCTCTCAAGCCTCTCCTAGGCGAGACATACCGGCCACATTCGAGAGCTGACTTATCCAGCCCTTGTTTGCTTGCTTTTGGCTTTATATTTTATAGTGATTGCTCTATGCACGCTAGTTAGCCTAGGGTTGACGTAAATAGAGAGTCTTTGCTTTTTTGTTGAGTCATTGTGGAGTCGGGTGCGGTTCCGCGTCGTTCTCATCGGTCAGCAGGAATTCCGCCTTCCACTTCTCCTCCTCCTTTGGGAGAGGGGCCTAGACGGTCCAGGCGGAATGTGTCACACACTGATTCACACACCATGGAGGATCATTCAGAGACTATTCCTGAGCCACCTCCTACTATTCGTATTGACGATGGGGAGCTTACTCCTACATACGATCCCTCACCTGACCTAGCTGAGATCGGTCCTGTTATTTCCCAAATAGGATCTTTGCATGATAGACCTACTCACACTAGGCCAGATTCCCCATTGACCCGTTACCGGTATGGAATGCCGGATGATGCCGAGACTCACTTTGACCCTCCTAGCACTAGCTACGGTAGTTATGTTACAACTGGTTTTCCTATGCACGATTTGACATTTCATGTTGAATCCGACTTTGACCCTAACGCTATACCTGGGGGCATTCCCATGCCTTACCTTACGGAGAGGTTTGGGAGTACTAGTCACATTGCACCTTCCATCCCAGTGGTGGAAGCTACATCTTATATACCTACTAGGTCTAGAGTTAGTAATCCCATAGCGATACCAGGTTCTAGACGAGTGACGATAGGAACTAGCACATATCTTATTACCGAGATTCCTTCATCCTCGCTTCCGAGTTCTTCAAATGCAAATCCTCCACCTTACTCTCGTGGTCCTTCGAGTCGGCATGTAGCTACAAGTCAGATCCGTACTGCGATTACTAGACCAGTTGTGTCTCAAGCCTACATACCACCCGTGGCTTCGCGAGGTTATGTTCATGTTTCTAGAGGTCAGATTGCTACTTCCACGACATATATCCCTACTTTTGGTATGTATATTCCTACTTCCGGAACGTATATTCCTACCTATGGAGTGTCTCATGGGGCATCGCAAGCGATGACCTATGGACCCTACTATGGGGTGCAGTATGGACAGGTCTCTCCACCTTATGGAGGTGGGTATTCACAACCTGCTTATTCTCCTAACTATGGCTTTGTAGCTCCTACTAGTCAAGGTCCACCTCATTATGCTACTTCCACGCCACCCTATACGGGTCATACAGGAGGAGGTCACTATGGCCAAGGTCATGGTGGTAATCAATCCTATATGAACTAGGGAGCGGTCCCTAGACCTCATCATCCTAGGCTCCCTTTCCTCGTGACACTCAATTTACCTGACTTATCGAGACCTATGAATGATCCTGTGGCTCATGACCCGGCTTGGCCGGCTGTCCCTACCAAGCTTCCTTCGGACATACCTAAGTTCGAAGGAAAACCAGGAGAGGATCCGAGTGAACACGTTACAACATTCCACCTATGGTGCTCTTCCAATTCATTGCATCAGGACTCAGTCCATTTGAGACTATTTCAACGCACCCTTACAGGGCCTGCAGAAAAATGGTATATAGAGTTACCTAGGGGTGCCTTTACTTTGTTCGACGATCTTGCGATGACTTTCCTTAATCACTTCCAGCTACCAGTGAGCTATGATATTGGTACTAAACTCTTGTCGACATTTCAGCAAGATAAAGCCACCCATATTTCTGATCATATTCAGGAGTGGCATAGATGGAAGAGATTAATCAAAGCTTTTATACCGTCGGAGTTCCTCCTTGAGTGGTTCCTCAAATATTTATTTCCATATATCGTGAAGGATGTTTCCACATCCAGAGTGCAGAATGAGGAACAAGCCATCTTTAGGGAGCATGAACTAGACTTGATCTATGCTCAGTCTGGTTTGTTATATGAGATTATACCTAACGCTCCTCGTTCTAGTTTCGATCCCAAGGTCAAACCTGGACCACATGCCGATGGCATTGTGGGTAGCGCAAGTAAGAAACCTGCAGGTTCGGTTGTGAAACAAGTTTCTTAGTTGTCTATCAACCAATCTACCTCGGGACAAGCTACGGCTTCGTCTCAGCCTGCCCAAGCGACGAATGTACTTGCTGTGCAATCGTCCGACCAGAAGGGTAACCAACAACTCCGACGGAATCGAAAAAAGGGTAAAAACAATAATAATAAGAAGGGTGGGAATAAAAATGAGAATGCCAATAATAATGAAAAGAATAATAAAAATGCTGTGGGGGACAAGCAGAATGAACGTAAGGTTAAGTTTCCTTGCAAGCTTTGTAAGGACGATCACCTCACTTACTTGTGCCCTAGGATGGATGAAGCTTCGATGTTCATAGCACAGGGCCCAGCTGTGTTAACGAACCCTTTACCGCATAACCAAAATATGAACTTGAAGTCCCATGATCAATCTAGTGATGAAAATCCACCTGAAACTAGTGGTCATGGGTGCATTAATATGGTCCATGCCGCGAAAGTTGTGACGCGTGCGAAAGATTATTCTTCATCACAACCCAACCCAGGCAAAGAACCTGATCCACCAGGAACCCCTTTGCACATTGAGAAACCTGCCGATAAACCTGAGGCTGCACCTCGCATTCCTAAGGGGGTACTTAAGCGTTCGGGTCATAACCCAAATGCCCGAGCTGCCCAGAATTATTCAGTTGTCGAGGACTTGGGTCATACTCCTTGTGTGATGTCTACATTGGAAGTGCTTCAGAGTTGTCCGTCGCAAAGGAAGGATTTGCTTTCCACTCTTGGTGTGAATGGTGATGATTCTTCCTCGATTATTAAATTTGAAACCATAGGACATCAGCCTCGCTTTCCCTACTATGTGTCCTTTTTGGTGCATGTAGAATGTCTTAATATGATCGTCAAGCATACTGTGATTGACGAGGGCGCTGCTACTTCTGTGATGTCTTTGTCTTGTTGGAAGGGTCTTGGTTCTCCTGAGTTTTCAAAGTCTATGACCATGTTAACTGCTTTTGATGGGAGATCGTTTAGGCCGCACGGTATCCTTCCTTCTCTTAAAGTCCGTTTGGGAGGGTAGACTGTTACAATAGAGGTTGAGGTGGTTGATGCGCCCCTTGACTACAATATCTTACTGGGAAGGAATTGGATGTATAGTATGCAAGCCGTTGCATCTTCTGTGTTTCGCATTGTATGCTTTCCTCATAATGGGAAGATTGTAACGATTGATCAGATGGCATTCAAGAATCTGCTTGTTAGTGCATCTTCGGAAGCTTCGGTTCCGAAAGTTAAACATTCCTAGCCGGCAACTGGGAGTTTGGGTGTAGGTATGTATCCTTCCCTCATGGGATCCTTTAGTTGTCCTGCACCCATCCTCATGATAGGATCTAGTTTTGATGGTGCTTCCACGTCTACAAGATCGGTGCCTTTTCGCACAAGTCATATGGGAGATCCTTGGATTCTTCCTTCACCGAGTCCTTCGAGTGAGGCCATTGAGACGAGTATGTCGTTGCCTGCAGTCATGATAGCTTACCAAGATAATCTTTAGTCTGTTGCAGAGCCTTGTTCTTCTTCTTCACGGACAGAGGAAGAAGACCCCTATGTGCTGCCGGCATGGGCAGTACAGTCTTCTCATGCCCACGACTGCCTTGATACAGTTTTTCCTTCAGATGAAGCGATCATCGAGGCTATGTCGGGAGTTGAGCTACCATGGGAGGAACTTCATCATAGATCATATTTCCTTCCCGAGCTTGACCTTTTGGAGCATGAGGATTATAGGGAGATTCTTAGACAGAAAGTTGGTAGACCCATGATTCCATTAAGCTCTCCTGGTCAGATGGCTGATGGAAACATGGCAAACATATTGTCAACTATGCCTATCAACATTTCTCTCAACCCTGGTACAATTAAGAATGTCTACATTGGGGCGGATTGTTCCCAAGATGAGATTTGCGAGTATACCGAGCTGTTCAAGGAATTCCGTGATGTTTTTGCTTGGTCTTACGATGAGATGCCAGGGATTCACCCTCGGATTGTCGAACACAAAATTAAGACTTACCCCAACGCTAAGCCTGTTTGACAGCGTTTACACGCGGTAAATCCTAGGAAAGCACCCGCCATAAAGGCAGAGATAGAGAAGCTATTGAAAGCTGGTTTCATCTATCTCGTTCCCTTGACGGAGTGGGTTTCAAACCCCGTTCTGGTAGATAAGAAGCAAGGAGAAATCTGCATATGCACTGATTTCCGTGATTTAAATCGTGCCTATCCTAAGGATAACTTCCCCACACCGTTTATAGATCAGATTTTGGATGAGTGTGAGGGTAGCGAGGTGTTCTCCTTTATGGACAGCTTTTCCGGGTATAATCAGATTCAAATTAAACCCGAGGACCAACATAAGACCGCATTTATTTGTCCTTGGGGAACATTTGCGTATCGGAAAATGCCTTTCGGCCTTAAAAATGCCGGAGCTACCTTTCAGCGGGCGATGACCTTGATTTTCCACGATCTCAAGTCCATTATTGAAGTATTTTTGGATGACCTCGCTGCTCATTCTCGCATGAGGATGCGTCATTATTATCACTTGAGGTTGGTGTTCGAAAGATGCCGACACGATGCTGTTAGATTAAACCCTCATAAGTGCATCTTTTGCGTGAAATCGGGTCGTTTGTTAGGATTTATCGTTTCGAAAGAGGGTATAAGAGTCGACCCTTTGAAGGTTGAGGCAATACTTCAGTTATCTCCCCCACGAAATATTCGTCATCTTCAGTGTTTCCAAACTTCCTACAAAGATTTGTTGTCAATTTCGCCAATTTGACTATAGGTTTCATGCGTCTCCTGAAGAAGGATACTCCCTTTGAATGGGATGAGTGAGCCCAGGATTCCTTCAATGCACTTAAGTGAGCCCTAGCATCGGCCCCGATGATTAGTCCTCCGGATTATAGCCGTGATTTCCTATTATATGTGGCCGCGTATTTAGAGATGATTGGGATGGTTTTGGTTCAGGAGGATGCGGAGCTCCAGGAGCATGTCATATATTATCTGAGCCGAAACCTTATTGACACAGAGATTCGGTATTCTCATGTCGAGAAGCTTGCCTTAGATACCGTACATGCAGTGCAGCGTTTGAGACATTATATTCTCCTTCGCCAAACCTTGGTTGTTGCCCATGTCAATCCATTTCAGTTCGTCCTCACACGTAGGATGATTGGGGGAAAATATAATAAATGGATTGTCATCCTGCAAGACTTTGATCTTGAGTTTGTTTCGGCAAAATCGAAGAAATCTTTAATCTTTGCAGAGCTCATATCGGATTTTCCGAGCGAGGCTAAGGAGTCTGTATGTGAAGATACGTTCGTTGATGAACACATTTTCTTGATCTCAATGGCTGACCCATGGTACGGTGATATCATAGTATATTTGTAAACGCAGAGGACCCCTACTCACCTCTCGCGAGATGAGCGACGTCGATTACGTCACGTTTCCAAGAACTACCTCATAGTGGACAATACTTTGTACTGCCGTGGAGTAGATTCCCTTTTACGACGTTGTTTAACTCATGACGAGGCTGAGGTAGTGCTTAATGATTGCCACGGAGGGGCGTGTGGTGGTCATTTATCTGGGCTTTCTACAGCTCAAAATATTTTGAGAGCAGGATATTTCTGGCTGTCGATCTTCAAGGATTGTATTGAAGCGGTCAAGAGGTGCCACTCTTGCCAGGTGTTTGCACATAACATGTGCTCGAAGTCTACCCCGTTACACCCTATTATCACCACCGGTCCCTTCACCAAATGGGGTCTAGATTTCATGGATTGCAACCTAGCTTCGGCTGGGGGGCACCATCATATCATAGTGGCTGTCGATTATTTCATGAAATGGGCTCTATCTTAAAAAATACTATGCATGATCTTTAGCCAAGGCTGTTTGTTGTATATTATTGTACAACTTTTTTGCATAGTCAGGTCTTGTTTATCATGATCGGGTTTGTGATTAGTTTCCATTTCTTGTGGCAGATGTCAATGGAATATTCCACCTACGTAGGATTCACGGATGGTGCAAGCCGTCACACTCAACACTCAGCCTCAGTTGCTTGGGTGATTTATACTCCTATGGGTCATGTACTGTCTTCAGGAGGTGTATGTCTACGGCCATCTTCCAACAATGTTGCTGAATATAGTGCCATTATCGAGCTTCTACGGGATGCCATTTCGCATGGTGTTCTCTCTCTTGAGGTACGTCTTGATTCAGAGTTAGTAGTGTCATAGCTCAATGGTTTGTACCATGTTAGAGATCCGACGTTATTGAGGAGATTCTTACGTGTGAGATTGCTAGAACGGAAATTTGAGAACATAACATATATACACATTCCAAGAAATTATAATCAAATTGCTGACTCATATGCTAACTATGTGTTAGATTGGCATTTGTTTCATTCATTATAAATTAATCATAAACACAATTTTTAGACATGTAAATAAATAAACCGATCACCATAAAACTTTTTTATATACATCAAAAATGTGGTAATACATAATGTCATAATACAAAATTGGGGCTTTGAAAGCCACCATCATATACATGGTAGTACAAAATAGATACACTCCCAGGTGTCTAGTCCTGTAGAGGTGGATGAGGGTTGTGATCATGATATGTCACCATGGCTCTAGCTAGCCTCCAGAATAATCGCACCCATGCATGTGGTACACCCACCACCTGTCTCTGCATAGCCTCAGGCAAGTCCTCGACTTGCGCCATGGGAATCCTGTGAGTCAATCGCACGAAGTTGGTATGGATGCTTTGGAGCGTTCGCTCCGCATCCACACCGGTGATATCGTCTCCTCTTCCCCTCCGTCTATGACGTGGGAATCCATCTAGTCGCCGTGGTCCCACATATGCACATGAATGGTAGATTTCATTATGTATTGTCACCCAAAACCAGGTCTTTTTGATTCCATTAATCAAGAAAACACAAAAAAATTAAATACTTCAAAAATTTTAAAAAAAAGAGTAAGGGTCGAGATTCATTACCTATGTCTCCATATGCTGATCCTGGTGGTAATGGCATGTCCGGGTCTCCCCGGAATTCTATCCCTGCATAAGGGTAGTCCTCTATGGCAACAATCTGTCGTCGCCACCATGGAAAAAAGTCTGCTGGATAGGGGTTGGCCACCCTACCGCCCCCCAGTCTACGCATTGCGTCTGCCCAACGTCGTTGGGCCAGATCTCGAACCCCGTGGAGAGGAACATCCACTCTAGGGCTCAATCCTGGAACACGCTCGAAGAAAAACGTGGTCAAGATACTGCTGAACCTGAAGTTCCGTATCCTACCTGCCTTGCACTCGCTGAGCTGATGTTTCATGTTGCTCAGTAGGGAAGTGCTCCAGTCATAGATGGTCGGTGTCATGCACTCCACCGCATAGAACGTCAATGGCCGAGAGGCCTGATGGAGTGATGCTAAGCCTGCTATCCTGCCCAACGTCAGTAGTATGGAGTTTAGGCCCAGTACCTGTATAGCATTGGTGGGAACTTGGCTCCCCACCTTCTCCGTCTCTAGGTAGCAGTACACAGCTATGTACTCGTCGATAGTCAGCCCATGACCTGGCCCTCCTCGGGCACGAAGGTTAACCATCTCACCTCCCCATGATAGACCTATGATAAAATAGATATCCTCCACCTCAATGGTGAGGGACATGCCATCTAGCTGGAAGGACTCTGAGTCCGGATCCTAATAGTCTACAAGCATCTATAGTAGTCCTGGTTTGGCCCTCAAGCCACCTAGGCACAAAAACTTGTAGAGTCTGCATCTTCTTAGAGCTTCTTGATCCATTCTGTCACCCTTTACTGCTTCCTCTACATCACCGTGCTCGCGTTCTCACCACTCTAGCACCATCTTGCATGAGAGTTTGACCAAAATGTCCATTAGATTCTTGTAAATCCTTATGCACGGCGTCATACGCGGCTGTTTTGAAAACAGCCGCGTATGTACGCGGTTTCTGGTCCCTTTTCCGCGTATAGCCAGCCCTATACGCGAAAAAATCCTCGATACCCACGTGGACCATAGCGCTCATGTAAGTTTGGCCTTTAAAAATTCATTTGACCATGAAAAATTATAAAAATTGTATTGAAATGCAAGCAGAGAACATGAGTAAATACCTGGAAGAATCGGTTGTGAATTCCGCCGGCTGGATCTCCTGGAATTTGCAGTTGAATATCAGAGCTCAAATGGGTAAAAGTTTCAAATGATTTCTATTTTTTACTATTTATAGAAAAATTTTCAAATGTTTGAAAATTTTTACCCCCTTTCCTATAGTTTTGACCGTTTCTAACCATTTTGGACCGTTTCTGACCTAATCTGTGATGTAGAAGACCATTTTCAACGCTGTTTCAGCCTTTGGATTGACCCGTTCGTACTGATCTCAGGTATAACGTCTATATTGGCATATAGGTTAGGTTCACCACTGTTTTCATTTTGCATGACCTTATGACCATGTCACTATATCCTTAGGTACGAACCCACTCTATTATGTCGCGGAACCTTCTTGCTGCTATAGAAGTGGCATGATATGAGTGGTAGAGACTCACCTTACATGGGTACCCTATTTAGCACCTTATTTGCATTTGGTGCCCATGCCGATGTTTCCCCCTTTAGGGTGTGGGAGTCCGTTGTATAGTATTGCCATGACATTTAGCAAGAGCCTCATACTCCTCTTGATCTTATGCTGGCCGTGACCCCCCGGACTCCCTTATATCAAGTTGTGGATGCATTATCATGACCTTTTCCTATCTTATTAAGCTTGATGTCGGCTCCCCTGACATTGCGTTTCATTCATATAGCCCGAGCTTGTCTCATGTCTAGCCATGCAGAGCCTTTATTTATATCCTTCGCAGCTTGATTCCCTTTTTACCGAGAGGGGATTTTCCCTCGAGTGTCGATATCCTACACATGTATCCTTGCATTGAGCATAGGTATGTTCCATTGCTTGGAACTAATTTGTTTGCCCTAAATGACACTCGTCTCCTCCTAGTTTTTAACTATAAAGCTAGTTTATTCTTTTTTCAAGCTTTTCAAATAACTAAAAAAGACCAAAAAAATCAAAAAACAAAAAAGACGGACAAGAAAAGATATTATCTTTGGAAGCTGTCGAGTCGTGTCGCCTTCGAACAGAGCACTATATATCACATCCATTGGTTTGGTTATAGTTTGACTTAGGAGCTGTACTCGTTATCTGAGTTTTATCTCCATCGACTGGTTAAGCTTCCAGTCCCTATGGAGACTCTATTGATGCCTCCTGCGTCATAGAGATGTCCCAGTTTGTATATCGAGTCTATGCTTCCTTCATTTAGTCACCATACGCCGTTATGCTCTTGTTCGAAGGAAGTTGAAACCTGAGTCGGCCATTCCTCAATTATCTTGACTTTGCATGTCGGCCATTCCCAGTACAGTTACTGGTTCGTGCACCTTATGATCGAGTTCTTCCATATTATATAGCCTTGCTGAGTACCTCGTGTTTGATGATGGGGGATTCCCTAATGCCCTCCTTCCAGCGGATTTCATCCCATCGACTTCAGATCATTTATTCTGGGATTGGAGTCTAGAGTCATTTTGAGTACCTTGAGACTTGCAGTCATCAGTGGCAGGTTCTCTCGCCATCGACAGTTTTGGGAATACATCAATGTCCCCTGATCGATGGATTCTCTCAAGTGTTCGACCTCAAAACATTTATTCACACTTGTTAGTTTGCACTCTAGTACCTTGATTCCCATTTTCATTATTGGTGGGTGATCTCGCGTCTGTTAACGGTATACATCAATGACCAGTAATCATACGATGGACTACTATGTTCGACCTCGACACCTCTATTCACATAGTAGGATATGTACTCGTAGCGGTTTGTGTAGAAGACCTTCTAGATTGGTGGCATCCACTATATGCTACCTCCTTGATCGTGCCAGTGTTCATGAGATTTCAGCTCTCGTGACTTGTTCCAGTATATGTTAGACATTTCCAGCCACTATGGAGATCTTGATCTGTTATATATCTTCAGCCTTTGTGGAGATCATGGTACTTTGTATATCTTCATCATGGAAGTTCTGATCTATGTATATTGTACGTGGCGATGACCACATATGTGTTATCATGTTTCATGCCTATTCATGGCCATTGTACTCTTATTTATCTGGGACTGCTATATGTATTTGCAGTTATATGTAGAGTTGTATTATGGTATTATGCTGATTGGGTGGCTGGTCTTCCATTTGGGTGCCTTCATCACTCCACTTCTGGGATGCACTTATAATGTATTTCGGCCATCGTATAACCCTTCTGATCTCATACATTAGGGGGCATCTTTTATAGCGGATTTCACCACGCTAGGTGAATCACACATTGTATGGCCTTCCCCTGTCTCGCTGCAGACTCATTAGCCCCTATGGACCACTTTTTTTCTTTTGATGTATCATTGACCATCCCTAAAAACATTAGAAAAATAATATACGCGGCCTTTTCCCGGATAACCGTGTACATACGCGGATATTTCCTCTATAGTCGCGTACATCGGGATGTGTACATAATCCAAAATACTTTGGAGTGATCCTTGACTTGGATCCGACTCATATGACTCTTGGCCTTCCATATGCCTTGAGATCGCACGGATTCGACCTTTCAGTATCCATTTGAAAAGCTATATAAGGAACCCATTGAGACATTGAAAGCATAAGAGAGAATTGAGAGTAACGAAACTATAGTCCATTGTTGCCAGAACTATACTTGATTCTGCATCCCTTTGTCCCTTTGGAGCACTGTTGTGTTCTTCCCAAGCTTTCCTGTTTCTTGTAAGCTTGCTATCGAAGTGATGGAGGATTGAGGTGGTGGAGGCCCAAGTGGGGGATTCAGTTTCTCCGGTTCGCAAACGTGTCGTCAGAGGTTGTCACTTGTAATCTTTGATTCATATTAATAGAAATATCTTTTCCTGTCCAGTAATGTGTATTTGAATGAATATTGTATCCATTGGAATATGTCAAATGCTTATACATTATTGATTATATATGCTAGAATATATCTAACACCATGAAATATAGTATGCTTGTATTGTTTACTTGTTGTTGAGGACGTGCTATAACAATTCAAGCTGAATATTGGAAAGCTCAACGGGGATCTACTTCAACCGTCCAAAATAAGGTACGAGGTTCGATCCTTTAGTGTTAGATTTTTTTATTTCTATTGCATATTGGGAAAGATTAATTTCTGGAGTCTAGCTGTCTGTTGTGGTACCCCAAGCCATAGGAAATTCTCTCCGTAACAACACCCTTATGATAGAGCGATGTAGGTAAGAACCGGTTCAAGAACAAATCACATACGAAGTGGCACCGCTTATACACCCTTATGCTAGAGTGGTGTAGGTAAGAACTGGTTCAATAACAAATCACATATGCAGTGGCACCGCTTCTCTATAACAGGACTCAGGTGGTGCTGAAGAAGGTACCACTCATCAGCTAAAGCGAAAAAGCGGTGCTAGGATTTTTTACGTAAAATTGACATCCAGAGCATGTTTCCACTCCAAATTTGGGATTTAGGGAAAACATAGGTGTTAAGGATCTCATCACATGTTCGTGACAGGATTTGGGTATAACACTCTGCTACATGACATAGATTGCAACAACACATTTTCAAGTTTTTCAAACTAGAATCTTGATTCTATCTGCTTAGTTAGAGGGGGTTATTTTTTTCCCATGTGGTTTTTTCCCCACCTCCTTGTATCGATAAGTTACTTTACTTTACTTGATGTAATGGGTGAACTATGGTATTAGTTACTAGGGCCTACAGATTGTCCAAGTTAGCATTTAGGGGGGGTGTTAGGATTATTAATCCTCCCTTGTCCAATTTGGCCATGTGTCTAAATAAGGAGTCATGTCTAAATCAGGAGTCCATCCAGTCTATTTTTAGTCACTAGCACCATTGGGTCCACTTGGCCTAATTAGGGCACATGTTCTAGTCAATAAAGTGTCGGGAACAATAATTGAGGCCTGCTTCCACTGATTTCACTTGCATGCATTATTTTAGGAGCCTCCTAGAACAATCCTTACAATTTAGGAGCCATTGGGAGTGTTGATACCAACCCAGGTCAGTTGAGTTGAGTTGGTGACTAGTCAAGCTTAGTTAGGAGTCAGTTACATTCAGTTCTAGTCCTCTACATTTAGTTATCGCTAGGTTTTCATGGCTTCATGCAGGAGAGGCACATTCCTCACCTACTCACAGACAGTTAAGCTTAGTTAACACTGAATTAGACACTTGAGTTGTGATTTCAAACTTCGACGAACTCCGATAATGATTTAGACAAGGTCAACTAACCATTCAGTCAAGTAGAGTGTAATCAATTCAAATTTCCTCACATGAATTTGAATTGCTTGTGGCTATTTAGCCAGTGTACTTCATTGTAATTATTATCTAATTACTTTTTTTATTAATGAAAGCATTTACAGCTGCAAGCCATTTTTGCACTGTTTCATTCTTCAATTGCGAAGTAAATTATGTGATCTATCCTGTGAGTTGTGTGTTTGTCCACAGAAATATGTGTTCAATTTAATAACATTTGTCTATATTTACTAGGTAGATTCATCATATCACTTATATTATGAACATATAGTTACCACAAGATGCCATCCTAATAGATTCAATAATAAAAATTTCAAATATGTTTCATACAGAGGCTATATTTCAAAAATACTATATCCTTATAATAATGTTTGGGGTTTGCATCTGATATCATCCATTCTTCGTTATGGATTTATACTAATTTCCATATCCAATGACGATTATACTTGCAATATATAATTTTCATTCAACCAAAAAAACAGTGAGTATCAATGCACATAATCCTTGTAATGCAACATTTACATTTACAATAGCCCATAAAATAATCTTAGAATTACAACACATAATAAATTAATCAATATCAATTGCTAATATTTCAAATGTAATGAAATAAATTAACTATATATGCATCACTTAACACAATAACAATGTCAAAATCCAATCACATTGTCTATACAATTACAAAAGTGTGACAATACTCATGGTTGTAATATCACATTCTTGATTATATCCATATTTTGTACAACCCTATCCCCCTAACAGAGCGATTTTATAGTTCATCTACACTTGAATAAGTTTCATGCAATCATTTCACTAAATTCACAATGCCCATGAAATTATCTTAGAATTATCATTTACCAGCAATCTTATCATGTCATTTATTAACATATAAATGGAATGAAAAATCGCATAATAATGCATTCACACAATGCACTAAAACATATATTCCCACATATATGTGTGCATAACAAAACTATTTATAAAATCTATTAATGCACATGTTGTTGTAGGAAAATAAACCTATGGACAAGTAAAAATCCTCTTGGACATAAAGGTTCCCTAGATCCCTAATCCAAGAAAAACTAAAAAATAATGGAATCTAACATCTCTTAGATATAGTTCACCCACAAGCTAACAAAAAATAAAAGAAAGATAGAGAAGATAAATTACCTCTACCCTGAGGTTTGTCCTAGTTTCTCCTTATTGATCTAGATCCAAATTTGTGAGCCTACATACAATGGCAAAGAACAAAACCTTCCAATGTACCAAGCCTATCAAACAATATCTAACTACTAATTAGTAAACATATTCATATATCCGTCAAAAGAAACACAAAATGGGAGAATAAGCCAAGTTTATTAGATGAAAATCCATAAATAATTACATCACAAGTTATTAATACCTTTCTAGAATCATGTCCTTTTAGCTATCCTTCACAACATCTTTGAGAATTACAAGATCATAAGGACCACCTCTCAAAGTCTTCATGATTTGAGCTAAGGTATGAGGTTCTCTTTATAGGGTGGAAAGGCCAAACTACTTGGGAGAAAGAGTTGGATCAAGTGATGATATGTTGGATCAAATGATATTGAGGTTACTTTGAATGGTAAGTGAAATAACACTAAAACAATAATTTTATCTATAAAAAATCATGCAAAAATATTGATCCTATATTCAAGCCAATGTAGTTGGAAAAAAAATTTGTTCACCCAATGAAGGCCATAGAGTGACAAAAATTGGAATTGTCACTCCCCTACAATTGGTGATATGGAATTTTAACTCCCTACATAAGGGGAAAGGGGTGAAAATTCCCATCCATAGCTTAAAATAGGGCTAGTTGTAGTGAGGGAAAATCAGAAGGGAAAATCAGCTCCACAGAAGTAAGCAAAGAAGGAAAATACTACATCCTTGAATCTCCTCATGGATGGACTTCCCAAATCAGTGAATGAAAGTGTAGGGGAGTACACTTAACCAAATATCTATGGTTCAAGTTGGAAAACGAGTATCAAAAGGAAAGACAAAAACCTAAAAATGCAGATCATGAATCAGAATACAAGCACCTGAAAGAGGTCAATCAAGAAGAAGACAAGCAAGAATAGGATTCCAGTAAAGGTATGGACTCTTGTGATTGTAATGATAGCTTGTGTGATGAAATTGAGAAGTTTCTTGCGAATGATGATGAAGGGATATCAAAGGTTGCACATGAGATACATATCACGTTGTTGAATATTGATCTCAGATCCAATTGGTTTCCAAACACAATAAATATGAACCAGAGTGAATTCATGAAGTTCAAAAACAAAATCTTGGACTCCTTGAATGAATATCAATAGAAGACCATGACAATGAAAGTGTTACTTGTGAAGCTCAAAAACAAGGACAAAGAGTTGCATGATACAATGAAAGACAAGGATGCTGAAGTTGAACAAATGAAGAATGAATTGATCAGTCAAAAGGAAGAACAAGAAGACCATGCTGAAGAGTTTGAAGAAACTAGAGAGGTCAATCATGATCTAAAGATTCAGCTGGAGAAATTCAATAGAATAGAATAAATACATAAGATTCAGGTGGAATAAAAGAGGAGACAATCGATGTCATAACCCAAAATTTCCTAAAAAATTAAAATTTTTAAAGTAACATAAAATGTCTAGAGTCGCAGCTAAGTAACTGCTAACGGTTAGCGGAAAATGAAACAGTTTATAAAATATCTGTTGAATTTTTCATATGCTTAACTAAGACATAAGTATATCATTTCATTTTTCATAATAAAATCATATAAAGCAGGATCACTGAAAGAAACAGTATCACAAGAACAACACAGATTTATCCTGGGAAAACCCTAAAGGGAAAAACCCAGCAAAAGATTCCTCAATATAGATGCCCCAAAAGGGAAAAGGTAAAACCAACAAGGAGATCAAAAACCTGATTCTCCTCCTTCTCCAGCAACTCCTCTCCTCCACAAGTGCGCTATTCCAAGTGAGTGTGTATTTTTCAAATGAGGAGCACTACACCTCTATTTATATTCATCCATTTACTTAAAGTTTACTCAATCAACATCTCGACTTAAGTTAACTCATGTAGGCTCGAGTTACACATGTAGGCTCAAGTAACCACACTGGGGTGTTGATGACCCACCTTTACAAATAGAGGGGACTACCTCATGACTCTTATTAGTTCGTCCGATTAGGAGCATTGGGGTACAATGTAATACAAGTGGTTCTCCCGGTTGGACCATCGGGGACCACAAAAGATACATAAAGAATATTCTTCGAAGTTACAATATTTCAACACTCCCCCTTAACGAGAAGGGTATTCTACATCAACAACAACAAGAGTAGAGATAGCGGACATCATCAACATCAGCAGGGTAACACATCTATAAATCATTGGAAGCTTTTCAACATCATGTAGTCTTCATCTTCAATCTTCAGTCTTCATCATCAACAACATCTTCAGCATTTTGATCTTTCAATTTGCAGCGACATATTCATCACTTGGACGTTTTGATCAGCAACATCTTCAGCACTTTGACTGGTTCGATTAGCAACAACATCTTCAGCATTTTTATCTTTCAATTAGCAACGACATCTTCAGCACTTGGACCTTTCGATCAGCAACATCTTCAGCACTTTGACTGTTCGATTAGTAACGACATCTTCAGCATTTTGAACTTTCAATCAGCAACATCTTCAGCACTTTGATTTTTTGATCAGCAACAACATCTTCAACATTTTGTCCTTTTGATCGGAAACATCTTCAGCATTTTCACTTTTCGATCAATAACAACATCTTCAGCACCTTGACCTTTCGATCAGCAGCAACATCATCATCATATTCTGATCTGTCAAACATAATCATCATCACACTCTGATCTTTCGATCAGAAACATCATCATCATACTCTGATCTTTCGATCAGAAACATCATCAACATACTCTGATATTTCAATCAGAAGCATCATCATACTCTGATCTTTCAATCAGAAGCATCATCATCATACTCTGATCTTTCAATCAGAAGCATCATCATCATACTCTGATCTTTTGATCAGAAACATCATCATCATACTCTGATCTTTCAATCGGAAACATCATAATCATAGTGCGTCATCGTCATACTCTGATCTTTTTAGATCAGTATGTCATCATCATCATATTTTGATCTTTTGATCAGAAACATCATCATCATACTCTGATCTTTTTAGATCAGTATGTCATCATCATCATATTTTGATCTTTTGATCAGTACGGCATCATCATCATTAGCAACAACCTGCAATGCACAACTCAAAGACAAAAAGTCTTTGGATCACTTTTGGACTTAAAGTCCAGGGATGATACAATCCCACCACATTCTCGACAATCAAAGTTACCGGATTGATTACGGGAGAATGAGTCCCTATCACTTTAGGACTAAGTCCAAGGATGATGCAATCCTACCACATTCTCGACGACCGAAGTCACCAGATACAATTACGGGATAATCACTCCCTATCACTTTAGGACTTGAGTCCAAGGATGATGCAATCCTACCACATTCTCGACGACCGAAGTCACCGGATACAATTACGGGATAATCACTCCCTATCACTTTAGGACTTGAGTCCAAGGATGACGCAATCCTACCACATTCTCGACGACCGAATTCACCGGATACAATTACGGGATAATCACTCCCTATCACTTTAGGACTATGTCCAAGGATGATGCAATCCTACCACATTATCGAGGACTGAAGCCACTGGATCTATTATGGATAGATGTCCCAGGATAATAAAATCCCTCTTCATTCTCGAAGACCAAGGTCTTCAGATCACTTTAGGGAAGGTGCCCAAGGATGATACAATCCCATCACATTCTCGATGACCGAGGTCACTGGATCTATTATGCACAGATGTCCCGGGATGATACAATCCCTATGCAACATCACTACTCCCCCTTTCGAGGAAGGTCTTTCCAAACAACACCAAGCTTGTCTTGAAAGTGTTCAAACTCTACTCGAGGCAGAGGCTTCATCGGTACATCATCATCCAAGCCATCATCATCTACGTCTTCAATATATGAATACAAATCTATTTCCATGTGTTTCTCTAGTATGTGAATACTAAAAGCATCATCATCTATATCTTCAGTATAGAAATACCGAAATAATCATCATATCTATATTTAGTATAGAAACACGGAATCATCATCATCTATATCTACAGTATGTGAATACTGAAATATCTATATCTTCAGTATGGGAATACTGAAATCAT